>VYXB01004105.1:0-191153 GCA_013397135.1 Pachyramphus minor | reverse complement strand
TTTTACAAAAAGAAGAAACCTTTCTCCTGAACTGAAAAGCGGGCAGAAATGCTTTGTTGGACCTAGTACTCAGCCAAATGCCCAAATCCACATCCAGGACCTCCCCGCCTCCCTTGCCTTCCCAGGGCGGGGGAATAAAGACTGGAAAACCTGAGGTGAACAGAACTTACTAACATTCTTTTCATAAGATAAGCAAGTTTAATCAGAACTGTTGCAGTATATTATTCCTTAGTCTTTGTCTTGTTAGTAATAAATCTTAGTATTATACCCCTTACATCAAGCCTCTGTTTTGTCTGTATAAAACCTCTCTCAACTTATAGAAATTGTGTGGAGGGGGGAGTTCGGGAAAAAAATTAATCTCTGGTAAAACCCACATAATTGCCTTTATCCTTCTTTGACACTCTCCTTTTCTTCCTGCGTGTGGATTCTCTTGATACAGGACAGAGTCCAAGGCCTTATTTTTGGAGGAGGCAGACAGAGAAGGTTAGACCTGTGTTTCCTATCAGCTGTGGTTTGAGATGATCTGTGTGCTGTCTTACTCTGGAGGATAGAAATTGTTACACCTTCTCTTCATTGAATGTGCAGATTTCCTCATTTATGCAATTTTAAGTTTAAGATATTGAAAATGAGAAAGAAACGTACATTTTTCTCTCTATATCTAGGCAGGGTAATCCTGATTTTTCAATATGGGCCAAATCTGCAAGGCTGTAAATAGTTTTCAGATTCCATTACATGAACCAGATGATTTTTTTCCCTTTTTTTTGCATATATAACCTCCCGCAAAATAACTTTCAAAAACCTTTTTTCTGTTTAGATAGCTTTCTCTGTTTTGTGGCTTGTAGAAAATCTCATTTGCATAACAAGAAATGTTTGAAATTGCTGAAGGGTAGGCATTCCCAGACCTTCAAAATACAGAGGCAAGAGAAGCTTTCAGTTCTAATAACACAGGGATACTTACGTGAGTCAGCACCGAGGATGCATTCGTACTGACACTAACTAATTCGTCAATAAAGGGTCTCTGTGGAGCTGCATCACTTGGACATTTACCACCAGTCATCTGACTGGAATTTGTGACAGAGCAGTTGGAATGCGATATTCAACCACGTCTCCTGGCTCCTGTTGATGAGTGTTGCACTTCACAGAGATGTCCTGGACAATCCCAGAGTCTATGAGGTTAACTCAAAAATGGGGAATAGTGTCAAGGTAGGATGACAAAGGGAGTACAGAGTTACTTTTCAGGGAGGTGGGGTGGTTACTCTTGAGTTTGTAGCTTCAGAGTGACACCTTATGTGAGAAGAGAGATGGGATGTTCTTGCCTATGCACACAGTTCATACCTGATATGTGATATAGAATGTCTGGTGCTAATGTCTGACCACTAATTTGTTGCTGAAATATATTCTTTTTTTTCTTTTGTTAAGAGGTTCTTTCTAGTGTTTCCTGGCACATTGATGGTGAAAAATTCATTCCAGTCAATTTTACATTAACTTTTTTTTCTGTATTTCTATTGTGTAAGTAAAACTGAAGATATTTACCTTTTTACCTTTCCAAAAATAACCAAAAAATACCAAATAAAACACTCCAAAAATTGAAACAAGTAAAATATATACAACTTTTTTTTTTTTTTAGGTCAATAAATGAACACAAAAAAAATTGTTTTCAATGTATGATACCTTGTGGTTGAGGAGAGACAAAATACTTTCTTTTCACATACTACCAGTTCATCAACACATACTGTCTGCTCCTTTCTTTGTTTGTGTTACATCCATTCCATTCTTCTCAGAAGTGACAGGTTTTTTAGCTAATGAATTATTGAAAAAAGTCTTATTTTACCATCCTATTTAGCTACAAGCTAATCAGGACATTGTAAGTTTTCTGATTTGCTGTCAGTTTTCCAGCATGCAGTTGGAAGGCTCTTGTCTAGTAGATATATTAGAGCAATATAAAACCATAAACAATAAAATCCAGTAAAACAGTATAAGACAGTTAAAACATAACAGGAAATGAAGTTCCTGATCCTATTGAACAGGTTTGTGAGCATTACAATAAGAGAAATGCATTGTTTTATTAGAAATACCTATGCAAAATTTAAATAAGGCTGCAGTTGTTTCATGGATAATTAATATGTCCTATAATGATGAACTAAATTTACTGTATACAGTAGAATGTAAAAGACCAAGTCAGCTGTCACAGTCTTTTTTTTTTTTTTCATCAGGTATGATAGGTTGAGGTTTTTTGTTCTATAAAATCCCAGAACTTTATGTCTTTCCTTCCTATTATACTCAGCCTGTTAATTTAATTTGCATAAGGAGAGAAGATCCTTCTTTTATTCACTTGGAATTTAATGTCCAAGCACATTGCACTGGGAACTCACGTCAGCTTTATGACTTACAGAACAAGTGTGATTTTCTATATTGTGCTGAATTCAGGCTCATGAAGAAACTTGACCTTTTTGACAGTAAAGAAGAAAGTGAGTCAAGTCATGACAAAGCAGGAAAGAAGAGAGGTGAAAAACTCCACAGCAGTTAAATTGAAAAAGAGAAAATACCTATAACTATTTTGGCTGTTCAAGTTTAGAACACTTTCTTCTATTTGTATATTTCTGTGAACCTATATGAATGGACATAGTTGGGGTTTTTTTTAAAGATAATCACAAACAATTTTGAATTTCTTTCATTTTAGTTAACATAGTTATTTTAAGCTTTATTTCCATCCTTGTGAATGTTTCACTAAATCCTATACATAGGTTAAAATTCTGGACCCAACATATCACATGTGGATTTTAGAGTTGTTTTCATTTTGTTAATTAGGTCAGGATTTCATCGGTAGTTAATTATATTAATGTGGGCACTAGGGGAGAGTACTGGAGGACAAATGTATTTTTGGTTCAATTCTGATAAGGTTAAACTGCCCTCAGCTACAAATAGTCCTTGCTTATTTAAATAGCTGCAACATTCATCAGTCCTTTGGTTACTGATTGAACTGTGCTTCGATTCAATTATACCAAATCCACATGCATCTTTATTCTTTGCAGTTTGATAATTTCATATTTCTTATCAGTGTTTGCACTGTGTATACTCCTCTCTGTCATACCAAAGTGCATCCTTCTGTGTTTGAGAAACTCATGGTTTCTAGCCTATCGTAGTCTTTCCCATATCACATTTCTCTCTGATATGCACTCTAGTTTTCTTCCCAACCTTTGAAGGCTTCTGAAACACTATTTCCCCTGCTCTCAGCTACCTTCTATCTTTACATTTCTGTATTTTAGGACTTGGTTTCCTTTTTTAGTACTTTATAAATCTTTAGTTACTTCCAATCCAATTAGAGTTTAAAAACCCAAACCTGTCTATTCCAGTCTTTGCCATTTTCATGGTGGTCTTGAGCAGGTGGGTTGACTTAAGCCAGCTGAGTTGTTGAAAAATGTCTTTCACTGGGTGAAAAAGATGGGATCCATGTCCGTTGGCTAGAGCACTTCAGCGTAGTGAGTTTCGAAGATGTAAAGGGATAAAATCATAACATTAAACAGAATACTTCATAGAAAGAGATTATAATGGCTGTTTGAATTAATGATAAACATATGGTTTAGTGTGCATTCAAGGAGTTCAAGAACACAATGGTTTCAATGGTTTTGTTGGTAACTACTATTTTATCAAATGCCAGAATTTCCTTGAATAACAAAAGGGAACATAATAAGAATCCTTGAATAACATGAGGGTGGTAGATTAACATATCCTAGAAAATATGTAGAATTTCATGTCTTTAATTTAGCAGTTTACCTGTTTAAAAAAGTTGTATCTTAAGCGACCACTTTGCCTTTTCTAGGATGACTGCTCAAAAATACACGACAATTTACTGTACAAGTGTCAACAACTGCTGTTTGTTCTTCCATTTAATTAATTAAGCAGTATTTTATTTAAGAAGACAAAATTAAAAACTTGAAAACCAAAATATTAATCTTTTTTAGCATGTGCAAGGTACACAGTTACACAATAGTATATTAGATGTTAATTTACAAATTTGTAAAATATTAACATTATCAAACTATTCATCTGAGTTCTAAGCTGGCAGGTTTTCTGCTTCTGATTTCATAACATGAAGCAGTTGAATTCCCATTAGTTCAGATTCTGCCATGATGGTAAACATTAATCCTCTAGGATATTATGGAACCAGCTGTGAAAAATTTGCTTACTGAGGGAAGAAAGAGACCACCTTGCTAACAGTATAACTTCCACAAACCAGCACTTGCATATATCAATGATGCTAAAACCACCCTGATGTTGGTATTGAAGTCTTAGGACAAAAATTAGATCAATAAACACAACATAGATCCATTAAAAAAGTTCCTCTGAGATGTGTGAAATATACTACCTTCACTTTGTTCTTCTTTCTGCAATATTAAAGAAATTAAGAGACCACGTGAAGAACATGCTAAGAAAAGGTTTAAAATTTTCATTTCTCATTTCATTATAATTAATTGAAACTTGGGTCACTAACAATAAGACATCTGTGTGTCATCCTTTAAATAAATAAATAAATAGATTGCAGAAAATTGTAAGATTAAATTAGAGTATGAAGTTAACAACAAAGATTTCGGTAACAAGTGTCCTCTCTGCATCTGCTTTTCAGGTGTTTTGACCTTTCACAAATGTCCCTGGCACACTCAGGCCACTTGCCTACAGGTTCATGTGAGCCACTGTAAGCCTCTAGAGCCAATTCCAAAGAAGCTCTTCTACAAAAGGCCCTCAGAAAATGAATCCTGCTTGCATCACCCTCACATATACTTTACTGCCTTGATTGCTGCTGTTACCCACCCACAACCTGGTAGTGCAAGTGGTGTGAGGGCAGAGAGAGAGTAACAGTGAAAGGCAGGGAAACCTGGCCCTTGTCCTGGTGGTTCACCACGGAGGTGCCTTGAAGTACTTGCCTTGGAGGCACCTGACATGTTTGTAATGTCTACACAAAGACCAAGTGCAGTAATATAGGACCAAACGTGCAAGGGTCTGCGCTCCACCTGCTGCTTGTGCAGTATGATGGTTTAGCAGTTTAAATCAGAAAAGGAGTGAGGGAGAGACGGGCAGCCATCAGCAGAGGCAGGGTTTGTCTGGTATGGCAAGCACTTTTCATGAGATTTTTTAAAAAAGTTTTCACTGTATGTGTGTTCCAGCACATGTGCAGTCAGCAGCATCACAGGCTGTTCCAAAATGACTGTGCCAGCCTCTTTTGGCAGGTGAAGGATGAAGAGCATGTGCCTCCGCAGACACTGGCTGTAGCCACATAAAGTAGCAGCTGAGAGACAGAACAGATTGGTACACAGACGCATGAACTGTTGACTGCCATGGCAGCCCTGCACCTCACTGTTGCAAACCCCAAGCCTGCTGTATGCAGTTAAGGTGACCTAACAACTCTGGTTCAGAGCGTGGCTGCCGCTTCTGGAGGAGAACTGGAGGGTGACAACATGATGTATGCAGTGTGCAAAAACTGTCAGCAAGTCCTGGGGGCAAGAGCTGCCGTCATGACACTGTGATCTTCTTTCCATGTAACATTTTGACAAGGACAAACTTTGCTTGATATGGGTTATAGCTGCATTCATAGAGAGACTATGATACTGTCTCTAGTATGATATCTGTTGTAAGGTTTTTGATGACGCAGGCTGTATGAAGATACGGGGCACTAGGGCAGGCTAATGGGAAAAGACTTGCTTTTAGCTAAAACTTCTACTTGTTCAAAGTCAAGGCAATATAATAATCTCTATTTAGACAAAATATTCTTTGTTTGCTGGTGCCCTTCTGCCATGAAACCATAAGAGTAGATAAAGGCATCTTAAGAAGTGGTAGCAGTGTGTTCTTTCCTGGACAGTTATTTGCATTCATCATTATGTGCAATGAAATCCTCAAAGTCAAAGGCAATGAAGCATGGTTTATATTTATTACTGTAGCTGTATTATAAACCTGTTAGTAACATTAAATAATGTGACAGAGCTTATGGTCTTTTTCTGATCACAAAATAGACACAAAATAGACAATTAATTTTATGCTTTTTCTTTTTAAAAAATTGAGATTAGTAGTATGCAAAAGACAGAGACTGGAATCCTGAGAGTATACAGTATTACTCCTTGATACGTTAAAAGTGACCTCTTAAATAATGCCAGGTTAATATCTGACATGTCTTCTCTTTCAAAGGTAAGAAGAATGCGGTGATCGAACTAGTATTTAAGATTTCATTCATTATACTTTGTAGAGGCATTAAGTTGATCGGATAAGTTTATTGGGGTAGAAGAGTTATATTTTCAAATGAATTACATTTCTGTTCTTAATGCCAAATATCCTGTCTAGTCACCATTTATTAACCCAGAACAGAGTATAATAGCTGAGAAACTTTGGAAAAAAATCTTTGAAAATACGAAATTTATTAATTTTAAATATGTATACATTTTAAAATAGGGCATTCTCATAATTTGTATATATTTTCACTCTTCATATAATCTCTGACTAAGCCAAATTATATTAATTACATTTTTAAATACACTGTGTAAATATACATTATCACATTTGGAACTGATTGTGTGTCATATGATATTTTTTCAACCTTTTCTGTGAAGATTACAGCATGGGGACAAGTAACATACTGTTAATATGTTTGCTAACTCTCATAATAACAACCTCTATCCTAGTCCAACAGAGAATAGTCAGGCAGAGAGCAAAATTTACATTATCAATGAACTGCTGAGAAGATTAGAAATCATAATAACTTTGAGAAGAAGCACTTACTATGGTGTTGTGAAATATATTAATCATTATTAGATATTCATAAATAAGGTGTCAGAAGTGGGATTTAGGTTGTTTTTCACAAAATACTGAACCGGGTGAAAAGCAGTAGCAGGAGAAAAAAATGGAACCACAGGTTTGCATTGCATTTTCTCAAGAATTAAAAGAAATTGTCTCCAGCTCAGGGGTGAGTAGCTGATCATCAGGGATAATAGTGGGAATTCTGTTAAGTTTTCATGTAGTTTCCTTTGTTTAAAAGAAAAAAATGCTGAAAAACATTTGAGAGTTCCAGTTCCCCTACTTAAATGAGGCAAGTGAGATGCCCTCAGGTATTCTTTTTGTCAATTCAGAAGGTATAGCTCTCCCAACAATACTCCTCACACAAAGGTTTTAAGGAAAAAACTTGTCCCAGAATAAAAGAATCCTCTCATAGAAAATAATTTATCAAAAAGTTTTAGAAGTAACTGAAATGGAGAGAAGTCAATAGTGAGAAAACTGCAGAGTGCATCAGATTGATGAACGCTCTGGAAATGTGCTAAAAAGTGACATAACAGAGCTTTCTGAAAATCAGAAAGGAAAATCTAAATTTGATGCTGAAAAACTTACTGTGCAATGAGAAGTAAGGAATAACCATTATCTGTCCCACATCCTCCACTCTGGTGCCTCAGATTTTAAGGCAAATCTGGGGCTGACAAAGAACAACATAAAAGACTCCTACAACATAGATCAGTTTAATGCTAAAATAGCACGTTAAAGTAATTGTTAATGAGAGAATTAATGCACATGAGGAAAGAAACACAGCACGCTAAATATTTGTATGCAGTGAGGGGAAAAAAAAATCCCACACCCTAATTATTTACATGCAATAAGTAGCTGTAAATTAGATGTTTACATTCACAGTATGGAAAATATAAAGTTATTGCTAGTAGTTGTTTAAGAATGTCAGTTCAGTGTTAATTGACAGACAAATCATATACTGAATAAAAGATAAACTGGAATATATATTTTATTTCTCTCTGCATTTTAACCTACAGACTGTATTATAAATGAGAAATGTGCAGAGAAAGAAATGGGAAAACAGGAAAATGCAAAAGTACAAGTTGGTATCTGTTTAAAGAGAGTATAAACCAAGTAAGTTCATCAAATTTCTAAACATGGTTATATAAATATAAAGAAGCAATACTCTTGACACCCACATAATGTTATGAAAATAAAAATATACATTAAAAAATGAAGGAGACAAACTTAAGGAGCTAAATAACCATCAGTGGATATTAGAGAAATTGGTGAGCTGCAGCTTCTGGCTCAGGCAGTAAATGGACTCAAGGGAATATATTATGTTATCCCTGCCTCTTTACTTCTTTTAAGCATCTACCAATTTAGTAGTAAGTAGTTATTAAACAATATTTGCCATTGTTTACTGTATCACATCAGTGTTTAATGCAAATAAAGAACTGAATCAACATTTATGGAACCAACAAGGTACACTTTGATTTATAGCTGTTTAATGACAGAGCTTGGAGAAGTTGGGAAAAATAAAATAAACATTTTAAACACTAGAGTGGCGAAAATATGGGGTGGAATTACTTCTTACTTCTGTAAGGCCTTAGAAATAACTTAAGTAATTTCAGAACTGAGTAGAAAACAGCAGATTATTCATAATTATATTAATCAACATGTAAGTTATTATCTTGTCTTGCCCTGGAATCCTTACAGGTATGTAGGAGATGTATTGTAATAGGTAGAGCTTATATTTTCTTAAGTATATTGCATGAACAAACACATCACTGGAAAAAATGGTAAAGGTCAGAAATGCATCTCCCTGACAGTCTGATTTCACAACTTTCATAGCAAAACCACACTCATTACACTGATTTCAGGGTGATGCCTAAGTGACGTGACAAACTCACAAAGAAAACTATGAGTTCAATAGCATTTCAGTGAAATTGTCAAGCATAATTGAATAACGCTTATTTCTTGGAACATTTCTTTCAAAGCTGATCTCTCCCTGGTCTTCTCTGGCTCTACATTTGCTTAATTCAGATCCTAAATTTCAGTCCAAAGTTCTCTGTAATATATATACTGTCTGGGACATTCAAGTAGAACTCTCTTCCATTTTTCCAAGCAGTGATAGCAGAAAAATGCAAAAAACTAAGTTGCTTATATTCAAGAGCCCTATATTTGAAAATATTTATTAAAATCTGTATTAATGTTTCTTAAAATCTTTTATTTTCAGTGTTTTCCCGTGAGACATAATTTTGATTCTAACATTTAATTAAATTATTCATTTGTTTGACCCTGAAATTCCTTAAGCCCACTTATCTCCAGTTCCAGTGAAAAATACACTACTTAATATATCCTGTGCACTTAATAAAAACACACTAAGTAACTGTAGTCATTCATACATTCAAGTTTAATGATGTGGAAAGTTTGACAGCTTAACACTCAGTATGTCTTGAATGACGTGAAAAAAAAAAAAAAAAAAAAAAAAGTGAAGATAAAAATAATCATATAATAAAAAAATAAAAGCAACTGCTTTACAAATGTATAACTAATGGAGTTAAAAATACAGAAGAATGTTGTCTAAACACTGACACATCAAATTCTGCCAGATTATAATTAATGAGTAAACAGGGTCTAGATCATATTGCAAAATGGAGCTCAGAAATATGTCATTTTGCCCTAGAATGCATAGTATAAAAACATGATTTCTGATCCATTGATAATACAACATTAAAGAGAAAGTATAGAAATCCTTTACTTATCATTTGTGGTGTACCTCCAAGAAGAAAAAAGAAGAAAGGAATTTTAAGTATCATGAATATATAGACTTGATACCTTATTTCTTTCTGTTTGCCTATGTGCGCAACAGAATCTGAAGTGTAGTGAAGCTTTGAAAAGTAATTTTTATTCCTGCTCCTTAGTTCAACTCTTTAATGATGTAAACCTTTAAGGACAGATCATAATTTTTCTTAAAATGAATACTCAGTACAGTTTTAAGGAGAACTGTGGTTTTGGTAGCAGTTTTAAAAGATGTGCAATAAATTCAATTTATGGTACTTGGAAAAAAGTGGATTTTTTTTTTATTTCTAAAAAGGCAAATAGTAGCTGCAGACACCTTGTATAATTTGGGGATTTTAGGTGCCCCAAAAGCTGACTTTTTAAATTTATGTCTTAAGTATTCATCCAAGCAATGGCAATGAAGTCAGAAACTGACTATGTAATAATTGTCTCTTCTTCTGTAAAAGTGCAAAAAATAAGCCTTTCAAGGTCAAACAATTTTCAAAATGTTAAGGACCTTATTCTTTAATACCACATGAGGCTAAAATATGTGCCAAATTTTCATTGTACGGAGAGATATTCCACGAGTGTATAAAAGGGACAAAGCTTCAACTGTGCATAGTTTTAGCATGGACAAGTGAGAAACTAATCTAATTCTGACCTTGAAAGTCAGAAATAAAGTATTTTCAAAGTATTTTTAGCAAGCACAAATAAAGGAATGTTTTCTTTGAGATTAAAAGTCAAGAATCTGATTTTTCTTATTTCTTTTTTTATTTTTTTCCTTTAATGGACTTATTGTTCCAATAATAGTCATACTCAGAACTAACACAGAAACACTGAAGGAAAATGCCATACCACAATGTACTTGAAATCTCAGAGTTCTGTAATAAGCCTTTTTGGTGTTTTAACTCAGTGAGCTTATTGTTGTAAGAATCCCATAGTAAAGGTCCACTGGAACACCTGATTAGCAGTTCTCTTTAGGTGGAAGTATGAGGGGAACCCACGAAAACATATTCACTGTGTCATTTCCTGTCTTCACACTAGTATCCAGTTACTGAACAGATGTAAAAGAACGAGCCTCAAGTTATTTATGTGAAATAACTCTCTGTAATAGAGCTTGTTTTCTGTGTTTCAAAGTATTCTTTGCTTAATATATTCTGTGTGAGCTCTCTAAGGAGAGATACTTCTACTACATATATTAGAAAAGCCGGAGCACCAAAAAAAGGTAATTGAAGTGGAAACTGTTGGAATAAGCAATGATAAATGAGAAGAAATGTTAAGTTTGATTACTAGGGAGACCCAGAATGAGATGGTGTTTGGTGGAACAAAAGTCAAAGTAGTATGGTGTACAAATTTCAAGCTTCAGTTTGAGTTACAAGTGAGAAAGCAAGGCAGGCTGGTAAAAAATCAGCTGGAATGAGAATGAAACAGACAGAAACCTTTAAGAGGTTTTACCAGGTTTGGAGGAATAGTCCCCAAAGAAGCGTAGCAGACTTAAGTAGGATCCTGTTACTGCGACTGTGAATAGAGTAAGACTAGAGTCCATTACTACCTTTAATATCTCCACAGGAACTAATTCTATGCAGTCTCTGCCTTCAGAGGCAGAGACCTACTGTGAGAACTACTGCTATATGAAGAATGATAGGAATCAAATCCGCAGTTTGTGTAACAGTATTGCCAGGAGCATGACTGTAAGTGATACAGGATAATAAGTGATCCCCAATTTGTTCACATTTTATGCTCAGCTGATTTTCCATAGAAAAGAAAATGTCAGGCAAGACTTTAACATTCTGTACACGCTCTGTGCTCCTAGGGCACACTTAGGATGTTTTGTACTTATTCCCGTATATCTTCATGTTTGTCAGAGATTTCTACTTTGGTGGGGTAAGTGAACTAAAAGAAAGGTAGAAAGAGTAAAAAAACCAAACCACTCATGCATAAGTCAGACTGCATGAAAGTTGTTCATCTTTGTCCCCTATTGCAGGATTAAATAATATGGACTAAGTAGACTGATTTGGGAGTGTCTTGAAGTGATGAGAATCAGTTTGCTGTGTTGTCTATTTAATATGATAGTTTCAACTCAAATGCTGAATATCAATAATGTATATTGCATATTTCTGATAGCTTCTGACACAGCTTGTGAAATGCACATTTGTATCTCCATTAGGAACCACAAAAAGAAACTTTCATGCCATATGTATCTATAAAGATGTATGATTGTTGTAGGCCTTTAAGGTTGTGAACAGTGCATTGTGAGAGCCTATATTTAAAAGAAAAAGTTGATTGATGATTTTTTTTTTTTATATGAGAAAATATTTTACATATTTCACCACTGCTTTTCTATTATGTTCTGGTTTTTTCCATGACTTTTCCTGGTTGTTTCCTCAGTGACTCTCTCATATGATAAGAAAACACTCCATTCAGCACAACCAAATTGGTATGGTCATTCCAAATACTACTACTATTTTTTCTCTTTGCTGTTGTGCCAGATGGATTGCCCTATATCTACAATACTTATTCAAGTCCACAAATGGAATATCAATATTGTAAACTTTTATTATATGGCTTGTGCCAAAGTTATATGACATCACTGAACTCTTACATTTTATTTTGACAGAAACAGACCTGTAAAGATGTTTATGTGGTGGTCCACTGTTTTACTTCTTGGATGCATTTTGCTGGGAACAGACGGGTGGCCAGTCAAGGAAGCATACGACTTTAGGCCCTATCAGCCCCTAGTAAGATTACGCCACAAGGTATGGATTATTCTCTAACACTTCTTACTGTTCTTCCATGGTCAAGGGATAAATTACATGTGAGCCTTATTTTTTTTGTGTTTTTTGGAGTAATTTTCAGAAATTAACTTTTACAATAACAATACCTGCAAAAATATATGCGTGATTTAAAAATTAAACGAGCAAACAAGAAGTGTTTTGACTTGAAAGCCCAGAAGGTGAAGTAAGATCCATTTTAGTTTCACAAACTAGAGATTATGTGTATCAACAGAAACTCAGAGAGAGATCCAGGAGAGGCTGTCTCTTAAAGCAACTGTCAACATCTGCTTAAGGCAATGACTTGTCCCAGTCCTCACTGAATTTCAGACCAAGCAGCAAACAAGGGAACTGCCCATCAAAGAAGCATGGAAGGAAAAAGACTGTAATATTTCCATGGGCTGCCTAGAAACAGCATAGATCTGATCAACTTAATTCCTTTTGGTACAGTAGTAGTCATGGGAGCAACATCTGAGGAACCTTAAGACCTACTGTCAGGCCAACAAAGACACTAAAAAAACTTCACCCTTCTGATATGTGTGCTTCAACTAAAAAAAGGTCTGAGTTATAGCCAGAAACTCTAAATGTTCTTTTTGGTTAATATTTCAAGATCTGGCTAGTTTTATTTCTCAATACTTTCTTTTTATAAAACACAAAAGAAATTTATTCTTAGTCCTCAGTTTGAAAAAAAGACCCAGTATTGTGTGATTCTATCTCAGTATATGTGTATAAGGGAGATGACCTTATAACTGAGTTCTCAAACAAGTAAAATATTTGCCTATTTGCTGACCATTGTATACTATGTTGATTGAATATAAAAATTTCTAACAGAAAATGGAAGATAAAATATAAAAATATTAAAATTTAAATTTTACTGGACAATTGTGTATATGGGCTATAATGAGCATGATTTCCGAGATTTAGATTCACTCTGATGTTAATGAATGTATGTAGAACTAATAATATGTTGGCTTTTCTTAATAATACTTCTAATCCACTGATAATGCTCGTATAATACTTGGAATAGGTTGTCGTAAACATTTCAAGTTTAATATTGGAGGGGATCACACATACATGTATGTAAAAAACACTAAGCAACAGAATGTTTGAAAACTTGATATAAAAATTTATTTTGAAAACCAAAGAAGGTATGGTGGATTTTTTCCTACACAATATGTCTAGATGAAAAAATGGTTTAGTGCATAAAGATTTGGGTATTAAGGATATGTGTTAGTATAAAAAAGCTAGGAATGCAAAACTTTTCTAAAGTCAATTTTAAAAATCAACTTTGGAACAGATACGCATATTCAAAACATGTAAATAATATGGTAAAGAAGACTTTCTGCTTCAATCAAGCATTTAATAAATGCTTTAATAAATAGAGTGCTTAGACTAAGTTATGCAAGTAGAATACTTACTACAAACAGATGATAATGAATATCAGCAGAGTCATATTTGCTTTGATCAAGCAATATGTATGCAAGTTTATATGTGTGAAGATTAAAAAAAAAAAATGTAATCACTCTCCAATAAAGAGGAATTTGTCTGACTTGGATGATAGTCCAACCAGAGCAACTCCAAATGTCACCCTCCAGGGAAAAACAATCCTGTTGGTACTTAGGTATTATCTTAAAATAATAATTGTGTTCATGGTGAGAATAGACATTCATATCATAAAGCTTTTGTTGTTTTAAAAGGGATTATGAGCAAATTCAGCTTCTCATGCATGGAAATTACAAGTAGGCATTTAGGTTGTATGTATGATAATCTGAATGTATAAGAAAAGCATTCATAAAAAAACCACAACTTTATAAATAAGGAAAATCTTTCTGCATAAGAAAATGTTATTTTACTATGAGGGTGACTGAGCACTGGAAGAGATTGCCCAAGCTTGTCAAGTCTTCATTCCTGCAGATAATTAAAAACCGTCTTGACGTGGTCCGAGGCAACCTGTTGTAGGTGACCGTGCTTGAGCATGGAGGTTGGTCAAGGTGACCTTCAGAGGTTCTTTACAATCTCAAACAGTCTTTGATTCTGTGCTTCATTATAATACAGTTAATAATTGCATATAATAAAATACAATTACGTTTTTTTATCAATTTTTGTGGTCAGATTAATAGTTGGGGATTTTACTGATGAAACCTCAAAAGGTTAAAAGAGATCTTTAGATCTTTGACAAAAGATTAAAAAAAAGAGTTTTTACAAAATCTTTTAAAAGATATTTACAAAAATGTTTTTAGAAATTATAAATATCATCATAATGAACAAGATGCAATATTCCTTAATCCACTGCTTTAATTGGCTGATATTAAAATATGTGATGAATTAAATTGGAGAGGTTTTCACTTTTTAATATCAGATTTGGTTTCAAATATAAAATTTTTAGCACAAATTTGGTTTCTAGGTTGTTCAAAACCTTTTGAAATAATTTTACTTAGGAAATCATTGATGTTATCTATCTTGGTTCTGTCCCTTAGCTTCCCTCCTCAACTTTCAAAAACCTTCTCCATCTTCAATAGCTAATTATCATTTAGCTGCAACAAATAATCTACCTTTCATCATTTGAGATGACTGACAAGTTCAATGTGTTTCAGAGGACTAGTAGAGACAATTTAGCTCAGTTGGTTAGAGCACGGTGCTAAAAACACCAGTGTTGTGTGTTTGATCCCTGTATGTGTGCTGTTCACTTAAAAGTTGGACTTGATGATCTTTGTGGGTCCCTTCTAATTCAGAATATTCTGTGATTCTGTACATATCAGGTTTTATTAACCACCTTTTACATCATTCCTCCACACCTGCAATCCACTGTTCACATACAAAGATATTTAGCCTATAGCTTTTAATTAATTTTCAGACCCAAGTGGTTGTTTGGTAAGTTTGTGTTGGGATGTGATCCAGATCTGTGTGGTTCACAGCATTCTGATTTGCAGAGAAAAACAAGCAACACTAGTAGATCACTATAAAGTCTCAGCACATTTTGCCAGGTAAGACACCAGGTTTTTTAGGGAGCTCTGAAAAATTAACTAAAAATCCAGTTTAGAGGTTAGAGAACCTTCCAGTTAAGGAAGTGTCTTTATGACTTTTTGGGTTTCTATGTGTACCTATGGTGCATTCAGAAAGGAACTATGAACATGCATTTTTCCTGTAAGAGAATATTGAGATATATCATTATCCTCCTCTAGAGATGGACAATTACATTATGATATCTCATGCTATTTTAAATACAATAAAATACATAGGTGAATTATTTCTTATAGCACAGTTGTACAGAACTCATATGCTTCTTCATGGGTGGAAATAACTAGGAAAATTGGTATGATTGATAGAAATATTCAGTGCTGCAGTGTGTGATAGCCTGCATCCAGGTGTTTTCCTTAGAACTTAACAGTACTGCCTTTAAGAAACCACCATTTTTATTGGTAATTGAAAGCACTGTTTTTCAGTCTCCAATAATAGGGGTTTTTTTTTGTTAAAACTGTGCAGAAAATTATAATAGAATATGCTTTAAGTATCCTAATTTCTGTGTGTGGACTGAAGTGTTTCCTTGGCTAATGTCCAAGCAGTCTGGTGCTGTGTGAAATATACATGTTTTGACACTAACCAAAAATTGGATCTAGTTCTGTGACTATTGCTGGTTTTCCAACTTTGCTCTTCATATCCTTTAAATATGCAACCATTTCTTACTGTGTAGAAACTTTTTTTTATGTTTAACTTGGTCTGTAGGAATTACAGACTATTCTTCCTCAGACTTTTTAATTTATCATATGCTGCATTAATGAAGAGCTTTTCTAATTTTATTATACATTAGTTGGAACTGCTCTAGCATTACAGTGGAATTTTTAATATCTCATACCTAAGATGAACTGCTGACTTGCAAGCATTAGGTTTATTTTTCTGGAAATTTTCTAAGAGAAATCTGCAATGATTTATAAAATATAGGCTCAAGAACTTGAAGCAGTTCATGCCTAAATTATGATTAAGACCCAAACTATAATTATAATAATGTTCATTATCATGTCCATTATAATGGCAATGCAGATCAAATGTTTGACTGCATTGCTTATATATGAAATATTCAAAACTAGGAAGAGATGAGTTGTCTTGAACCAGAAATGGGAAAGAATATTACAAAGAACTCCTGAAAGTTTTATTTTCACCTCCTTTCCCTTGTGTAACTGCCATAGCTTACACTTATGTGGTTATGTTGGAAAATATTAGGCTGTGTCTGAACAGCATGTGAATTTCTTGTTAAGCCAAGTAACCATTGGTTCTTCATTTGTCAAAACACTGGAAAAGTTTGTAAGGTACTTTCCTTTTGGGAGTCTTCTTGCATTGCTGCTGAAGTATTGTAAGCAATTTGTTAATACCTAGGTTCCCACCTGATATCATTAGGAAGTATTTCTAGAATCCTAATGAATTTTCTTCTTGTCATTTGCATGCCTCTGACACCAATGTTTTCAGTGAAAAAGTGAATGCTCTGAGATTTCCAGGTATAAACAGGCAGGTGGCAGCCAACAGAAAGCCAGCTGTTGGCTGCTGCTTCTCTGTCGGAGTCTAAGAAATATGGAATATAGCCTTTATATCCATATGTATACTCTAGAGCATGCCAACTCCACGTATCTAATGTGCACACACAACCCTCCTTGGCAAGCAAGGTGATTCACACGGTTTAGCAGGGAATAATACTGGCAATAGTGTCTTGTTGCTAATGATCCCATCATGGGTGGGGAGCTGTTAAGTTTTAGTCTCACGTAGAGGTACTAAATTAGTTATTGTCCCCTGGACTGCTTTTACTTTGGCCCGATTCTGAATTTATGGAGTTAGGACCGTTACACTCATAATAGTCAGGGCTGTAGTGCCTCACGGAGAGCAAATTCTGCCTTGGCAGCATGAGTGGGAGTAGAATCAGGGGAACCTAGGAACATGGGGCAGAACTGAGGGAATTGAGGGAATTCCAACTTTGTCCTGAGCTCAACCGTCAGCCTTAGCCTGGGCCTGTGTCCTGGCCTGTACAGCACCCTCCATCAGGAAAGAGGTCCGTCTGATCAGGCAGGGAACAGAGGGTGCAGCAAAGTGGATGTGCTTTGTATTTACCAGCTTTCATGGACAACTGTTTTTGCCATGATGATTCAAACTGTTTCCAGTCATGTCCTGATTTTGTCTTGGGCGACCAAAAAGCTAATAGGAATTGAGTCAGATATGCAACCTATTGTCTGTGATATTTCTCCAGGCTGAAATATTTCTTTTAACTTCCTGAGAAAAACCTACCTCTCCCTTTTTCCTTTCTACTTCCCTTCTTACTGCTGCGGTTCGCTGCTAAATTCAGCAGTTCAACCCTGATTCTCATTAATTTAGGCCTCAGTTTAGAGGGGTTTAGGTTACATTAGTATTAGGCCTAATTTAGAGGTCTTTAAACAATAAGGACTTTGTCTGAATGAAACAAAGCAAGGTAAAAACGTAAACATCTCTCCAAGTTTATTAAAGATAAATTTGAATATAAGCACAAAGCATGGAAAACATGTTTTGTTTTTAGTTTTTTTTTCAAAAGTTATAAAATATTCTCCTAAATAACAGCACAGTGAAACTCCTGTAAAATGTAGACAGGCTGTGTTCTGTGATTTTATTCTCATTTAGAGTTTCATGACCAAGAAAGAAAGGCACAGAAAGTAGTACTTCAGGATTCAAAAATAACCTGAACTTTCCTTGTGTGGTCTGGTCTCCAAACAATCTGAGCTTTTATAATTTACAGTGTCTATCTAAAAAATCTGTTTGCTTGCAGGATCTGAGAAGTCATAAAATCTTATCCTCTAAAATCCTCTCTCCTAGAGAGAGAAACTGCATTCTAATTTACTTTTTCCTGTGGGCAATAACATTCAAAAGGCATGGGTAGTTTTTTTTTTTTAAAGTCTCATTACAATCATTGTACCTTAATAAGCTAATATCAATTTAACATGGTATTCTTGCTCTCTCTCACTGCATGCTCAGAGCAATTTTAAAAAAGTCTTAGGAAAGTTGCTTCTAAAATCTCCCTGTAAATTTTTTTCTATAGTCATTCTTCCAGCTAGTCAGTCATTAGGGGATGGAGTGTCAAAATCTGGAAAATAAGGAATGAAGTCCTCCTTTCAAACTACCTACTGATACTCATTAGCAACACCTATCTGTAAACGTTTAGTCAAATCAATGGGGCTAGTGAGGGAGCAAAGGTGAGTCTTAACTGTTGCACTGAACCTCTTGCTGGAACTGTTCCTGTTGCCAAACATCATCACTATGGAAAAGATGAATCTGATATATTTTAAGGAATTATGAGATTCACATCTATTATCTCCCGTTTGGTTAACATTGCTTTGTTAATCTCATGTGGCAGGGTGGCAACACAGAATAAATTGCAAGATACTGGTATACGAGGTAGTGTGGTTATCTTCAGCTTGGCCTTCTCTCATTGCTTTCTAGGAAAATGATTTCCAGTTGACCTCTGAGTAGATAAGACAATGGTTTTTTACTTTTCTGGTGTTTGGGAATCAATGTAAATACAATCTATGTCAGCTATCATTTCAGATTCTTGATTAGCATTAATTTTTTTCATATTCTATTGTGATGGCAAATGGTCTTCACAAATTGTAATCACAGTAGTAGCAAAACAAAGCCCAGTGAGATTTGTTTGATATAGTAGATCGGATGATTTGCTTCTGCTCAAATTTGTGCTGTTTGGATTTCTAAGGTCATTAAAGAGGCCAGGTACTCGAAGTTTGTGTTTATGAGATGCAGCTCTTTTCCATGCCTTCCTTGCTGTCTTTTATTCTTCAGGTCCTTAAGATGACTCTGTATATAATTCCATCTTTTTTTTTTTTCCTTCTCAGTCAATTGCTTTATTTTTCCATTCTCTTTCATTGTTTCTTTTTCTCAATCATTTTCCCCATGGTTTTAATACTTATTTTCATCACCTAGAAGCTGTAGACTATTATTACCTTTATTAACCTTTATTATCTTGGTTTGTTAAAATGAAAGTTATATCCTGTGCTATAGACAATGTTTATAGTATGAAAAATAATATGCAAAAATCAATATAAAATATTATTAAATAATAAACATGTTGTATAACAGTTTTATTGGTGTGCAGACAAACTGGGCTGTACCCCAGACTTTTTTTTTAAAAAAAAATCCACTTAGCTTATGGTTTATTTTTTATTTTCTGATTCTAATTAGCTATTTAAATTCACTTTAAAAATTAAAATAATGATGTACTTTAAACATTTGATTTCGTGGCCAGGTTTGGTTGGGGGGGGCTACAGGGGTGGCTTCTGTGAGAAGCTGCCAGAAGCTTTCCCCAAGTCCAGCAAAGCCAATGCCAGCTGGCTCCAGGATGGACCCCACTGCTGGCTAAGGCCGAGCCAATCAAGAACGACAGTAATGCCTCTGAAATAACATATTTAAGAAGGAAAAATAGTTACTCTGCAGATGTAATTGCAGACAAAAAAGAGCGGAGTGAGAATTTTGTGAGAGGAACAATTATGTAGACACCAAGGTCAGTGTAGAAGGAGAGGGAGGAGGTGCTCCAGGCCCTGGAGCTGAGATTTCCTGCAGTCTGTGGTGAAGAGCATGGTGAAGCCATGTAGCCCCTGTGCCACTGCAGCCCATAGAGGACCATTGGGATGTAGAGATCCACCTGCATCCCACTGGAGCAGGTGGGTGCCCAAAAGAGGGCTGTGAACCCATGGGAAACCTGTGCTGCAACAGGGTCCTGGCAGGGACCTGCAGACCTATGGAGAGACAAGCCTATGCTGGAGCAGATTTCCTGGTAGGACTTGTGATCCTGTGGAGGACCTTCACTGGAGCAGGCTGTGCCTGATGGATTGTACCTCATGATAAACTGACCCACATGGCAGCAGTTTGTGGAGAGCTGTTGCCTGTGGGATGGAATCATGTTGGAGAAGTTCTTGGAGGACTGTCTCCCATGGGAGGGACTCCATGCTTCTCCCTGAGGAGCAGAAGGAACAATCTGTGATGACTGATAGTAACCACCATTCCCCATCTCCCTGTGTCGCTTGGAGGGAAGGAGGTAGAGCTTGAGAAGGAGGGAAGGGTGGGGAGAACATGTTTTTGAGATTTAATATGCTTCTCATTATCCTACTCTGATTTTGTTATTTGTAAATTTTATTAATATCTGCAAGCTGAGTCTGTTTTGTCCATGATGGTATTCAGTGAGCGATGTCTCCCTGTCCTTATCTCAACTCATGAACATTTCCTTATATTTTCTCTCCCTCTCCACTTGTTGAGGGGAGTAATAGAGCAGTTTTGGTGGGTGCCTATAACTGTTTGTTATATTGGGTTTTAGTATAAAATCAGAGCATAATATTTGTTTACTAATAGACTCCTTCTAAATTGGCCCCAGTTAGATTGGCTAAATATTAGGTCTTACATCCATGTTTCTTTTCAATATCTATATCTTAAAACACCTTTAATACTTTGTGTAGTAGAAAAACAAGTCCAGAAGAAATTATCTTTTTAGCATTAGGAAAATATCTCACTCATTTTAACTCTTTCTTCTTCATTGCTTACTTTGTTCTATTGTGTTTTCAGTAGTAATTTTGAACTGTGATAATTTTACTAAGAGTGTTATGTGCAGTGGGAGAACAAATCTGGTGTATTTTAGATAAAACCATATTTGATGAAATTATACTACGCCTTTTTTTACTTTGCTTTTACAGTATCCACTGTTCTGATTTTGCTTTACCAAGATGTCAAGTTAAACAAACCATCTGTACTTCATGTGAACCATGGATTTTTTTCTGTTGCAGTATTAAGTATTTGCTAGTACAATATGTAAGCTGTTTCTTTAGCATTTGTTTTCCTGATAAGTTTAAATTTTTTCTTTTGAAAGCTTTGCAAAGAACCATGATAAAAACATTGATCTATGTTTATGTATATTAGATTTAAGTATATTTGATTTATCTTTCTTCAGCAGTCTTTTTTTCCTAGAGTTTTGTAACTGGAAAACTCTAACTTTATCTCCATTGTTTATAAAGCAAAATACAAATGAGAAAGTCTCATACACTTCTATTCTCTTACCTAAGACTACCTCTTACTGAAGTAGTCTATGCTTACCTTAAAATGTCTTCTTTTCTGGGTAGGGTGACTGCTAGATTACAGTAGTTGTCACAACATCTTATTTTTACTCTTTCTCTTTTATATTTGTTACTGGGATCATATAGATAGTCCAGTTCAGGGCAATGTATTTGTTCCTGATAACTGGTTCCATGGTAAATCATACCAGACAAGAACATATATCCATCATTATGCTCAAATCCCTTCAACCCAGAGCTAAAGGAATGGGGTGTCTTTCAATTTGGTTTATTTTCCATATGAAAAAACCCCAAAGAGCAGCATCAATAAAAACAACAGAAAAACTCCAAGCATCGTCAATAAAAACAACAAAAAGACCCCCAGCCTCCTTTCAAATAATGGGGCTAAACATTAAGATGTGCATTGAAAACATTGGTTTTGGTAGCTATGCTTAGGCCTAAAAAAAGAAAACGGAGAATTTAATGTCAGCCTAATTAAAAGATGCCTTAGTTGTATCTTTTTTTAAATTATTATGCATTGATACAGCTATGCTTAAATGCTTTTAAGAACATGGAATATTAATGCATAAAACATTAAAGTCAAAAGAAAGATCTCCCAAACTTTACTAATACAAAAATGTTGGTATTTAGTCTCATTAAAAGTAGTCATAGAAAGGTTTGGGCTAGGACATATCTTAAAGATCATCTAGTTCCTACCCTGCTGCAGGGATGTGCACAGGGACACCTTTCACTAGGTTTCTTAAAGACTCATCCAACCTGATCTTGAACAATTCCGGAGATGGAGCATCCACAACTTCTATGGGTAGCCTGTTCCAGTGCCTCACCACCCTCATAGCGAAAAATTTCTTCCTAATCTCTAAACTAAACCTAGTCCCTTTCCATTTGAAGCCATTCCTCCTTGTCCAGTGACACTGGGACACTACATGTCCTTGTGAGAAGTTCCTCTGGCTTTATTATAGGCCTTCAAGTATTGGAAGGTCACTGTAAGGTCTCCCCAGAGCCTTCTCTTCCCTGAAGAACCACAAATCTCCCAGCTGTTCTTCATAGGAGAAGTGCTTCAGTGATCTGAGAATCTTTGTGGCCCTCCCCTGAACTCACTCCAGCTCACACGTACTTCTCATGCTGGGGATCCCAGAGCTAAACACCCTATTCCAGGAGAGGTCTCATGAGATTCAAAAGATGAGTAAGAGATTTTGGTTTCACTTGACATACCTTTTTAGTTCTTTGTTATTTTGAAGTTTTCATTTAATGTACTTTGTTAACTGCAAAACTGCATTTATACTATTCATATAAATGAACACATAATGTGTAAACAGAAAGTCTGTACAAACTAAGTATAATAACAAAAAATATTTCTTTAACATTGCATAATGTTAATAGCATCTGCTTAATGTTCATTGTTAATTCTATCATGTAACCTTATGTAGTTGAATTCCCCTGTTCAATGCATGTGACAAAATACTAATTTGAAGTAAGAAAATCTAACAAGCGTATACTGTACCACTTCTTTCAATGAAAACAAATCAAACAAAAATTATTAGTCATTTTTTTAAATTATTGTTTACAACCCTGGCTATGTAACATGGAATAAACAGCCTATAATTCAAGTGTATTTTCTAGGGAGAAGTAAGGTCTATCACTCTCTTGAGGCATCAGCACAATTTTCAATTCACTAGTGTTTCATGAAAATGTCATTACTTTCTATTACTCTTACCTGAGGATTACTCACATACATCAGTGCAAGTAATAAAACCCTGATATTACATTATCTTAATAGGATTTATTCAACTTGTTGGTATATCTAACATTATTTGGTGTTACATCATATGATGTAATGATTCTGAAATTATTAGTAACTACTATAAGCTGATCCTAAAAGTTGTGAAAGACTAATCCCATTGCAGCTGATAGTTTGTGGGGGTTTTTTAACCGTTACGTTGGCTAGTCTGACTTTCCATATGAAGGTCATGCATTTATTTTTTTTATACCTTCATTCCTCCTCTAAGCGGGGGATTAATAAAGGATTCCTTTCAAAGACATTATTATATCTTCAAATATTTTCTATACCTTAACATTTTCTAATAATTTCTTTTGGTGGTTTATTATTAGCAATTAGTAAAAAACAGAGTTTACCATTTCTTGTTTTTCCAGTGACTGCTTTTTGATATGTTCTCCACAATTAGATGGAATACAAAAAATACAATGAAAGTCATTGGTTTAGTACAAGAAAATATTTGCAAGACATTATTTGTAGTTTATGATTCATAACAAACCCTATTTTATTTATGCCTACTAGTTTCAGTCTAAGGCATGGAAGAAAAATAGATGTCTTTATATATATATATATATAAAAAGAAGGAACTAAAATTGAAAAATACACTATTATCCATCAGATTAGAACTTCAGATACTTACTGAATTGTTATTTCAGCTCTCTGCACATTTCTTTTTAAAACTACTTCTTTTCAATATGAATGCTGAGAGAAAATAACTAAAAGCTTTACAGTACATTGCCTAGTTCACAGTAGGGAAACTGTAACCAATTGTAAGCATATCCATAGTGTATGTACCTGTACTTCATAATTCATTTTGAAAAATTAGTTGAAACACAACAATCAAATACCAAGTTAATCTTGAATTTTCAAAGACTCAGTAGAAAAAAAATGATCTTAATCTTAGTTTCTAGTTTCCAAAATGTCACACAGTGGGGAATATTATATAACCTTTCATAAAATCTCTGGTTTATATGAATGTATTCCTCCAATATGGAGTTTAACGCTTTACAAAAGGGCAGGTGCAATCAATTAATATTCATATAATGAACTTCTCTTTTGCTCTGCATCTTTCCTTATCTTCATCTTTATAAAATGAATAGTAGAAACAAACTATTATTCCTGGAGATGTCTCAGCATATTGGTTTTAATCAATACTGGTAGATAGACTACAATTTTACCCATAATTATGTCTTAATGCACACTAAATATTGCTTGCATTCCTGGATTGTAAGAAGGTAATTGATATTTATGCTTTCATTCCTATATTCTCTAACTGTCATTCTTCCTGCAGTTTTTCTTCTCTCTGGACAAAAATTTGCAAAGAGGAAAAATAAGGTTTGAATGAGTTTCAGACAGACTGAATAATAAAATGCAATGCACATTATGTGGGTTTTGGAAAATTACACTTTAAAACCATCTCTGAAATTTAAAAAGAAAAACGAATAGGGGTTTTAGGCAAATTACTCCCATTAATGTCACTGGGAATTGCACAGCTAAGATCCATCTGTACTGGGCGTGTTCTTTTCTTTGGGAAAAAAAACCAAAAACCCTATATTGTTAGGAAATACACTACTTTTCAGTAATTATGTGGGTACCTGGAGTTTTAGGAGCTCACATAGGGGAGGAGATAATAGAATACCCATTAAATACCATCTCTTAGAACCTCCAGTGGTAATTCAGTATGCTAAAACGTTGTCTCTTGGAGCTCTCTTTCCCCCTTCTTTGTCTACTCAAATGTGGATTGTTCTCAGATAATTTCAAAATTAATATATATTCTGAATATGAGTACCCTATGAGCTATATGGAATAAGTATATTCATCTGCAGCACCTCATCAACTGTCCTGTGTTATTGCATGTCTTACTTGGTAGACTGGAATAAAATACATCTTTTGCAGTCTATGCATGGGAAAATAATTCTACACCGAGCATTCAAAGTTTAATGCAAACTATGCACAAATAGCAGTAATTACTTCCATAAAGTCATTATTTACGTAGCACTCATAGCTCCCCCAATTTAGCTAAGAAGAGCTGTAGCCTGGACTTGACTACATAAATTGGTTTATACAGTCTTCAGTATATGAACTGTTTTGGTCATAGTGGTACCTGTTTTAATGCAAAAGTATACACTTCCACTGCTTAAGCCATGCCCTAAGCATTTTAATGATTACAGTGTAATAAAACCAGCAGCACTGCACAGCAGTATGAAATTGGTAGAACTTTTCTGTCATGTGTTATGAAACTGCTAGGAAATTTTATATGTATTTGGTCTGTCATCAAAAAACAAATATGAAGACATCATATTAAAGAAGCTATAGTTACACTGTATTTCCGTAAGAGTGAGCTGCCTAAGAAATTTACCCAGAGTAAGCTTCAGTTCTATTGATTTTTTTTTTTCCTATTCAACTCAGGCCATTTTTTCTAGGACAGTTGTCCTAATGAAGTCCTAATGTTACTATAATGGGTAACAGCCAACGGAAGAATTCATCCTTAAAGTCAGCACAAAGATTTTATTAGATTTTTTTTTTTTCCCATTGTGTAAAAATGGCAAAATTTGGAAAACAGACCTTTCTTTGCTTCAATATAGTTAAGGAAAGACTGTGTTTGGCCTTTGAGTACTTTTTTATCAGGTCTCTAGAATTGTTACGGTTCCTCTGGGACAAGATCTTACATTGGAAATAATAATTAAAAAAAAAAGAAATAGAAAACTTTACGGTCTTATTTAAAAGAAATTATTTAGTGAAAACAGAATTCTTGAATTTAAAGATAAGACAAAACCCAAAACTACTTCTCAGCTTCTTTTCAACTGCAATTGTTATCAGGGCCTTTAGGCCTGACTCTAGGGTGCTTATTTCTTTTGTGAGCTACCTGCAGCCTGCTCCACACAGGTCTTTTTACACTAGGCAGCAGTTTTAGGGAAACACTTTTAGGAAAATGTGGCCATATGAATCATGAGCAATCCTACCAGAAGGAATTGTTGCTTAAAAAATGCATTAATGTGTCTCTCTCTACCTATTTTGAAAAAGAAGTGTTATTTTGTAGAACACAACACATGGTGTATACATTTGGTGTAAACAATGTTAATGTGTCATTAGAAGGAAGCTACTTCGATTCAATAGCTACTAAAGAACATTAGGATTTAGACTGTAAATTTAGCCCAGAACAATTGTTTCACCTTGTGGACACAGGCTTTGTCTGCTTTGCTTTACATGGTCCAAGGATGCCTTTAAGACTAAATAATATGTGCCCTTGCACCATCTAGGTGATTCGCTTTTGTGCCAGACAGGCCTGAATAAAAAAACCTGTGAGTTACCCTTAGCGTAGAACTTTTTCTGTCCATTTTCCATCCATAGAAAGCACACATTCTTTTGAAGCCTGGTCTAGAGGGAGTTTTCCTTCAAAGTATGTGGGCATAGACAAGATTATTTTTAACTTTTTCATATCTTTATTTCTTCTCTGCTTCCACGTTGCTTTTAGGGGTTTGTAATCTGCTGCATGCAAAGAGGAACAACTGCTTCATATGCACCGCCCTGGGTCTGCCATGATCGTTCTTTGTGTTCCTCAGGGATCTAAATCAGCAAAACAAGAATCAAATCAGCACATTTTTCAGCTGCCCCCACCCCAAGGGGTTGGGCGGTTTTTGTTTTGGTTTTGGTTTTAGTGGTACAAATCTCATATTTCTAGGCTTCCCAAATACTGTTGGGTTCCTTTCATATGGGAGCCCCTGGTGGTCTAGTGGTTAAGGATACGGCACTGTAACTGCCGAGGCCCGGGTTCGTTTCCCGGTCGGGGAAACTCCCCGGGCAGGTGGAGCCCGTTAGCCCTGTAAGGCAATCCACCTACGTCCTGAGGACCTCGCTGCCACTGTCCAAGCTCGCTTGGCCCAGGCAGATGAACCTTAGGATTAAAGGGTGGGCTCAGTTCTGCGCTCAGTTCTGTGTCCCACCTAAAATAAATCCAATGCACAGGCTGGAAGGCGTACAAAGACCTTCCTCAGATCTTCGTTCGCGAAGTCTGGCCATTATTATCTATCATATGGGTTCATGAGATTTTCTCCAGAGGCCTGTAAGGCTTATTCTAAGACTCTAATATTTAGCAATACCTACTCCTGGGAATGTCATTAATTCTGAAAACTTCAACAGCTTTATATATCTCCTTATGTTTGCCTAGCAACCTAACTCTATGTCTTGTTTCCTTCACACAGTCTTATATTCATATGATGCCTTAATCAATACAAGAACAACCTGTAGCATATTATTTCCTCAGAATTTGTTGCTGTAAATGGTGGCAATCTCTAAAAAGCCTGGCCTGTGTATGCAAAGCACCAGTTCAAGAATTCTACTGCAAACATTAGACTAAAAACCTCTCTGCAGTAAATAGTATTCTAACAAGGGCAACAGAAAAATAGTTCACTTTTTGCACATTCTTTCTTCCTTACCATAGTAAACAAGGCCTTGCTTGCTGCTTAACAGAATATTTTTACAAATGTAAATGTCATTGCTTCTGCTTTGCATACATTTTTAGTTTAAATTGCAATTGTACTGCAGTTGCTAAGTCTGATGAAGCCTGATTCTATGAAATTTCTTTGAAGACAAATGTTCAACCTAATGGCATTGATCAAATTGGTTCTGAGAATAGTTTACCAGATTGCCTTGTGCTGTCTTCGTTCGGTACTCTGTGGCTGTGACCATGCTGCTATTACACCCAGGAATAAAAAGTCTCTCTACAAGTGTAGACTTCTGATAATTCAGACTTCTTATAATTAAAGTTTTTGTGTTAATATAAGTGAATATATTATTGTTTAACTACTATAACTTCTATATGGTTTAACATAATAGAAATAACTATCCTGATATCTCTCTCAATTAGATATTTTCTTTAATAGCAATTATTTCTTTAATTTTCTAATTATTATTATTTTTAGTTACTATACAGTAACAAGGCATCCCTACTGCAGAATTAGCATTGAAGGTAATGAACACAAAACTAATTTTCTGCATTTTCACTACATTTTATGATATGACTAATGATAATTTTTCATTATAAAATGTTAATCAAGCAAATAAATTTGCACTCCTTTTTTCAACAGGGCTTCTGTAATTAGTGGTTTATGTTTATTAAATTATTTAAATTTTTGTCACATATCAAGGACAATCTACCGTATGTTTTACACTAATTAGTACCTTGTTTATTTTAAGAATTCCATTAATTCAGCAGCTATTTTTTAAACAGAGCCAACATGGAAAAGGAGACTTTGCCTGAATTTTGCAAAGAAGAAATAAGGCTCCTCTTCTTTGTAGGTAACCCACTCTGGCAGACATATACCCAAATCCTCAGCAGATGATTCAGGCAGAGAGACAAGTGAGCTCTAGATACAACACAATTATGTAGTTTGTCTTTTAAAAACCACAGAATTAAGTGGAAGTGAATATACTTCTACGTGTAACATCCATTAGTTTATAAATATTAACTTTTCTTTCAAAAAGCAAAGAAGAAACATAATGCACCTGTTACATATTTAAATGGGGCCAAGAAGTGAGCTTTACTGTTTCTAGCATGGCTAGGGTGTTTTGTTAGTCCTAGAATGACATCTACCTTTATGGATCATCTCTGGTCTTTCTTATAAAATGCTTTGTACTTTCTTGGGAATCACTGTACATTAAGAGTCTCCTTGACCATCCTTCTCTACACTGCTTATTGTTGATATGAAGCCCTTCTAAATAAGACTTAATACTATGCCAACCTTATTTAGTACATATAGTTTCTGAACAATGATGATGGCAAAGTGTTAGGATGTTTTAACAGATGTTGATAGTACTTGTGTGTTCAGACAAAAAAAGAAAATAGCATCAGAAAGGGAATATTTACACCTCAGAAAAGCATTTGTGAATATTTAAATCAGTTTCTATGCAGAGCCTTGTTTGATATATATTGCAAAGAGATTATAACTTATGATTTGTAACAATAACAATTTGTATGTTCAACCTCCCATGATCTCTTTTTAGTTCACAGACAAAACAGAAAATTCAGAAAATTTGACATTTTCTGGCTTTTGATCCACTGTGCTTTTATAAGTTTACTTTAAATTCAGTCTGTTGGAGACATACAAGAAAGGCTTCTTTACAATTGTCATTTGTTCTACATTGATACATTTCATTAGGCTGATGCAATATAATGCAACATAAACCCATGCAAAGCAATGCAACTTGTCCTATTAATTTGGTGGGAGACTTAAATCCAAAACTATTTTGCTATATTGAAGCTGACAAAACTATCCTGGGATGCAAGATGATTTGTTCTATTTACATATGGCTCCTAGCAAAAGGTAACAATATAATATCGTAGTCATGTAATGATGTCAGTTTTATTGAGATAGTAAATATGTATATATAATTTCTTTCATTTTTAACATGTTAAGTGAAAATATTTTGTTTATATATCATAGTGCAATACAGGAGAAAAATAACAGAAATATATGTAAAAGTGGGTCTATAAAGTCCTGCACAACAGTGTTTATACAGAATTAGTATGTTTTAGTTCATACAGTGATATTTGTACATTTACATACTTTCTAATAGTGTATGGGTAGAATTTTTTATTTTCAGGACAACTAGCATCAAAACCGTAGCATGCTGCACAAATGCAGGTGGAAATAAATGTCACGATAAACAAATATTTATTTACCTCTCTTCCATTCCAGGGCCCTGAGAGGTTTCTTTATTTTTTTGTGTGTTTCCCATCAGGATGAGCACTTCTTATTTCCCTGAGAATCTGAACTTAATTTTCCTTAGTTATAGGTTCTTGTAACATTTACTCACTAGCATAATTCATTATTTCTTAGTAGCTTTCCACAGAAATTAATTTATCTTTCAATAATGAGGAAGTATTTTATTTAATGCACGAACCTTCATTATAAATTTTTCTGCATTTTTTAACTCTTGTCTTTTCTGTTGAGAAGTCTAATATATCAGGGTTTCTCTAGGCAGAAACTTAATTTCTGAGTTGAGAGATGCTACACCCAGTGTAATCACAGGTTAATTTTGAAATAACTTGACGCTTATAGATGTTTCTTTCCATCTGGATGCTGCTACCAAGCATGTTGCTGTCTCAAGAAATATCACACGAAGGCCAGTCTGTGATATGCTAACAGAGTTTTTTCTTAGTAGTTTTAATGGCAGCTTAAAATTAAAATTTGAGTTTTTTGAGAAAATAGCCATGAAAAGCTTAAGCAAAAATCTTCAGCTGAAATTTAAGAAAGTAAAGATATTAGAAAAAATAAGGTCTGAAAAGATATTTTCAGCTAATGCCTTCTTTCCTTGAAATCTTAACACATTCCATTAAAAAACCAAACGCTTTTTTTTTTAATTTTAAAATTTCCTCTGAGTGATTTTCTTTCTTCTCCAAGCTTTGCCAAGCTTGCTGTTCTCCCAAAATTAATTCTCATAGTTTTTATTATCTCTCTTCTCCATTGATACTAATATTTGATTTTTAATATTGCTTTCATGCAATGTTCTCTGATCTAGTAACCAATTCTTGGATGAAGTCTTCAGGATCTATTTACAGAAAAAACAGCAGACGTTATAGGCTTTGCAGCTTCGTTGGAAAAAAATTCCATTCTTCTGCTTTCAAACTAAAGGGAAAAATTAGTTTTGTGGAATTCAGCAGTACCTGTGGAGCCTATATATTGCAGTATCTGAATGCTAACATAACTTGGCTACATTTTGACTCTAAATCGTGGTTGTTGGATGGTTTGTATTTTAATAAGCAGAAACTGCTTATTACGAACGAGATTCCTCTGCATTTACACTGGCCTATTAAAGTCTGTTTCACTCCCTGTCCTGGAGAAATTTGAAAATATACTTTCCAGATAGGTACAGGTTTTGACATACTTATTTGTTTAAAAAAGATAAGAAAAGAGTAAATGACTGAGATTTGAAAGATTGGGTTTTAGGGAACAATACAAATATTGCATCACTACTAGTTGAAATAATACATTTCAGTTGTGGATTAGATGGCCTCATTGCTTAAGCTAATGGTACCTAAACATTTCTATGTCCCTGTGAATTAGAAAATACTTTTGCATTATTGATTACAGCTTTATTATTCAGATCAGTTTCAAATTTCCTTGGTAGACTTTAAACAGCTTTGTGACTGCACAGAATTAGTTTGAGGTGATATTTTCCTATGTTACTCAGACAAATATAGGTCATATTCTGAAACTATTTGAACAGTAACCGAACAAAACACTATCAAAAGATATGGCACAGAAGTATTAACTTCTTTCTGTAGATTTATGTGTCTGGATGCATTTAAGATTAAATGAAGCTGTTATGAGCACAGTAATAACAAATTGTTGGTGTATATAGATAAAATAAACCACTGCAATTAGTACTGAAAGGTAATCAGTACACTCTCTTTGTTATCAATAGGTTCAGCATGTTAAAAATAACTCTTAGAAATTACAATAAGAGAAAAAAGTTATCTAGTTTCTTCTTTTTGTTAAAATTATAAAAGAAAAATCTATCTTATAATAGGAAATAAATTTAGAAGAGTTTTGCATTTAGCCAATTCCTAATGCTATTTTTACTGGCATAAACTTATAAAGCTGCAAATATTTGAAAAATTGCGATACCCAAAACAAAGAGCATAATTTTGAGCAAATGTTGTGTCAAATCAAGGTTTTAAATTTTGGGAACAGATTATTGCCTTGAATAAGTTCTCATTCTTCAAAATTACGTCAAGTTTTACAGGGACTTGTGCAGCTGAACTATGAACATCTCCCAGGATAAAGTGACAGAGACTGAGTGGTCTCTTTGGATAATGTGTTCCAGCACTTAATCAAAGTCATTGTGAAAAAGAAAATGTGAAAAACAGTAGAGGGGTTTAAAAACAGTGTGCTGATTTTACCCTGGAGCAGGAAGGAGGATGTCTCATTTGGATCTGTATGTCTATGATTTTACGATTTTTGTGATAATAGATTCTGAAAATAATGTATTTTTCTGCTTTTAATTGCAGCAGGAAAAGAATCAAGAAAGCTCAAGAAATAAAGGTAAGTGACAATTATTTTAAAAATGTGGACATTCTTATAAAATATACAGATGGTTTTTTGAATTTTTTGGTATTTGAAATTACAAAAGTATATCCAGGAAAGAAGTTGAAATGTAGAAAGTATGTGTATTATCTACTGTTTTTGGAACTCTGAGGTGAACAAGATTGACTGCTGTAGTCTGGATGGGATAGGTTACACACTTAAGCTCTCACTAAATTTGTCCCTGACTATGGATGCAGGGAAACCAGAGGGAAGGTAGGAGAAAGAACACCAGTTATATGCTACAAAAAGAAAAGGGAATTAAGTGACAAACTAGTCTATATCTTTTGTACTGCATTAGGAAGCTATGTGTAATCATATCACCTGAGTTAGCTGTTCTTTATTCAGTTATTTATGTACTGTGGTACCCATTTATCTCAATTGGCTTGTTTTCCCCTCACACTAAGGCTACACGCAAGCATCTAAAGACAAACTAAAGCTGATGGTTGATTGGAGGTGTATCAGGACAATTACATTTTTTGTGATGATATGATAATTTACATCATATATTATTATATTATCATATATTACAGGTAATACAATATAAAGTTGACCCATTTCTACATGTAATGAGTGTATCCATGACGTATTGTTCAAAAACCTTTCGTGTCTTATGACTTAATACAAATTATAAAAAAGATTGTGAAAACACAGATGAGATTACAAAAATAAGATATTTGCTCTAAAACTAACTATTCAAAATTAGAAACTTTAAACATTTATCTGCAAAGAAGGATCCTGAAGTGGGCCACTTTTTTGGGTTTTTATGATTTATTTCAGTTATATTATGATGTTAGACCATCTTTTTCCCACACCCCATCCCATTGTGAATTCAAGTGGTCGTTATGGTATGTATGTGAGTGATAAGTAAAAGTAGGAACAAACTAATGGCCTAGGTGGGAGTGCCTATCATATTCATTAGTCTAGTCAACTAAACACTGAAAAAATGTTCAAAGGCTTTATAAAATAGCGCCCACAACTCCATTCAAAGGAACGCAGTAAACTCTACTTGAAGGAACACATCCACTGTCTCCAAACTGGCAATGAAATTGGTGTACAGCTGCACAAAATTTGTTGTGATTTTATATGTAACATCTCTTATGGAAATTTTCAACCTACTAAACTTCCTGCATGATATGCATGTCTCTGCCTAAACTGACAATTTTAGTGATTTTAGTGGTCTGGAAGACCATTCATGTGTAGAGTAAGCTTTGGAACATATAGATATATCTACAGATATACTTTATTCTGTAATGCTTTGGGATGGTTTTAGATTGGGGTTTTTTGGCATTCTCTTTTCATATTCTTTAATTTTTTTTGTTTTGTTTTGTTCATATGCTCTTTTTCTATGTCATTGCAATGTTTCAGAAATGTGGGGTTTTTTTCACTTGCAACTTACAGCATATAGGACCTTTAAACTCTTTCTGCTTAAAATACTGGTTGACATGGATGAAACATGACTAAATTAATGTTTCAGCATAAACATTCTTGTATTGGCAATGAACAACTACCCTTCACGTGCAATATCTAAATGTTTTGTGCTCTGCATGTGTTCTTGTGAGATAACTAAATTATCCTCAGATTCTCAGGACAAGGTTCTAACAGTATTCCTTACACTGCATAATGCAGCCACACTATGCGGTAAAAGGACTAAATGTTTCCTATGGTTCCTTGACTGCTCTGACACTTTCAGAACCAGTGCTGTCTTCTTAATTCAGAGGAAAATTACAGCTCATCCCTACCAAGTGAAACACTGGAGTCTCTCTTGTGCCTCATAACTTCCACTGATATCAGTATTTCAGTGTCTAATTTTTATTAATAATTTCATTACCTTATATTTTTATAAGAGGAGAGGATATTGCAGCATAATTAAGTCGAATACTTTTTGACTTTAGTGGGATCAACATTTTAGTAACAAGGACCATTCTGTATCTTATAAATGCCAATAATTTTTCATTTTACTTTATTTATTGCTATAAAATAAAACTGATTACTATTCATATTTTAGTAAGAACATTCTTATTTTTCTGTAGTGCTTGTTTTTTCTCTTGACATATTTCTGACCTGCTTGTTTTTCCCATCTGTTACTTCTGCTGTCAACCTCTAAGTTAATCACACCAGAAGAGAAGCCAATACTCAAACATACCCTGTTCTGACAGTAACCCCATCTCCCTCTGATCTGTGATATTCTTTTTCTTGTTTTATTTATCAGGTAACAGATCTTTTTGTATACTCTTTGAGAAAAGCAACACTGCTTATATGCAAAATAATATGCTAACATTTTACAATTTTAGTGCATGCTGGCAAACTTCCTTATGCTTCTGAGACAATTTTGTGCATGAAAATTATTATCACCAGTGCAAAATACAAGTGAGATTAATTTCATAACACTTCTGTAATATGAAAGAAATAAGAAGGCAAATAATCACCGACCGAACTTTGCTGAATTTTACTTGCTGGCTTAGAGTCACAGTTTGATCTTTCTTACCTCTCTTTTGGTGGGTAAACCCAGGGCACAGCATTAACTGCTTCAGACAAAAAAAATCCATTTTATTCCAAACCTATAGTGAAAGATAAAATAGATATTTTTGTAATAAATTGAAAATACCAGAAATTGTGTTACATTTAAGCAATGTGAAGAATTTTCTTCACAGCCTATGCTTCACTTTGGAGACATTCATGTTCTTTTAGTAAAGAACATTATGAACTTTAAAGTGGAAATACATTCTGACAATATTATTCTAGAAAACCTTTGAGGTACCAGAAGGTTGACTAGTGAAGCAAATCACCTATTTGCCAAACATGAAAAGCATCCGTATTCCTTTGATCAGAAAAAACATTAGCACACAGGAAATAACAGGCCACAAAGTATTTCAGTTAAATGGTGGTATTTCAGATGATCAATTCCTAAACTCAGTCATAGTTTGAATTACAGCACAATAGTTCTATTTTTTGAGAATTTAGAAGTCAATTTCAGTATAGATAAGCAGTTTGTAATACACATTTCCAAAGAGACACAGCAAAATAAGAGAAAGCAAATTCTGAATTTCTGCTGAGAGTAAGGTGATTGTTTTGTTGATATTAAAGAATGGTATGATACCACACACAGGTTGTGTAACTTTAGCTATTTATTTTAGTAACATAACTCACTGCAAGATATAAAAAGTGCTCCACTTAAGATTTTGAAAAGATACACTTTTCATAGCATTTTCAAAATGTGTGTGCAAATAATTTTAATGATAGTAACTTGAAGACTTTTGCTTTAGTTAAGTGCACTTTAGATACCGCCTGTATAGTACGCTGCTAAAAGGTTTGCTAGCTACTATTGATCTGAGCTTTAAATGCCACTAACACTCAAAACTAAACAGATCAGAGAATTTTGACTGACAAATTTTTAACTGCAGCTTGAGTTTCTAATTGTACTTAATACTTCTCATTTTATGCTTACCTTAGTAATCAGAATGTAAAACCATTGTTCACTCACAGATCAGTTTGGAAAACATAATTCTCTATGATTATGAACATATTGCCAGGCTTTTCTGATATCATTAACAAACATCTGTTTCTTTTATAATCTTTAGCTACCAAAACTAAAGGGGAAACCATATGGGTATCACTTGCATATCTTACATGTTTTTTGCTCTTTAAAAAGTTAGCATACATGCACAACACTTGTGGACCTGTCTTGCGATTCCAGATTGGTGTAATCTTTTTCTATATAGTGATATATATAAGACAAGAAGGAGTAAGAAAAGCTTAAAATAGTTCAATATTGAAAGAATTTCAGGGGCAAAACCAGTAAGGCCTTAATTAAAACAATACCTTGTGAAAATGAAATTGTATCTGGAGATACTCTCAAATGCCAGTCAGTGGGTGAACAGATCTATCCTTCAATATGTCTGGCTGTTATTTTTTATAATGGACAAAGCTATGTATGTTCCAATGTAGAATACATGACATCAGTATCCTTTGTCGTGTTAAATCAATTAACTGTGGCAAAAAATACACTTCATTACTTTTTGTAATGTATCCAGTGACTCATTATGTTTGCTCAATCAAATTATTCTAAATTCGTATTTCACCAATCATGTGTTAATTGCATATTGTTAGAATATGAACTGCAATCCCCCTGCACTGAATTGATTAATGTTTTAGTTTGTTACACTGTAATAACCGTTCTCTACTGGAGCAGTACATTTCAGAAAAAAATGTCGTATTTTAGAGAATAAAAACAGTAACAGCAGGCAGGTTAGTAAATGTTTGTTCAAGAATGTTATTTTCATTGAAATGCAGTAACTAAATACTCTGACCTACAGTGTTCTTCACTTTGAAGTTTTTTTCTTTGTCATTATGTTCCAAATTACCTGAGTGAATAAACTTTCAAGAGTTGGTATGAGGTTTGTTTGAATTAAGTGCCAAATACTATCCCCCTTAACTGTTCCAGTCCCCTCCAAAGCCTAGTCAACCAAAACTGAAATCTCTTTTCTCACTTAAGAATTATGGGACATATAAGGCATAAGAAATGCAGTTCTGTTTTCCATCTGAACAGTTCTCATTTCCTTTTTGTTTCCGTGCTCTTACAAAAGATCTACACACATAATGTTATTCACTGAATGTTGTGGGTCTTTTTAATTTATTCTTATCTTGGAATGGCTTTAACATAGTTAACACTTATAAAAATGCCTTTTATTTCCCCCCTCCCCAGTTCTGAATCAATTCAGAGTCAGATTATGAAATGCATTGCAAAGAAACAAACCTCTTTATATGGGAAAATATTTTTAATATAACAATTAATCTTACAATAGTATATTTGCACAGGCCTGAAACTCATTATGAGAAAGTCAATTATGTAGGTCAGAGTATCAGATGTCAATTCCAGATAATATCTTTGACAACAATGTGATTACCCAGACATAGAAAGTGTACATTAAGAGCAAGTGCTGTACTCTACAGATTTGTGAAAGGTTATCTTAAAACAAAGCATTATTTGATGACGCTGAACTCCAGTTTTGATATCTATCTGTAAACACAGCACAGTATTTGTATAGTAATCTAGTCAGACTTGCTACCAGTATAATGCTATAGAGATAAACAGTGTAAACAGCACAAATATATTTGAACTGCCAGTTGTTGTCTTGAGGTAAATGTATTTTATCTTAGTCAAGAAAGTAATTAAAAGTGCTCAAGTAATATCAAGGGAATACAAAGTGGTGCAAATATTTTACAGAATTGCAACGTTTACCTTCCAGACATTCCATAAACTCCAAATCAAAATTCCAGGCAAGAAAGAACTCTTCTTCAAAATGGTATCTCTATACTAAAAAGAGATATAATCCTTATTTCTATATGTAGTAGAATAATAGAGGTAACATAAGAAATTAGTATCCCTACCTAATATTTTTTAAAAATTCATTCATATCCTCCTAAAGTTTAGTTTAGATTCTGTTAAATTGTTAAACCTATTTCAAAGTGGATATTGTGACCATGACTAGAGAGAATATGTTCAGAAATATTCATGAAATTTCTCTCTGTAATGCACAAACAATTTGAACAGATACAGTAGAGAAGGTATTCAACATGGGTGGGAAGGAGAGTGCTGAATACTGACTGGAATACATATTCATTCCTATTAAGACTTATGTAGCTTTAAAGAAGTAACTCAGAAGATGAATGCTTATTTACATTTAAAAGTAAGTGTATTAGTAGTCTGAATTTTAATGCTTTGTGACCCACAAAAGATTTTGAATAGCAGTACAGTTTGATTTTTTTCACATAATTTTTTTTAAAGTTTCCATGTAAAAGTAGTTACTGTTCAACTTGAGCATTATACTGAAAATATTTCAGATAGCTTCTTGTATTTTTTCAGGAGTAGGCTGAGAAGAGTTAATGAATATGACTTGACTTTAGGTTAGTATGTTCTTTTATTATTAATAATAAAAAAGGTTTTAAAGTTAAAAATTAATGCTAAAAGGTTTCTAATTTAATATATTAGGATTCTCATTTGTGCTTAACACAATACATATTTTCAATCATATTAGCTTTTGTTTACCTCTTTCGTCTTAAAAGAGGTACGTAAACCTCAGAAAACTTTGTGAAGTAATTTGAATTAGCTCTTGAGCACTAAGACTTACACTAAATTCAGAGAGAGAATGCAATAGGAAAGTATACTTGGATTCTTTAATACACTTATATATACATTAGTGCAGTGTCTGTAGGCCATGTGTGTGTCATGTTTCTCTCATGTAGTGAATATTCATTTGATTATACTAACAATAGAAATGTAAATGTAAACCAGGTCATTCCCCATGAAGCTTATGTGCTTTAAAATATTACCTACCTCTTCTGTGTACCCTACTCCTTTGAAGAACCTTCATTGTCAGAATGAAGAGCAAAATACGATTTGCATCAGCAACATAGATATCTTAGTTAAGTTTGCCATATTATAGCCAGCTGGGGCAGGCTATTTCACAGTACTTGCCATGTAGAAGGCAATTGTTATGATCAAAAATTATCAAATGAGAATTATAGTGCAATTCATGTTTTGTGTAACAGACTGTTGAAGCAAAATAATCTTAACAACTTGAAGTTTTCCTTCTAGAATAGATTTTCAAAAAGAGTAGTGTATGTCAGAAACTACCCTAATGCTGTTACACCAGAAAGTTACATTTTATTTGTAAATAAGTATAAAATGGAATAGCTAAAAAATCCATGTTAGTATTTTTGGGAAAGCAACTTTTGCTATTTGTTTTTATTTGTCTGTATCATAACACTTTATTTGTAGATCTGAGTATTATCTCAATATAAGCTTATCAAAAATATTCTGCTGTGATACCTTGTTACTGAGCAAAAAGGAGGCTAGGGTATTTATATCACTGAAAAAGTTATATATAGAGATAATTTTAAAAATCTGCAGAGATCTTTCCAAGTTCTAAAATAATTATTTTAGACATAAACTTAACCCCAATATAGGCAATGATTTAATTAGACCATTCATAAAGAAGTGTTTAAAACTGAGGAAGGGTTGTCCTGAAAGAAAAAAATAAAGTGAAGGAGGAATACATAACATTAAGAAGCAAAAGATTTGGTATTTTAGAAATAAATTCTATTTAATTTAAATTCTTTTAAATAACATGGTGTCTTTTTAACTCAGGTACCATGTCACTGTTTTTTCTTGTATATTTGTAATACTAATAGCTAGCAACATAACTTGCATATGTGTTTTCTGTGCTGTTTATAGGCTCTAAACTTTTAAGAACACTTATGCAGAGAAAAACTGACACATTTGTGTTACACAGGAGAAATTTCTACACTGCTGCAGTCTAAAACAGAATTACTTTTTGCATTAATTTTGAATTCTTCAGAATGTTATTTATTATATATTAAGAACATATTTTCTTATGTCAGATATCTCTCACAAGCCACTTAAAGGACAATCAGAACTTATATAAAGTTGAAAGATGAGTCTGTGGAACATGACTTCCACCTCAACCCCAATAATTGCAGCACTGTATATCATTCAGATGCTAGTTTCATTTTTTGCCATAGTCTTTGAATAGCAAGGGTTGATGTGTTTCATTATCATTAAGTTCATGTTCTAGTTTACTCCAAGCACACTCTTTTGCCACTTGCTTCAGACACTAGAACACAATTAACAATGTCACATCCTGTTAATGTTTACATCATAACTGGAAGCAGATATTACAGTGAAGTGCAAATTAAAGACTGCTAAAATGCCTGCCACTAACAATTATGGTGGGGCAGTATAAAATTTCTCATTTGTTTCCAAAGGTCAGATTAATAAAGCTGCATGTCACATTATCATAAAGGGTGGATCCAGCTGTCTGTTTTGATTATGCTTAGAAGTCTAGTGTTTCTAAGGAAACTTTGCAAGGAATGAATACATCCATTTTAACTAGCAGTTTAAATGTGGGTAATTATTAGACCCTATTCTGAAGGGATCCAAACCAGAGGTTGCAGTCACTCAAATGTCTTCCTGCTTTTTAATTTATAAATATAGAAATTTACTTTCTTTTATAAATTCCTTTCAGGTTTTAGTCCTTAAATTTAAAGTAGCTCCCCATGTATGAAAAGCTAATTCCTTGGATGAACGATCTGTAAACTAAACTGCATCAAATATTGAAAATACACCTATCCATATATATTCCTACATGATACAAATTAGAAGTAAAAGCAACTGAACTATTAAAAAATATTAATTCTATTAGAACAATGAATAAATATAGCTTAAAATTTAATACTCTATAGTCAAATTAAAATTATCTTTATATTGCAGCTATTCAATATAAAGATATTGATAAACTGCATATATCTTTAGCAAATGAATACAACTTTCTATGCTTTATTCCTTAAAAAAATTCTGGTCATTTTTCAAAATAACTTTCTAAGGGTTTGCTGAAATCTAAAAATGAATTTTTTATTATTAAAAAAAAGTGGTTTTTTGATTTTTTTTCTTTAAAAACACATAAATTGATTTAAAAGCCCCATCACCCTGTGAAGAAAAAGGAGACTGCTGATTTGGCAAGAAGTTGCCGGTAGAATTACTAAGATATAGATCTGAATATATTACTGAAGGAATTGAATGATTTTGAGGATTATGTTGAACATAAGATTAAATATGACAGCACAAATTTCAAGAAACTGGAATAACCTTTTTGCTATAATCAGGAAAGAACAGAGGAAAATTTAAAAAAAAAAAGAAGTTTATCAACTGTATGATAACTTGAGTAACCAAAATATCATAAAACCCCAGATATTCATAACATATCAAGGAAGGTTTTCCTAGCAGAGATAGAGAAATAATAAAAAGTATTATATATGACACTACTTAAACATCACCTGACATACTATATCAATGTTGGAATGTTCAAGTTTTAGACTGAATTCAATTTAATCATGAGCAAATACAGAGAAGCGTTATTCTAGTGATCAGACAGTATTTTGAAAGTAAAACTCAAGAACACAGTTTGTTTTTCTTAGCAGAATGGAATGCCTGAAAGTATGTTGGTAAAAATCACCGAAAAGAGCATGGAACTCCTGAAATGAAAAGTTAGCTAGATTATAATTGCTTTAAACTAGAGACAGTACTCCTTGCATGCAGGAAGACATTTCTCTATGTGCAGTTTATTCCTCTTTGCATGACTTAGTAGAGTATTAAAACTGTTATGTGCAATTGTGTGCAAATGATAAGGTAAAAAAACCTGTTTCAGGAAGAATTTTCCTCATTCTGTAAAACTGAGGAGGGGATTTGGTGCTTTGCTTGTACACAAATTTGTTTGAGTTCATGCTAAGTGATGCATTAAAGAAAGAAAGGCCTCAGGAAATTGCTTGGAAGGGATGGTAAAAGGAGCCCCTCAGCCTCTCCTTTAAATTGAAGCAAGGCTTCCCTTATGTGGAAGACTCATCTAAGGTGTTTATAGGGTAAGGTAATATGATTCATTTGGGTTATGATAAAAATGTCTGGGTTTTTGCCTTCAATGACCATTGTAAGGATATCTCTATTTGTGCAGCCATGGCCTGGATCATTTGCTATAAAGCCTTCTTTTTCAGTGTTCTTTCCCACCTGGGCCCTATTTTGCATAAGCTCTGTCTCCATTTTTCATATCTTTGATAATTTGACATGGCAGAAAGTAATCTGTGTTCTCAAGGGAGAACAGGCTTAAAATGCAACCTCCCTTGAATATCCAAGGGTAGGATATACCTTTGAACTTCCAAAGCTATTTAGAGATCAAGCATTTGAAGTAACTTCTAGGTTTTTTCATAGACACATAGCTTTCAGTTTCAGATTCCAAAGAGGAGTGGACTTTATGGGACAGTCTGAGTGAAAAGAGATGAGATGAATGCTCACTTTGTATCCCGTCTTTACAGGCATATTATTTGTAATTTGACCTATGCTTTCATCACCTTGGAGGGCCTGATGAATCTTCAAGAAATAATTGTATTTTACTAATTAATAGTGATTAAAATATTTCTAACTTTTAAAATATTATCTGAAATCATAGCAGGATAAATTCTTATGTTTCTTTTTATCTATATGATGTATAGGTAACTGTCAGAAAGAGTTTGTCTTTCAAAATTGTAATAGTTGGCAATAAGGTTTGCCAAGTTTTGTTTGGCTATTGAAAGAACAGCCATATGGTATCATTGCAATGACAGTAACAAATTGTAGTTCTGTGTGGCCCTGCATAACTGCATAAAGGGAGGCCTTTGGCTCTTTAGGCAAGAGTTATTGGTCGAAAAGTTATTTATCAGAGTTTCAAGCCTGAGAAAGAAATATAGTAGAACAGATTCTTCTCCAAACACCTACCAGAATTTTCTTGCACAGAGGTTGGGTAAAAGATAAATGCATGATTGATAAAGTAATGGCTGATTGTTGGTTAAATAATATAAAAGATTTGACACAAAGGGTTACATGCCTAAATACCATTCTATAAGCAAGTGTCTTTGTATTCAAAAACAAAGTGATAGAGTAGGATGCTTTCTTCTCTTCATGCTTGCTGGACTTTGTGGCATATAAAATTTATTTGCACATATGGTGCCCAGGCTAAAAATTTTTGGTTTTCTAGTATTTGGCATCCAACCTAAACTTAACCTAAACATAGACTTAAATTCATATGCTGTCAGGATCTCAATACAAAAATTCTCAATAATAAGGTTCAAATTACTTTCTATCTAAGTTATGCACAAAGAACACAGATACAATTGAGAATACTGGCCCACTAGCAATAACCAGTCAAATCTTGGTATTTTCATTTTTTTAAAACACAGTAAAAATCAAGTATGGCACTGCTTTAATGAAAATTGAAGAAAAAATTCATTATATCTCAGAAATAAATTAATCCAACAATATTAAAGCAATCATTTTTCTTAGCTTTTAAAAGTCCTGCATAGAACTGATTAAATAAAGGCTTTCAGAAGGAAGGAAAGATTAAAGAATTTTAGTAAAAGATTAAAGAATTTTAGTAAACAGGGAAGCATACAAAAATCCCATTTGTATTATAAATACCACCAAGGTTCTAATAAGCACACATTGATTCTTCCTCATAAAACATAAAAGCTGTGATTTTTTATCTTTAAACATAATTTTCCCCTAAAAATGTAATATAAATGGGGAAAAACCCCAATAAAAATATTCTGGTAGTATAATCATAATTTCTATGCTCAAAGGACAGTGTATATAGCTTGTGCTCTGGTCTGATTAGCAGTAATCTGACTTTCTTTCCCTAGAAACATTGAAAAATCTTATTACTCTTTATAATTGTAACTGACATCTCAAAATAAAAGCAATACATAAAGTTATGAGTATAATTAATGAAATTAATAAAATAAAGTCATACAGAATGACAAAAGCTAAAGGGAACGTATTTATATTTCTCCAAGTCTTTCTAGAGTGGTTCAACATGCTCCTATGTAAATAAATATTCATAAACATATAGAAACATGTATATGTTCACAGACATACACATAAAATGTCACAACTGATATACATTAAAAAAATATGTAGAAACAGAATCTCTACTCAGAACAGAAATGAAAAACTAGGAAAAAAAGCATTTCTTGCAAGTCTTTAATAGCCTTTAAATACATATTTTAAGCACCCATTTGAGGTATCAAGTGTAATAAAAATAACAGGAATTCCTGAGCCTACTCCTATACATTTCTGTATCTCCACTCCAAACTGAAGTGTGATTAGGGAAGATTAGGAAGTGTAACGTAGTTTAAGATTAAAACATACAAGTTGAAGTATGCAATAGTATAGATGTTTTTCTTTTAAATCTGCTTTTCTAGGGTGTTTGGGGCAGTTTTTGGTAAAGCCTGTCATGTGACTCTGCGTGACTGCACACTCTCATTCTGGATCAATGTATTTAAAACATTAACATATTTTTCATAGGTCTGTACTCTAACATACTTGTTGGACATACTGATTGTTGAATTTGCAAGGTGTGTGGCCTGTTATGATCCTCTTTTCTTACTTATTAAGAAAAAGAAGTCTTTTAATGTGCCCATTTATCTTTATAAGCAGTCAATTGCAAATGACATTTCTTCTTCTTCTTGTCTCTCTGGAGAGATATTATGAGATGTGAAGCTTGTTTACTTTCTTTCAAGCTTTTCTGTACTGACTGAGATTGCCCTTTTCCACATGTCTACTTTATTCTTCCAATTGCGGAAACATTTAGAGTTTCGGGGAATCATAAATGCAAGCAAGCTACATGCTTGCCATACAGAGCATGAAGGTCAGTACTGTTTCTCACACTGGGATTTCAGTATCCCATGAGACACTTTAGCAATCTGATCTAGTTGCTATCAGAAAAGTCAATATTTGCATTTTGTTGAATATGCATGGCCACCAGTGTTTGGAAAAAGAGTTATTTGGTATCTGTTCTTGTATGATTATCTTGTTTGCATTCACAAGATACTATCTGCAAATCCTCTAATGACTCAAAGACAACGTTGTAGGAAGTTATTTCATTATTAGGATTAATTCATTGCTATTCTAAATTAAACAGGCTTAGAATTTGATGTTCTTTAATTTCAGCTAGGGCACTGGAAGGACAACTTGAAGAAAAATGTCAAAAAGTGCTTCAACTCATAATGTTAAGTGTACACTTAACAGAAGCCATTTTAGTTCATGTTATGTTTGTCTCTCACTTTTTAAAGAACTTTTGAACTGCACTAGTTGCTGAGAAACATTGGTTTGCCTGCAAACAATAGCATAAAATAGATTCCTGGATTTTAAAAGGTCTAAAAATTAGCTAATTGATGGATTTAAAAAAAAATTAATTTGAGTATGAGGATTTTTTTATCTAGAGTGCAATTGTGTTTTCCAGGCTATAGAGTCAGAAGTGTTCTCTATTGGTAAATTCTTATAAACATATATTGAGCCTGATTGACTTCAGCAGAATTCTGCAGGTGTGCTTGATTTTGATGGCAGACAGAGACTTAAATTAGAGCACATAATTTTGAAGGATTTAGGATGCAGAAAAAAAATCCTTTTAAGAGTACCATGAAAGTATCTTAGCAGTACATTTGCAAAATTACTCCCTTATGCTTTGGAAAATATTGGGTAGAGATCACTCACTTAGAAATTTGTAGCTCTTTTCAGAGTGATTCAGTTCATGAAAGTGCTCTTGCTTTCTTTGCACAGAAAAGTGCTACATTCACTGATTAAGTAGAAGAGGCGGGCAGTATTTAGCACAAAAATAGGGGCCAAAAAAATCCTGCTGTCTTCCAACAGATGGAAACAATGCATTTTAGTTTTCTTTTGAAGGGAATACCCCTCTATTAAACATAATTTTGACCAGCCAATTTAATCATGCTTCTGGTCACCAAAGATGGCATCTGTATAAGATGGAGCTGGACATCAGAGCAACCAGGAAAGTGCTTTAAGATAGGAAGAGGGAGACCTGGGCACTTCTGGCACTATTCTCAAAATAAGATTTACTGGATACCAGTGAATCAATTTAGTTGATTGTGTCTTAATTTTTCCTTGGTGTTTGACTCAGGGTTTGTGAGCTCTGGTGAGCTTCACACTGACTGTGTGAATCACATCATGCACACGAAGAAAGCTAACAGACTACTAACTTTTTATTCTGTCCTGAATGTTTTATGATTTCAAATGGTGTAGAGGCGAGAGAAGCTGAATTTAGTCCTGGGGTGGATTGTGGTGATGTTACTTTTGAAATGTTAGATTTTCTACTAAACAGAGGGGAAAGCTCTTGTAGAAGTCAATGAACCTAGGGGCCAAATATGTTATTATTTTCTAAATAAAAAATAAACAGTAGCGCTTAATCAGCAACAACACGCAACAGCAGAAGCGTTAAATTTAAATCTGTCTATAGGATATATGTCCTCTAATTTGAAGGATTAGTCATGTAATATTAATATTTGGTTTTGTTAAAGCTATGGAACATATATGCAATCCATCCAGCTATTGGAAATTGACCTTTATTTGCAGTATCTGTATGCCCTCAGTTCTGGTTCTTTTATTCACAAGAAGTCCATGCGATAAGGTAAGGCTTTCAGAAGCAGAAACTGAAGTCCACAGTACATGAAATTAATTTGTTAGAGTCTTAAGTCTGTTAGTCTTTCCATAGAGATAGATGACCAAGAACTTGAAATACACATATTATTCATTTAAATGCCAGTGTTTATGTATTGATTTCTGAAATTTTGTCATGTCGTGTAAAATAGAAACATTTTAGATATGTAGAATTTTTCCACTCAGCTTTACAAGGCACACAAAAATGCCTTACTTTTGGTATATTTTTTATTACTATTTTCTCACTGCTAAACATTCCAGACTTTCATAATTTTTGTTTCCGTGTGGATTTCTGTTAGGTTGATTCTGCTTTTTTGTCCTGAGAGAAGAACCAGATATGTCTTACTCTAGTTCACCCTTCACATTTTGACATGTTTTTCTGCAGTTAGAAAGAATGTCATCTTGAACCATATCAAAGTGATTTTTGGCTTGTGAGTCGAAAATATTTGGCTACCCCTATACTAAATAAATAGGCAGTAAATGATAAATAATGAAGCAGTCATTTTCTTCTACTAAATAATGAAATTCATATAATGAAAAAATAAAGCATTCTATTTTATGTTACCTGAAAAATTGATAACTATTTTGTAGGTTTTACATTATTCAGATAACAGAAAATGTGCAATACATTTGGATTGATCTGCTTCTTTCCCTTAGCAATACAACAAGATTTTATCTGCTCACTCCAAAAACCAGAAATATTTATGTTACAAAATGGGTATTTGAAAAATCAAAGTGTATTTTTTGTCCCTCAGTGTAGCAACAGTCTTTGAATATAGCCTAAATGGTAGTCTGAATAGTCACTGCGATTTCTTCAAAGATATGAATGTATTGGATAGTTGCATGGCACTAAAAATATATTTACTGCTTGTATTTTAATAAGAGAGCTGCAGTTAATAGATGCTATAACATTGCCTGTCTTTTCAGTAATAATTAATGTTTGCTAAATTAATACTACCTTGATTCCAGTTTGCACAAATCTTCATGTCCTGTGATTGACATGCAAATTTACACAAAAATGTCTTAAGGGGATGCCAAATTCTTGACTTTCTCTTTTATAGTAATTGTGTTTAAGGCAATGTGTTGTGATGGAATTGTTGACTGAACTTTTGCAGTGTGGTATCAGTGAAGAGATTTGGCAGTAAATGTACAGTGTAACAAAAATGTATTCTCTATGTCTGCTGTTCACATTTCATATATGTTTTTAGAACCTTAAAAGTAGCTTTATTGCCAAAATGGTTTACAGCTTAATCCAAATGACACAAAAAATTTCTGGATGAACTTATTAGCTAAAGTCTGTAACACTTCCACCTTTCTTGACAGATTTGTATTTTTTTCCTATATAAGTAATAATTTTATTAAACTAAAATACAAGGAAAAATTAATGTAAAAGAAAATTCGTCCATTGCAGTGAAGACTTTGTACTATGAGAATTGTAAAACCTCACAGTTTTGTGCCCGGTGAACAAACCTTACGTTCCTTTCCTTTTCTTCATTTCTCTTTTCTTTAATATCTTAAAAGTTTTAAGCAGTGCTATGAAAAATCTGTTAAAAATAATTGATTAAAAGCCAACAAATCCAAGCAATTATTTGTGGTTGAATGCCATAAAATAAAGCCAGAAAACTTTTTCCTTTTTTTAAAAAAACTTTTAACAGTTGTGAAAAGTTAACAAATTTTAACTGTTAACTATAACTGTTAACTAACAAAATAAATGTTCAAAAAGATGTTGAAGTTAAGGAAATAACGCATTTGAATTTGTTTTAATTATTGTAATTTCATTTTCTGAGCTTATTCTTTGGACATGTTAGTTTTATATTGAATAAAATCATTTCACTATTAAGGGAGTGGGAAATTTTAAAGAGAAATTAGAGTGTGTAAAAGTTACTTTTGACATGCTAAATAACTGCTGAACTTACACCTCTACTGACACTGCTGAAAAGATGGTTGTGTACTGTCTAATGCTTTTAACACAGTATTACAAATCAAAAAGGTACTAAATGACATGGAAACACACTTGTTTTTCACTCCAGTCAATAACAGGATTTCTAATAGATGAGGCCATGGTTATAGGATTGCATTCCTTAGGGGACTTAGAATCATAGAATCATGGAACCAGATGGGTTGGAAAGGACCTCTGAGATCATCAAGTCCAACCCTTAATCCACTACCACTGCAGTTACTGGACTATGGCACTAAGTGCCACATCCAGTCTCTTCTTGAATACCTCCAGGGACAGAGAATCCACCACCTCCCTGGGCAGCCCATTCCAGTGCCTGACAACCCCTTCTGTAAAGAATTTCTTCCTGATATCTAATCTAAACTTCCCCTGGCAGAGCTTGAGACTTAAGCATAACACATCATCCAGTAAATATGAAAGGGATTTATATGGGACATATAATTTAGATACTTATGCAAGTTTTGTGAGGAAAACTTCTGTTTATACACACTTTCAAACATCTGTAGGGGTTAACCTTATGTTTATATTCTTTGTATGTAAACCCTATGCAGAATAACAAAGTATCTTCCTATGCTGCAAGATTTCAAGAGCAAAAATCAGATCTAAATTTGTGGGGGGCAAGTTATCAATGGTGCCCAATGGAATTTTTATCTGTAATGCTCAATGTTTTAAAATCTCCATAACAGCACTGAGCAGACAATCTGGTTTAGATTTATTTTGCTGCCGTGTGTAGTGTAACTTTTCAAAGACCTCCAGAAAAGATCTAATATCAAAAGCTATATTGTCCATGATTTGAAAATGTGTGTGAATAAAAACTGTGGTACATGCTAGTAGCAAATTATATTATGCACTACAGATTTATTTATATTTCTTTAAAAATAGAACTTGACTTATGAATTACTTAAAATTACAATAGGAGAGCAAGTAGTCATTACAATTATTTTGGAGTATTTGGGAAAATGTCAAAATATAGAAGCCAGTTTAGAGGCAGTAGTGAGAAACCAAAAATATCTGATAGAACATCAGCGAGACAGATGAGTGCCTGTGAAAATTGTAAACCACCTACTGATAACAAACATCTGATGAATCTGATGAATCTTGGAAAAGGTTGATTTTATGGTTTTAATTTAAAATTAAATAAAGGTACAGTTGTTGTGGTATTGTTATATAGTCTGGTAGGAAAAAGCATAAACTAGAGCCTATAAATAGCTAGAGCTACAAGTTTTGAGTAGCTTGCTCAGAACAACTTGCCAACCCCACCCCTGACCAACACTGGGTAGAAGTCATTTTCTAAAATGAAGATTATGCTCTTATGTTTGTCATGTAGAAGTTAATATGCCCTTCTAGGATGTGAAGGATGTGAATTTGATTCAGATCCTACTGATTTTACTATTGAAGTTAGATCACAATACAGGTCAGTAAGTTGGGCAAGAATCTGAGAGAGAACTTGACCCTGTAGGTTATCAGATTTTTTTTTTGTTTTAATTGATCTTTAGATTAATAATTTTTTTAGGCAGCAGAACAACCACTGAGCTTCCTTCTTACATATGAGTTACCATAATTAATTTAATTCCTCTAGTCCAATACACTCTTGAATGCACATTTGACTGATGCACATGCAATCTGCAGTTATATCATTCCATATACATCTCTTGAAGATTTCCTCAAGTACGGGTGATCTAACCATAGATATTAGAATCCAGTAACCTAAAATGAAAAAATTAGTTTTAGCCCACACAGTACTCTTTGGTGGCTAGTTCATATTCCAACGGTTCTACTAAAATTACAGACCTTCTGTCTTTATTTCTGGCAGAAAATGACAATATATATTGTACATGCAGCACATCAAAAGAGATTTTCATAGAGAAATCTTTTATCTCTGAAAAAGTGAGACCTTGACTGTACTTCTTTAATGTCCCCAAGAGCCTTAATCTGAAGACTTCTGTACTTCTTTTCTGTCAGCTTTTCTTGTGGTACTTCCTTACCCTAGATATACAAAATTACCCTGAATTATAAACACTTGGTGGATCACAAATCATATTTTTCTGTACCTAACATATATTTTGCTGGTTTGGTAACAGAATTTTTGAACTGAAAAGCTATCCCCAGTATGAGATTACGTTTGTAATCCCTGTTTACGTTAAAGGAATCCAGACGTTTTGTCTGAGAGGAAGCCATTAAAATACTGGCAAACCACTAATCTGTTCTGGGAATTTCCATTGTTTATCTAGGGCAAGTCTGCTGAGTAGTAATTGTGTTTGATATTTCCTTATTTGGAGGAGACACTGATAAGATACACAAACAAAAACAGTATACAAGATAGAAATTAATAATTAAAAACTCAAACTGGTATTAATCAATGAATCCACATAGAGTCTAAAGTTGGTGCAATCATTCAGAAGTAAAACAAATCCCAAAAAGCAATTTAAAAAAAAAATCTAACTTTGATCTTGAAGAAGACATCTCCAGTCACTTGAAATTTTCTTTCTTGACTCAGCTGGACATGCCTGAGATGTCTAATTACAATAGAAAATGGCTGTGCTTTTGTAAAACACTTATATTACACTTTAAAATGCCTGTGAATAGTAGAAGTTTATATTATTTGGTGACATGATTTGTAAGTTTGCTTGGAAATCACTAATTTCTGCTCAAGATAAATGTTGGAAATTTAGGAGCATGGACAACAGACATTAAAAAACATAGGCAATCAAGACTACAGGCTTAAGATAGTATGTTTTCACTGAATCTAGTGTGCAATCTACAGGAGAATGTGCAAAAGAACTAGATTTATGTCAATAGACAGGAAGATGATTGTATTCATATTGAGTTTGCCTAACATGACAAACAGTCTTCAACTTGAAGAAATGAATCTCATATCGGTTGATTTTTCATTTCAGTAGCAGGAATCTATTTTCAATATTTCTATTGTTCTGGGATGCAGCACTCGATATAGAGAAGAGAAGTAATTTTTATATCTCCCAAACCATCTAAGGTTAAAATTGGAATTCTACCTGTAAGACAACAGAACTCAGGCAGATCACAATTCAAACTCTGATGTGAACTTCTCTACTGACAATCAGAACACAACAGATCAGTTAATCTCTTTCAGAGTTTAGTTCTGTGTATAAGGTGCATTTATATACCAAAAAAAAACCAACAAAAAACCACAACTGGCAACTGCAACACAGAATACAAGTAAGGGAGGAAAGATTGAGATAATTAAAGGAATGCTTCTAGCCAGTGTCATGACATAGACACAAAGTATTGCCAAGAGTCTAATAATAATAAATATATATTTTGAATATTTGTGTTCCATCTCAGGGATTGTAAATGTTACTACATTTCTAGCAATTTATCATTATGTTCTTGATAGGGAGATGGCTAAAAGAATTGAAAAACAATTATTTTTAGAATATATTTGTAGCATATGTTGGATTTGTGAATACAGAGCATTTTAGTACAATGGAGGGTATGCTTCTGGTGATTTAACTCTGGTCAACATTATTTGTACACATTGAGTGTATTTTAGACAGTTTAAAAAAACCCAACAAACAAGTAAAACCAGAACAACACCGGAGTTTAAAACTAATCTTCAAGGTTTAGAGACAAAGGTAGAAATGCAACAAAACTTACCAGATCTCAAGCCCAGTGTATCGTACCTTAGACAATATGCTTTAGAAACATGCCTATACCCATAGGTATTAAAAATATTAGTAACATAAAAAACAGTACGGAAATTTGAAGATCTGAAAACAGTGTTTCCCTTTTCTTTCCAGAATTTCATTTGATATAATTTCTTGTACCTACAGTTGGATTGGATATTATGGAAATAAGAAAAACTTTAATTTCAATAGTTAATATGTGTTTATGTGATACTAATTCCCTTTTTTTTCTGGGGGCTGGTCACATTATCCACCACAATAGGAAATAAATTTTCTATGCCTCATTGGTAGTTAATAAGAATTTTCTATTTTTATCTGCTGTGCTAACAGTCACTTTCCTTCCATTCCCAATCTAACTGCACTGTCCATAGAAAACAAAATTTTTGAGAGTCATATTCTTTGAGAGGCATATTCCTTGAGTATTGGTGCTATTTTTTCTGTATAAAAGATTTCTCTTTGGAGTTTTTTTTCCTGAGTGCAACATAGTGAAAATGCAATTAAACTGTAACATGAAAAGTACATACACTTAAAACGAAATGAGATAAAGCATGAAAGAAAGATTTGCACATTATCTGCTTACTGCAGAAAAAAATTAGGTTTATTTTGAAGTCCCTGAAACTTGAGAACTGGAGCTTGCTTAATACATACTGGGACTTCTTTGGGTGAGTTTTCAACACACAGCATGAGCTCAGTATTTCTACTTAAGTCATATTAAATAAAACATTGTGACCTTAAAAAGGAAGTGTTCTAATATCTGAAACCCACAGAGCATTTTTAGTAGTGGTTGTTCCAAGGTACCAGGCAGCAAGGATGTATCATTATTAGGAGCAAAAAGAATTAACTTTGTAGTAACATCGTAGAGTGTTGATGTTGATTTTTTCGAAGTGTTCAGTGCACTCTTATGCATCTCACAACTATAGCCAGCAGTCTGAAAACCCTACCTGCTACCAAATTTTATAGGCTCTGAAAAAAAAAAAGAAAGAAAAAAAAAAAAAGAAAGAAAAAAAAAAAAAGAAAGAAAAAAAAAAAAAGAAAGAAAAAAAAAAAAAGACAAATGAGGAAACACAGAGGAACTTTCATTCTTTCACTTCTTTGAAGCAATGTTTTTTACCTGTAACCTTTCTGTGTCATTTACCCTAATAACACTGGATTTGTTCTCTGTCTGTAAGTAGGTAGTGTGTCAAGTCCACTGAAACTGTAGAGCAGAGGTACACCCCTAAGCCTCATTATGATGGGATCACAGAGAAAAAGGAACACTTCTAACCCTGAGGAGAAACCACAAAATTGGGAAGGCTTTACATTGGTGTGCTGAGAAATATGAAGATCAGATGAAGGAGATTTCAGGTTGACACGTGAATTTTAGTAGGTTTCTGCAAGTTTAACTTATCTACAGTTTCAGTGAGAACATGAACTGTTCATGTTCTTCTAGTGCCATATTGACATAAATTACATGAACATTGACAGAGGTCATCTGTGAGTCAAGTACAAGTTATGGACATAAATTAGTTTCAAGGATTGCATATGATTATATTTTTGTAGCTCTGACCTTCTCAAACTTTCAGTGAGCAACAGACATAAGCCTTGTACAAACTTTTATAAAATTTAAGACTTTTTTTTTTAATATGGAACTTAGGGCTATTTAAAAGATGTTGCAGATGATTAAACTTTAAGGAAAACTACAAGCAAAATTATGTACTAGTGAATACAGCTAGCAATGAAATAGGCAAAACAGTCCATTGGTAGGGCTAAAGTGAACTCATCTTGCATTCAAAAGATAATGACTGCCCTTGATGACTACAGTGAAACTATTTACTAATATTAGCAATGTGTTAATGAGGAAGACATCTTACAGACTATCACAAGGAGTTTAACTGCCTGATGAATTTTATGTAGCATTAAAATTATTTTGAAACCCTTTCACTCTTTAATAAAGCTCCTGATGGTTATTGTACTTCATATAGGTGATTTTTTTGCCTTAATTATCATCTCTGTCCAAAGGTAAATTAGCTGCTCCCTGGTCGATACATAGTTAACTACTTGTTAGCTACTGTCTGATTCCTTATATTTTTCTTTTCCTTCTTTATAGTCTGCGTTCTTTAGAAAATTAAGCTTTTAGAATCATCTTTTCTTTTTTTTTTTTTTTTTTTTTTTTCTCCTGCCAGTCCCCTCGTAATAACTTTTTAAGCATATTGATCAGGTTGAGTCAACTTGGAAGCAGAAACTGTAGATGTAGAAGTACTTTCTACCATGTTTGTCCTAATCAACAACTTTACAAAATGAACTATCTAATTCATATCTTGCAAAGAGGAAAGAAGATGCCATTTGATTTATCTATTTGGTCAACTCCTCATATACTCTGCCTATTACCTGGTAGCATGTTATAGGAAACATGGATTTACTGTGAAAAAGGAGAACATTTTGGAGCAAAAAAAGTAAAAAGCAAAGGCAAGAGCTGAGAGATAGATGACAAAAAATCTGTGAGAAAACAAGTTTCATTAGACTGGTGGCTCAAAGAGAAATCTATATGCTTTTATTTTAATCCTTATTAGATATAGCCAAATTATTTTCATTTTCTCACTAAGAAAATTATTTAGGTTCATAAAAGAGATGGAAAAAAGCAAACCGGATCACAAACTTTAGGTTTCTGTAAAGGGAAGACTGACCACCTTTCACAGAGAACACCTCAGATCGTCATATTCTCAGGATTTAAAGAGAAGTGTGTCTCAAACATCGAATCTTAATCCTGATACAAGAAGATATATGGACCTTCATACTAATTTTTGTCCATATATCTCAGGCCTGAATCATGTGGGCTTTGAATACCTGAGTCAGATTAGTCATTGTCCAGCAGGGGGTAACATGCCTGTCTTTCCTCTCTGGCTTCCACTTCTTCCTTGGAGGAATGGATGACTTATATGGACAGTTCGATGTTGATGCACAAAGTGGTGAGAACAGCTTTGTTTTACAGCAGTAATCAGGAGAGTGCCTAGTGTTTAGCAAACTGATTTAGTATTAACACAGTTAAATCTGCCTTCTGACTGATTTGTATTAAATGAAGCTTGGCTATCTTATGAAAGTCATCCAGTATCAGCTTGCATATGGCGCCTTTGTAATAACACTACTTTATGAAGCATCAGTATTATTCTGTGGTGGGAATTTGTTGTTTATGGGAGCATTATAGTGTAAAAACAGCTACAGTGGTATGATATTCTGTGAGAGAACTAAATTATTATCATTCCTCCTTCTTACCTTTACTAGAATTCAGCAAATGAATATGAACATTATCTTTGGGTGGCTGAGGATTTTTTGCACTTTTTTAAAAACTTGTCTCGGAATAGCAGAAGGCATTCAGAAGATACTATTATTTAAAGCTGGAGTAATATAAATGGGAAAAATTAAAAGAAAGAAGTTCTAAATTCTGTACTTTAGAAAAAACAAGATGAAATTCTGTTCCAAAGCATTGCAAAGGACAGCAGAGAAGAGAGATGTGCATGTGTATTAGTGCAGAATGAGCAGTATTCATCATTTTCCTTTCTGAAATGACACTAGAAAGAATACTCATTTCACTCCAAGAAGATGTAAGAGATGAGGTTTCTGAACAGATTATAAGACTTCTGTACTCTGTTATCTGTTGTCAGATTTTTATATAGATAAAGCTTAACCCTAGGTGTACCCTCGATAAAGAAGCTTTTTCCTACTGAGTACCATTAATGTGAATAGTATCAATTGAAAGCAAGCTGTGAAGGGAACAGAATTGCTTTCCAGTACACTACTGCATTATATTAGAGACATATGGTGAAGACTTTCTCATTATGGGGAAAATTGAAAGTATGCTCAGGCTTGGACAAATTTTTTACTGAAGTTGCTGGTCCCATTTGTTTTAGAAATTAGTCAAAATTCTATGATGACAGTGAATTGAGTCTTCTCAGAATTAATTACTATTTGTTCAGAGCCGAGGGGATTTTTACCCTCAATAAATTTTACTGTCTTCAAGTATTTTAAATGTGACTTGTTTTATTATCCCGTGCCCTCACCAAAAATCAGGCCACTGTCTGTGTACAGTCTCAACCACTTTACCTGGTCAATTTTTGCAAGTAAATATTTTGCCATGGAGAATTTTTTTTAACAAATTTGTATTTTCTAATAAAAATATGTGTAACTGAAAAACATTTTCTGATTCTGGCAAGAACAGTGTTTCCAATCAGCTCCATTCCATATGATCATTATTCTCTCAGTATCCATAGCATCAAAATGCTTACTGGTGCATTTTAAACTCTTCTGTGACCCTGAAGTATATTGAATAGTAAAGAAAGCAACTGAGATGATGTTTGCTGTATTTTGTGGTTTTTAACACATGTAGGGAAACATGCAATGTGGACTGAAAATCTGAAGATAAATTTCTCTCTAGCCGAAAACTGTATTTATTTGTTCACCAGGATTATTCATTCCTTAATAATTTAGTTAATTTCCTTTGATTTTATGAAGTAGTTAATAAAAGCATGACAGATCATAATGATTTTTCCATCATTCTTTATCAGAATCCTTATGAAAAGGAAGAGTTTAGTTATTCCTTCATGTTGCTAAGTGTGCCATATGTCTTCATTACAAGTTCAATTTTGATTTTGTGGAATCACTCGTGACATATATAGACAGGATTGATCAGAATCCTAGCAAACAGAATGAGGACAACTGTAGTACAGTAGCATATTATTTGCATGACAAGTTGACTTTAATGAAACATTTAGCTTTAATATTAAAGATGTGCTTAAGCCTTTTTTAATAGCTTACTTGTAGACTGAATTAATGCAAAATTGGATTTTCACAGAAAATTTTAGGGAAGTTAGGAGAGGTAGGAAACATAGCCATGTAAAATGTGGAGAAGCAGTAAAGCAACACACACATCCTTGCTTTACTTTACATTGGAAAATTTGTTATTTTTTTGGTACTGAAGTAGAAACATCCTATAGTTCAATACAAGGCTTCTATGTTTGTTTTTTGGGTTTTTTTGCAGAACAGTTACCTTACTTGGTTTCCTTGTTTTCTTTGAATAACTGGATCACTGAATGCTTCAATTGAGTCCACACAGGATCTTTGAATATCATAAACCAAAGTGGAGATTTCAATAGAACTCTGAGATAAATGTTTCAGATAACAGCAGGTTAAGACATGAATGGTCACTGTTTTGGTCTTCAACTTTTCCCCCTTTTTTATGTATAAGTTATTGAGAACAGAATAGTATGTCATATGAATAGAAGAATATTCTTACCACTGGCAAACATTTCAAATAACTTGGTATTAAGTTCAGTATGAAGTTATCTTGCTCTCAGTGCTGTTTTAAAAATCCGCTGTTCACCATGCAGATCCAATAAATTAAGAAGGATCATGAGCTATTTGTTAAGTCTGTACCATAAAATGATATCTCTTTGATTTCACTAAACAGAAATTATAGAGGTACAAAAAACCATAGAGCATGACTTCTCATTTTTACAATACTCAAGTTAAGCAAATGCCAAATTAAAATGGCAAATAGTCCATTTAAAGGGAAAAAAAGCAACCCAAACAAACCAAATGAAACTCTGATCTTGAAAGTCCGATGAGTTTAGTCATTAGCACTTGGTATGCTTTCTTTTTGTTAGCTGCAAGAATCTCAAGGTGCTAACACAAATTTAGATGGAGCACTAAACACTTTGCTCAAGTCTTTGCACATTTTTATCTGTTTCAGCTGACATCACTGCTTTGGAAATCAAAGTTACAGGAAAGTGTTCCTCCTTCTATCTGAAAAAATCAGTTTGACTTGACAGATGCAGAATCCACAGAACTCTCATATTTTTTCTTTCTGAGTTAATTTTTGATGGACTTGTGGTGTTTCTATGAGTGGAATATTACTGTGAAGACATTCTTCAAGGAGGGAAACCTGGATAGGGAAGGCATATAGTACTTGTGGGGGTGAGGAAGAGAGAGGAATATATAAGTTCAGTACTTGCACATTGTTAAGCATACCCACTCAGACAAAACTACTATAAAGTTATATTGAAAAATACTATAAAGTTATGTTGAAAAAAAGAAATAAGCCATATATATTGATAAATAGAAAACATTCTTTCTAGGTGATGGGCTTTCCAGCTCTCTAAAGAAAGGTATAAGAGAGCTCCAGAGACCTTTACACACAAATACATTATCCATCATTTTGCTGTTTTCTAGAAATTGTGGTGCTTACTAGTGCTACTGTGAAATTTGTTTATGAATACAAGCGTAGCAATACTATCAAATTGCTTTTTAGCTTTAGTGATGCAGATTAAATTCTGTATAAAATAATGAGTAAGTTTGAAGACACAAGAAGTCTGTGTTAACCAGCATGACTGGAAGTACACTGATGTCCAAATTATTCAGAAATAGCGATGGCAATTTATGGTTTAAATTTCTTTAAAAGTCATTCCTATTTGTACCTTACTTGTTTTTTCCTAGACTGTAGTGCTGTGCTAGTTCATCTGCATACAAAATGAAATAAAGACACTAAAATAAGCTCTACCATGACTTTAAATGAATGTAAGAATTATATGGATGTTACCTTACGATGCAGTAATAATAATTAAAAAAACAGTTATAATTCAGTTATGCTTGTGTGTAAGGATAAATGTATAGAGTCAAGATATAACTGGTTTATGGAAAATTAAGGCAGTTACCTGGAACATTCCAGGAACTTTAAACTAATTATTAATTAATTTAAATTAATTTCACACAGAGCTCATATAGATTTCTTTGACAGGTTTCAAACTACTGCTGTAAAGGTGGCCCCTAAGCACAGAGAAAAAATATTATGGAATATAATTTCAGTCATTTAACTAAACTGTTTATGATAAAAAATTGCAAAAATTTAGTTAAAAAGCATTGCTATTTTAAAAGTATTTGTGATGAAATATTTATTTCTGTTACAATTAATAATTTAAGGTTGCCAGGCATAAACAGGATTTGTTGACCTGAAATAACTTTCAGTTCAGTAAAATAAATTAAAAAAAAAAATTAGTAGCTCAAAATAGTTATTCCCATGGCAAAATTTATTTTTCCAGTTATAACAAGTAAATTTACATCTGCATGTCTCATTTCATAAATTGCTGAAATTACTTGAGAAAGTATGACATGTAACAAACTATTTAGCTTTAGTAGTGGGCATAAAATTAGTCTTCCTTTTGGAAATTCCATATACAAAAAATATGATACCAGGATTTTAATATTCATTTATTTGAAACATTTCTGCACTTGTGTAGCTAAGCCACTGAAACGATTGACAGGGACTTGGTACCTACACTGACCATAAGCTTCAGTTTAACTTTCTGCCATTTTCTGATGGGAAGAAATGCAACAGCTGAAGCAGATGTGTGAAAGTTATGAATCACTACAAGTGTTCTTGTAGACGGCACTGTCTTGAATAGTAGTTTAAAATTATATTTTATGCTTTTTACAATTAGTTCTGTAGCTTGTACTTCTGAAATGCGTAAGGATCATCTATTACTATAGCCCTAGATTAATCCATATGTAGCAATGCTAGTGGATTTTATCAAGCTCTAATACTATTCAAGAAAAAAGTACTATTTTTGCCATGTTTATAAGGGCAATTTGTCACCAAGCAGAAGTTGTACCAACTAATACAAAACGCATGACAATTGGAATGTCTGACTAGAATTTTTCTTTCTGTTGAAAGCTAAATGCTTTCTCATTCATAAAGATAGGTACAGTCTTCTCATAAGATTGATTTTCCATGATGTAGGAGATAGGACTTTGTATTTTGACTTTAGTTTGATTTTCCATGATGTAGGAGATAGGACTTTGTATTTTGACTTTAGTTTGCTTTTACATATTTATTAGACAAGAATAATCTATTCTGTAGTGAACTATTTCTTCAAAGACTACCAGATATAAAATTGAAACTGTGTTTCCATGGTTTAGCAGCAAAACTATACTTTAATTTGTTTTGTCGTTGTTTTTTTGTGCTGGGATTATATTTCACAGAAAATATCATTAATCTAACCTCAAGAGAAAATTTTTTCAGTAGTTTCATTGCTTCAGTCATCTTACTAGGGCATTATATTCTGTGAAAGAAATTAGTTTTATATTTATTTGAGTGGCCATCTCTGATGTGTCAGGTATTTTTTAATAGACCTATACATAGGCGTAAAAATAATTTTAAATGGACTGTTTATGTAGATTATTGCTTTTATAAATTTTTCATAAAGAAATATTCTCACATGTCAAGATGAAGATTTTTGATACTTCACTTTTCCATGTATTTTTTCTTTTCACTGAGTGATATTCTAAAAGAAATCTGGAAAAGCATTTTGTCTTTTTGTTTTGGTACAGTCTAGCTTTCAGCATGATTTTTGATAATTGTAAATATTTTGAGTCAACTCTAACACCTTCAGAAAAAATTCCACAACTTTGTTGAATGTATGGACAAGACAGGATCAGTCCTGCTCTGAAAAAAAAGAGGTGTATACACAGTGCATTGTACTATTCATCACTTTTAGCTTACTTGAGATGGCAGAATTAAGTCATGAACGTTCAAGCATATCTGAAATTATTTTCTTTTAGCAAAGTCCAGAGGGTAATGGCATTGTTTCACCATGTATATGTATATTCTTCATAAAAATATTGTTTTTAAGACTCTCTCTTACTGTCTTTAAAATATTTACATTTTGTAGGTTATTGTGAGAGTTTTTTTAATAAGGTGGGGTTTGCTGGTGGGTTTTTTTCCGTTTCAGAAATCCACATGTTGGTCATTGGTGTCAGTTTGTTAGCTGTATCTCTGATACACATACATACAAATATGAAGTGTTTTGCCTTTGTTCTTTCTGAAGGGCTTGTAAAGATCATAGCCCACCTTAATAACCCTTACACTATTAACTTTCATGTGTTTATGTTCTACAGAAGTAAAGGACATGAAAATTTTAGTATCTTGATACTTTTGTAAAATAAATCAATTCAAAATTCCATATATCAAAATTATTATGATATTCTCCTAAATACACTTTTTCCTAAAAAGTTCCACTGATTAACGGTTTAGATTATAATACACCCCCACACACTTTCTTTGCTGGATTTACTAATGCCTGAGAAGCTCTCAAAGCTCCTACAGTGTTCCTGTACTGGGTCTGTCTGGGATAAAGTTAATTTTCTCCATAGCAGCCCACAAAGAAATCTCATTGCTGACCAAGCCTGTGCTGAGTTTTATCACTGAACATTCTTGAACAGCGTAAAGACGGTTCCTTTTTCTCACTCTGTCCCACTCAAAGCAAAAAGTTTGGAAATTACATGGCTGGTACAACTGGCCCAAACTGGCCAAAAGAATGTCCCATACCATATAACATTCTACTTAGCAATAACAGCTGGGCAAAAGGAGGAGGATGGGGAGGATATTGGTAGTTAAGACATGGCCCTTTTACTTGTGCTGGTTTCTGGAAGATGGCTGGACATTTGCCTGTCAATGGAAATTAGTGAATGAATTCCTTATTGAATTCCTTCTGGATTCCTGGGAGATTGAGCAAGTGACTGGGTGGGCAGGAACCTGCCATTCAGGGTCAATCCACCACAATTCCTTAGTAACAGCTAGAAAAAAAATGGTCAGTGTAAAATTTACTAGGAGCAAAACTTTCACAACAGTAAAACTGAAAATACTTGAGAGTTCTTTTTTAGCTTTCCTTGAACAGTAATGATGCTGCACTTTAACCATATGGTTTAAATGCTGCTCAATGTCTGTGCTACTTTTTCTAGTAGAGGTCCCTGGGGAAGGTAGCAGAAAGACATCACAGCTCTTTTCTGCAAGGGAAGCTCAGAAGAGGAAAACTCAAAAAAACCAGTGTTGTTTCAATGTCTAACACAGGAATTGCATAGCACCTGTATTAGACATTGGCATGCTAGTTTGGATTATGGATAATTGAATGACCTTTTTTAGTGACATCTACTTGATCAGGGGATGAGTTAAATTTTCTCTATATAATACTGTTTCATTTAGAAGTATCTTTAATCCCAGGCAAAGCCACATATACCTATGGAGAAAACAATAATATTTTACTATAATGTTAAAATCTATACTATCAAAATGGACAAATGTGTTCTTCATGTGAAAAGTTGCCTAAGAAGAAAATTTAACATTGTCGAGTGATACAGCAGTTACTACCTTGGTTCTTGAAACCAAATCCTAACAGCCTTTCTAATTTTTAATTAAGTAAAAGGAAAATTTAACTGAAACTTTTGTTTATTTTGATCATTGTTGCTAAAGGTAATCAGTTTGGTTTTTGAATAACAAGTGAGCAATACACAAGTTGTTTTGTCTGACTGAGAAATAAGCTAGCCCTTTATGATACTCAAACCTTACTTCAAATAGGCATTAAAATGTGTGAAAGGTTGTTCAGACTGACCTTTTCAAAACTACTGTCGCTGTGATGTACATTTCCTGCTCTTGGTGACATTGGGTTACGTGTTTGGCAGAATAGAGGATTGCCTGCTGTGCTGCAATTGAAAAGCAATCAACCATTTGAATAAAGGTCCATGTATCTGTGATGAGGCAAACCTGTAATTTGTTTCCCTATTTGTTTTAAAGAAACTCTTTTTGCCCTTGGTTTAATGTTAAATGAATAATAAACATTTTTCAAAAGATAAAGATAATATGTGAGAAAGGCACTCACAGCAAATACTAGGTACAGCTAAGGATTTAATTGAAAGTAATGAATTGCTGGCTTGAAACTGCTCAAAGGACATCAGTCTATATTTATGCCTAGAGCTAGCAATACTCTTATTCCAAATTTATTCAACTGTTTGGGTCAGACCTGTAACATTTTCCATTCCCCTATGTAAAGTAAGTAGCATGTCTGGAGCCCACAGATAGTTTTACCAATTTAATGGTCCCTAATCAAATGTAAGGAAGGTGATTAGGGAAGGGGATTTTCACAAGGCTTAGTATTGTGCCCAAGGATCACCTCCTGCCAGTGAAAGGATTGGGCAACCCTTTCTTGGTTCCCAGGAGCACGTGAACCACCTTGCTAGGATAGTAATGTTACCTGAGGGAACTGGCAGACCCTAGGCTATGAGGTTGCACAAGACCTTGCTGTCTGAGTCCTGGGCACAGGGCCAGAGCAATGCCCAGCACCACTTTGGTGGTGAAGTTGATTTTGGTACAGGCAGGAAGCTGAACCTCACTGGAGAACAGGCTGTGCAGTGGAGTTGTCACAGTTATTTATTATGCTCTGATATCAAAGCAGAAATATAATAGCTCTATGAGTGAGCAAAAAAGTTTACAGAGGCAGGAATCTGCAGTAAACCTTTTTAATTGCAGGAAGGCAAAGGCCAGGCAGCTGCTGAGCCCTCTGATGTGGGCACCTGGAGCAGAGCAAGCCCATAAAGGGGCTGGTACCAGGAAGAGGGAGGAGTAGGTGAAGGCTCTGAAAGGTGGGAAAAGTTGCAGATTAACAAGCAACATATCTTTTTGTGTAGTTCATGTTACACTGTGATTTCTCCTCAATTTCTTCTGTGGTATATTTGTTCCCTGTCTTTGATTTGATTCAAGCAGAGGAGGTATGATTTGATTTTCCTCTTTTCTGAGTAAACTAAATTCTGTGAAATTTGCTGAGAATGGCTACCAAGTGCTAGTAAGGAAAACAGATTCACATGGGCAAAGATGCTAAGCTGATTGTTTCTGGCTGACAGATGTACTTTTTTTGGAGACTTCAATATTTCTGGTTACTAGTTGGGTGTTCAACGCTTACAGATCTTGGCACTATTTGGTGTCACTTATGTCTCCTTCTTCTCACTGTAGTTTTGCCTTTGCAATTGTGGCACTTTGTCCTAGTTTGTTCCAACTTGACTTTACAGGACAATAAAAAAGTGATTTTATTTGAATAGAGACCAGCATTCTCTTAAGTGTATTTAGTCTTGACCTTGAAGGTTGAAAAAAGCCTGGACACTCATAATGCCTGTGTCTATCTCTGCTAATCAGTCCTCACCAATAAATATTAAGCATACCAGAAGATCTGCCAAATGATATGGAGGTGCAAATCTGTACACTACTACTAGTTCCCCTGCAAGGAAGTAAAGGGGGAAAAGGAGGCAGGGGGGCATGGAAGTTTTTTTATGTGTGTGAGTGTAGAAAGGTCAGGAAGGAAAGAATAGAGGAGAGGACAGTCCAAGACCCAGCCAAAAATTGATTTTACCTGCAGGCAAAGTAAACTGTTGGCTGAAGCTGAAGGAAAACTATGACACATCAAGCTAATGGACAGCCTTCTGTACGACTTTCATTCACCCCTACAGGCGGGAGCAGGGCTGAAGGGTGTGAGCTGCAAGGGGCTGTTGCTGAGGGCTGTGGGCTGACGCTGCAGGTGCTCATCCTGCCCCTGCATGGCTGCGGTGCTTTTGTTTGTCCTTGTTTTTCACCCTTCCATTTTTGAACCACTAGTCCAGCCAATGCAATCTTCAGTTTTGTTTCTGACTCTGAGGAAACTTTGAAGGAGATTCAAATTAATGCTTTCAGTGGCAGCAGAGTTTAGGAAAAAAGTGTGTGACACAGAATTGCTTGACAGAGCTGTTAAGCTCTTTCTGGGGTGGAAATGGGAATAGCTCACTCTTGTTTTATCTTTTTCAAAGCAAGTTTGCACTTCTAATCTTAAAAACCTCCTGGAAGGAAGAACAATATTCTAACCAAAGTTTATTCCTGCCCCTGAATTTTTTTAAAGCAGTCTTGCTGTACAACTATTTTACAACTAATTAGAAAATAGAAAACATTGATTTAAGTTAATAAAATAATTCAAGTAAACCTTGAATTATTTTACCTTTCTGTAATTCTTATCTTGAACTCCATATTTTTAATCCTATTTTTTGTTTTAAAACATTCCCTCACTACATTTTATACACTGATTTTTATTTTTTTGGTAATTGAATACATGCAGGCATTTTGTTGTTGCTCATCAGAGTGACATAGCACATTCTTCTGGTTATATATACTGGTGATCTTTTGAAGCTTTTTGATCTTCTATCTCATTGCCAAACATTACAAGGTTATACCTTAACAGTACGAGGCAAGAGAGTCCCTCAGACTTGTTCATCTGTAATTGAAGTGCTGATGAAGTCATACTCAGAATATTTATTTTCACGATCAACCTTTTGTGAATAGGGATGTAGTTCAGGCACTTCTCTATTTTGTTAATAATAATTGTATTCAAACTATGACTGTGTTTAAATTGGTACTTAATGATTTTTCCTTGTGGTGAAGGAAATTTTACAATTTTTCTCTTCTATAAAACTTTTTTTTTTTGTACTCGGGATGTGGCAAAATTTACTGCTTTCTCTTCTACCAAATTTAATTAGACAAGTGGCTCTTTGTTTCTTTTAAGAGGAATGAGCTTTGTACTTGACTATTGTACCTTATTTTTTTAATTGTCAAGTTTCTTATTGTGCAGTCAGGAAAAATGCTTTCACTTAAGTAATTTTTCTCAGCTATAATTTCTTGCCATAATTTCTTCTTTCTCTGTGTCCTTCTGCCTCTACTACTCCATGTAGACAAAGAACTTCAGAATGTACTGGACAGCTAATTAATTTATAATTTTTTTTCTTCCTGTGCGTAAATTTGAGCTCCTAGAAAAGCTGAGGGGAAAAAAAATCTTGAATGTGAAGAGATGAGAAGAGACTTTCAAGTGTAAAGATGAGACACCTCTGAGTTTAATCTTAACTTTTAAAAGAATGTGAAATTAGTTTGGCGGGGTTTTTTTTGTTGTTGTTGTTTGGTTTTTGTTTGTTTGTTTTTTAAGGTAGAGTTTTTAAATTTAGGGTCTTGAGGGTGATTTTTGAGACCTGGGGGCATAGGTCCTGCTACCTGTATGAGTTTCAGGTCGTAGCTAGTGGTAGGGAAGCCTATTTAAATTCAAGATGACTTATAAGTGTTAGGGATAAGTCAGTTGCAGAAAGACAAGTGAATAAATATGGAATAAGAATTGTTCTTGCTTTAAGAATTTGCAAGAAATACTTAGATGTAAGGATGTAATTTATGGAAGATGCACATTAAAATTACTTTGAATGCAAATCCATTAATAAAACCAGTTGTTTCAATTGCTACAAGAGTATTGTTACAATACTGGCTCCAGACAGAAGCTGCCCACCTGCAACTTGGCTGCAGAAAGAATTCCAGTCTGGAGGAGAGCAGAGAGGACTTGAGATAACTGAGCTTCCTCCAAGGTCAGTTCTAACAGGAGAAGAGCTGAGGCGAGGGGGGAGTTTTTCTCCCCCCTCTCCCTCCAGCAGGGGAAAAGACTGCAAGTTACAAACCCCTGCCACCTTTAGAAGATAACTGGGGTGCAGAGACCCCCCAGCAGTTAATGAGGCAATTTGTCCCAGAACAGACCAGTGCCTGAGGAGGTTGTGACCCTTGTGAGAGGCCTGAGTGGAAGCAGAGACCTGCTAGAGACCTGTGCCCTTGGAGAGAGAGTTCTATGATGGATCAAGTTGTCTCAAGTAGGACTTGTAGTTCCAGTGAGGGATCCATGCTGGTGCAGCTCATTTGTGACCCTAAAAGACAGCAGAGAAAGGAAGAGCTGCTGTCCTGGGTGGACCCACAAGGAAAGGTCTATTTAGGACCATCTTTGGTGGGAATGGGACCCCAACGTAGCAGAGGAAGGACTCAAAGCCATTCTCTGTAGTCATGGTTGAAGACTATGGTGAAGTAGGTGTCCCCCTGTAGACCATAGAAGGGATCCCACAGGAACAGGGGAAAGGACTCAAAGCCATTATTCCCTGTGACTGTGGTGAGAACCATGGTGTGACAAGAATCCCCCTGTAGTCCATGGAAGACTTCAGGCGCCCGGCTGTATTTTCCTAGCCTCTGGTTCTGTCCCAAAAGGAGGAGGGGCAGGTCCAGTCCTGAAGCTGATGTGCAGCAGAGCCAAGAGGAAAAGATAAAGAAACTTCCAGCTGCAACAGATTGGAGCTGTTGCCTTAAGGGTAACAGAAAAGAAACCTACAATGCTACTGAATTGTTTCAAAAGGAAGAACCCTTCTTCTTCCTGGACTGATACAAGGCGGGGAGAAATGTTTTTGTAAATACTTATGATGATTTTACAAAAAGAAGAAACCTTTCTCCTGAACTGTTGAAGCAGGGAGGAATGCTTTTGTTAGACCTGGCACTCGGCCAAATGTCCAAACAAGGGGACCTTCCCTGCTCCCTTGCCTTCCCAAGGCAGGGGAATAAAGACTGAAAAACTCAAGATGAACTGAACTATATAAATAATAACCTAACATTCTTTTCATAAGATTAGCAAGTTTAATTAGAACCATTGTAATATACATGTTATTCCTTAGTCTTTGTCTTGTTAGTAATAAATCTTAGTTTTATACCCCTTATGTCAAGCCTCTGTTTTGTCTGTATAAAACCTCTCTCAACTTATAGTAATTGTGTGGAGGGGGGAGTTCAAGAAAAAAAATGATCCCTGGTAAAACCCGTGACATATGTGCTGTTAGTTATGTGGTGGAATTTATTGCCATAAGCATTATATTGATAAATTTTAGATGTTGTTTGATTTATTCTAAAACAACATCTTTACATTTTTTCCCCCCTGCCCAAAATATTAACCAAAATGAAATGCTAAATTATTGAAGAACTTCATATACCAAGAATGCTGGATAATGAGTAATGCAGATTTAGTGTTTATGAGCAGACACATTTTGTCACCTCATTTGCAATTTCATGGATTTTATTTATATTTTTTCTGCTATGAGTGATCTGGTAATCTGGTAACCACTGATCGGTGGACTGTTTCAGAGTATACTTTTAAACTTTTTCTTCTTAAATATGTACTGTATGTACTATAAGTCACTTGATAGTCTATGTAGCTGCTCCTTTTCATCACAGAACAGTGCTTCTTAAACCTGTTAAACCTAAGGCTATAACTTAAGGCTTCTGACTGTGTCTGGAGCAAGAATCCTACCTCTATTGAGGTCAAAGGGAATTTTACCACAGACCTCAATTGAAGAAGTTGCATATGAAGATATGTATGCAAATATATGTATTGTTTTTGAATAGTTAATGGTGTAAAATTGAAGTGTTTATAAAACATTTCATAACAAATATAGTTTTTCATTAAGGCAAAAATGTTGCTTGTTTATTGCTGTCCTTAATTGGTATACATTGACATATATCAATATTATAAATATCATGTATATGTCATATATCATGTATTTTGTTTATATATTATGTAAATCATTCTCCCTTATCTGAAAGATGCTGTTTTGCAATTAGGCATCAGATTCAATTGTAGTACTAAAATTAAGTCCTAAGTGTAGTCTTAAATTGGTTGTATTTTCATAGAAACATACAACACAGTGTATTGTTGAGTTCCCACACACCTGTCAATAATTCAGAGAGGTTGTCAGATTGAGATCTTTATTTTCCATCTGAAAGCAGAGATAATAATGATTTTTGGACTTTGGCCTCAAACTATAACAATTCCATCACTTCAAAGTTGTTCTTAAGTTCTGTAATATTTGTACATGACCTATGCTGTAAAGCACTTTTGGACATTAGACCTTATTTTAGGTTGGCACTAGTAGAAGGAAATTTGGTTTAAATTAATTTCTGTCAATTAATGTCTGTTTCTTGTAATTGTGGTGATACATTGGCCCAAGGAGAAATATTTTCAAAAACGTATGGGAAATTTTTAATGTTGAGTTGGGTTTGCCTGTTTCAAGTCAGTTTGGCACATGAGCAGTTAAATCCACCATCAGTCTGGTCTATACATGTGAATAAAAACCACTGTAATGTAGCTGTATCAGCCATATAACACCTGAGGGGAATATGTAGTCCTCTTAACTTTGTGCTGAAATTATCAAGTAATATAACAAAAGCATGTCATTAGACACAATTTTATGGTTGCGTGCTTTCTGTAGTACATTTAGTCTAGCAAATCTGTGCTGTATGAGAAAGCAAGAAATAAAAGCACAGTTGTCTAATAGACCTGTAAGCTTAAGAAAAAGTGGTAAGATTTTTTTTTTTTTTGCCACTAAAGTGAAGAACATAAATTCTTCGTGGTTACAAGAAATGTGCGTCAAACTATGGTACTGACATGTTAGCACTTCACTACAGGACATGAATCTAATATGACCAAATTACTACCAAATTATGCATTGTGATTTGCTTGTTCACACTATTTTTGTATAGGTTCACACTATTTTTGTATAGTATTATTCAGCTAGACTGTGAGGATAAGGAATGTATTGCAAGGAATTTGAATGCTAGGTGTTTGTTCTGGAGATTAGGAGTGTGGAGTGAGAGAATAAAAGGAAGTAACTCTGAAGGACAGTGTCTGATTTCCACATTTTGAGGTGTTTTAATATTTTTATGCTTATTTTAGGACACAATTCTCTTATCAGAACACCTATGTAATTGAAGTTTTGGTAGTTGTAATTGACAATTCTGTTTTTGTTTTTTATACGATACCCTTTCCATTGCCAAGGAGCCATAGTTCTATGGCAGTCAAAACAGAAACTGAGGATATAATAAGAAAGTATTACTGTGCACTGAACTTTGTCTTTCACCAAGAGGTCTGCTCCTGACAAACAGTCCTTATCTTACATGGTGGCAGCAGCACAGATGGGATAGAAAGTGGGCAGATGGCTTTGGTAGCCTAATGTAGACAATCCATTTCCATGTTTTAGGAGCAGGAGGAACTGGAAGTTGGGGCCAGCAGAAACTCCTTTACCTTTACTGCAGCACTCTTAAAGCTCTGTTTGCTATTCAAATCACATTTGTCCTCATTGAAATTCCACTAAAGGCTTATTTAACTCCTAGCCACCATTCTCTTGAATGTCCTGCTCATCCATGCTCTGTTCCCTAAAATGTTACTGTATTGCCACCACAGAGGTTTTGTTGTTTTATTTTTTTTAAATTCTCTGTGTTGGTTAAGAGCCTTGACCCAGCTCTACTTATTCTTGTGTTCAGTCTTCATATGTGAATGTCTATTTTATCTTCCTATCAGAGTTTGTGGAACTTCTGCATGATGTTTTTAGTCATATGGTTTAGTTTTTGGTTGTCCTGTGAGAAGCATAGTGTTGGACTCAATGATCCTTATGAGTCTGTTCCAACTTGAGATATTCTATGATGTAAATTCTAGAGAATGCATTGTTCTATTACATGCAATAATATAGCAATCCTAAGGTGAAAAACTTCAATATGCATTTAAAAAACATTTACTGTGATTTTTCTTTTTAAATGAAGAGTAAATCTTGTTACTAGATCATGCTCTTAATTACAGTTAGTATATGACAATGCATGAAAGCATAAGTTATGATAAAGAGACTAAATTTGTTTAATTTCAGGGTGGCCTATGTTAAATACTAGTCAAGGATGGAAAAAAAGACATATTATCACTTTATGTAGACAACTCAATCCTTTTTGTATCTTGCAGGCAATTAAACAGAATATAATTAATAAATCAAACCTTCTTTCTTTTTTTAAGGGTATCTTGGTCAGGATGGCCATTTTGGATCATGTGAAAACAAGTACTGTGGTCTGGGCAGACACTGTGTTGTAAATGGGAAGACTGGTCAAGCTGAGTGTCTTTGCATGGAGCACTGCAAGCCACATTACAAGCCTGTGTGTGGTTCAGATGGAGAATTCTATCCAAACCACTGTGAAGTGCACAGAGCTGCCTGTCTGAAAAAGCAAAAGGTCACCATTGTACACAATGAAGATTGTTTCTTTAAAGGTAAGCGTGGCTGAACAATACCTGGAATATTACTATCGAGTATGTGTTTTCAAGCAGTTCAGTTAAATCTCTATGGAGTCTGCACTGTGAATAAATGACTAAAGTTCTTACGTTAAGTATTACACTACAGAGATATCTTATGGATTTTGTTTTTCCTTTTATTTATACTTAGTGCTCTGGGCAATCACCCCTTTTTAACCTGAATAAACCAGTTGTCTCTTGGAAGCTAATCTATGGCAGCTTACTTTACAAATGTGGTTGCTGACCTCATTCATCTGAATGTACTTACAGTCCAAAAGTCAGAATGATGTTAATCTTTGTTATGGGAAAAACAGAATTTAGGATTTCAGAGGGATTTTGGAAGGTTGAAGGACCTGTGCTTGCATTTGGTATTGAAGTTGATAGATCAGAAGCTTGTTCATAGCAAAATGTGTCTTTCTTGCTTTGAATTTGGACAATGAAAAGTTTACTCGTATACTTACAACAGCATGCAAGTTTAGTTACTCTTTAATCTTCTGAATGCAGAGGGATGACATCCTGAATGCTGTGAGATAGAATTTGTATCAAGTATTTTATGCTGAAGATGTCAACAATAGGAACTTGCCCTTTTCTGTGTAATTTGAGCACACCTTACAGGTTTCTGGAACTGTGCCAATACAGACATTGATTAAGCAGGTTTATGAGTACTTTGACAGATGTTTTTGCTGGTTAAAACACATGGATGGTTTGGAGGGGGAGGGGAAATGTTTTTAAATAACACCATTTTTAAACAGTCTATCTAGGGGTTGAATTGATTCATATGCTTTTTAAAGACTGTCTTATTTTTGTTAACATTCTCCTATGCTGTGGATGTATTTGCACTCTGAGTAGTACCAACTAATAACTACTATCACCACAGAAAGAAGCCTATTAAATATATCTGTTAAATTAAATTCACCTTTGTAGGGAACATTCATTTAAATTAAAATATTTCTCATTAATACAATCTTGTAAATTCTGGTTGAAATATTAGCATAAGGTTGTTCAAATGAAACCAGTTTAAAAATTTTAAAAGTTGCATTTTTCACTACATTTATCATTGAGGTATTGTCATTTAAATGAAGAGTTGGGCTTCTTTTACCAAATCCAAGCTCCCATCCACAAATACAACTCGTTGTACACGTGGAGACCAGTGGCAAGTGGCGTCCTGCAGTGGTCATTACTGGGGCTGATACTGTTTAACATCTTTGTCAGCAACATGGACGGTGGGATCAAGTGCACTCTTGGCAGCTTTGCTGACTACACCAAGCTGTGTGGTGCAATAAACATGCTGTAGGGAAGGGCTGATGCAAACCTCATGAAGTTCAACAAAGCAAAGTGTGAGGTCCTGCACCTCATGGCAATCCCAGGCACACCTGCAGGTTGGGTGGAGGAGTGATCTCCCTGTGGAGAAAGACGTGGTGGGGATGGTTGGTGAAAAATTCAACATGAGCTATCACTGTGTGCTCAAAGCCCAGAAAGCCAATTGAATCCTGGACTGCATCAAAAGAAGGGTGGCCAGCAGCTTGAAGGAGATGATTTTGCCCCTCTACTCTGCTCTGGTGAGACCCCAGTCAGCGTACGATTTACAGTTCCTGTGTCCCCAATATAGGAAGGGCATGGAACTGTTGGAGCAAGTCAGAGGGGTGCCATGAGGTTGATAAGAGAACTGGAGCACCTCCCCTACAAAGACAGGCTGAGAAAGTTTGGGTGTTCAGCCTGGAGAAGGTTGCATGGAGACTTCACAGAAACCTTCCAGTATGTGAAGGGGGGCTACACAGAAGCCAGAGAGACATTCTCATCAGGAACTGTAGGGATAGGTCAAGAAACAGTGGGGACAAACTGAAAGAAGGGAAATCTAGGCTAGATAGTTGAAAGCAATTTTTTACCCTGAGGGCGGTGAAACACTTGATGGTGTCAGAAAGGTACTGCCACATGTCCTCCTTGTTAGTTTAGCAGACATCTTCTAGCCCAAATTACCTCATTTCAAAGAGATGCTTCTGAGGCCAGACAAATACGAAAAAGGTCTTGCATTCAGAAAACAAATATTCTGAGAATTTTGTTTAGGCTTTCACAAAATTCCTCAATAGCGAATAATCTGCACTGGGCCAGGCTGGGAGGGGAAAGAGATTCCTACAAGGATGCCTGCAAGATGATAAGGTAGTCACTGTCAACAATTACTATATTATGACAGCAATTAAGTATTTTTACTTTCTAGTTTATTGTTAATCATTGATTTTCAGATCAAACCACTGTGTACTTAGCATTTTTTTTAATATATTTTATCTGTTCTAAATTTTATCTCTAACAAGGTCACACTTTGTGGGTTTTGGGTTTCAAACCCTCCTACAGGATTGATTCCTTCTTCTCCCTCCTTGCTCTTCAGGGGAAAATGTTTCTTCTTGCATAAATTTTAAGTTTTAAATTGGTTGTGGAGCTCAAGATTAGCAAAGCCAAAAAATACACCTTATTTAAATGAGTAAGCTTACCAGAAAACAGTTTAGTATTCTGTGTGTGAAGACTAAAATTTTATAAGCAAATGTTCTATATAGCCAACTAACATTACAATAGCAGTTAGGTAGCTATAATTATTTAAATAATACATCTTGCAGCGGAATGATTTATAGTTGATCTCAAAAATCATGAGTTCTACTTAATGGTTTGAAAATTGCCCTTTTAAACACTTACATGATAAGTGGAGTTAAAGGATTGACTTCCTAAATGAGAGAGATCTTTGGCTTATATGTTGAAACCCCATTAGCATCACTGAGAAATGTGTGTCTTAGATAAGCTGTAAGTGGAACAACACAGACAAAAAACATCAAATCCTTCGCAGGGAGCCATGTCTAAAACATTTTTAAAATGTATTTTAAGGTAGTGAAAGCTGTTTCAAGGCCGTACTCTGCTCACATGCTGGGTTTTTTTAAACTGAAACTTCAAATTATTATCCATTACCTGCCTTTTATTTTAGCTTGTTTATCACCAGATTAATTTTTTTCCTTTTTTATGTTGTCTCTTGTCAGCTTTATTTCTTCACACCAAATAAAATCACCCATTTTTCCAAAATGTCTGCAACACAGGCATAAAATGTAATTGAAGTTGAAAGTTTTAAGTATCTCTTTGTTTTCCTGGATGATTGAGACTGTTATTCAAATTGTACATTTTTGACATGGATCAAGATAATGGCCATACTAAATTAGAAATTACTTTTCCACTAGTGTTACTGTAATTTTTCCAGCAGTTACTTATTGCCATGTCATGATGCAATAGAGGCAAAGATTTTTCTAATGACTTGGTTAGATTTTGACTGTGACCCTGAGAGTTACTTAATAAGCTATCTCAATTTCTTCTCATATAGAATCAAATGCAGAGAAGATATTTACTTTTAATCCCCTTTTCTATGTATCTAGATTAGATGTATTTTGAATGCCTGTAGAGCCTTCTATTTCCCACCAGTAAAGTACAGTTTCCTGTAACTGGATGTTAGTGAATGAAAGTTTTGTAATTGCTTTCAGAAGAGCTTTTAGGTTTTAAATATCTAAAAATGTGAAGTATTTAGGATTATTCTAATAATGTAGGAGAACTCCTTAGAAAATGCTTTGTGATCTAAGGAACTTTCTAAGAATATCAATGAGGAAAAAAAAAAGAGAGAGTCAACTGCCAAAATGCCAAGTTCAGTGGTGGGAAGAAGAAGAAACATGAATGAGGAACTAAAGGAAATATTAATGACTGCATTCAAAGTTCAAAGGTTAGATTATTTATTAGTTCTGATATTGGCAATATGAGCTGGGAATTCTGATATGCTGATTCTATTGTGGCTTGGTGAATAAGTAGTTCATCCAGGGCATGAACATAAAAGCATGCAAAGGCTAGGTGGCCTCTGCATGCTCTCTGCTTCTGGTGTGCTGGATGTTCTCAAGCCACACACTTCATGTTTCAGAGCAGGTTCAGTTTGCTGTAAGAAAAGCAAACCATCTGACATGCATTTGTCTGACCCCTTCCTTGCTCTTGCTAGCTGTAGCTTTAACAAGCTTCAGAGGGTGGCGATTTAAATGGGTGCCTCCACTCCTATCTTTATTCTGTGAAGCGGCACTGTGAAATTAATGACCTCGTGGGGAATTTAGAAGGCTGGAAACATCATTCTTCAGCTTCTATAAAGTTCAGTTGGACTCTTTTGTGGGGCAATGTACTGGATGGTGAATGTCACAATCTGGATGTCAAATAAGCTTCAGTTATATTTTCATTTTTGTGTTCATTTTTTTGCTTCATTTTCCTAAACCCAGGCCAGTAAATCTAAATGAGAGACTAAAAAATGCCCCATGGCAAACTTCATCTCGTATTTTCTTTGCATGCTGAGCCGTTTGGTTATTTTACCTTATATTTATTTCTATACAGTGATGCACTCAATCATTATGACAAATGGCAATTTGCTTGGAATCTTCAGGAATATAACAAATACTCCTATATACTATGAATTTTATAGAATACTTCTGGAATAAAATTTACTTTGTATGTAAGCTTTTTACTTATAAGTAGCTTCTGTAGCATCCTTATGATGTTAACAATATTTTAAATCCTTCACTTTCTATTTTTGTCTCATTTTTCATTTGGTGAATATTTGAATTTGTTAAATAGTCTGTGATGTTCAGATTTCTTACTACTACTACTACTAAAATGCCTAGATTTCTGAAGACTGCTATAACATTTGGTTTTCAGACTGTTCTGAAAGAGAGAGTAGAGGTTTAGGCAAGAAAGTTTGCTCCTGAGACTAAGTTGTTCAGGGCAGTGAGGTTAAGAGCTGACTGTAGGAAGAATTCGAAAAGTATGGACAGACTGGAAAAAGTTCAGAAGACATTAACGGGAATGACCAAAAGTAGCAGATGTCTTGAAGGGGATATGGAGGCATCTTAAAAAATCATCAGGACATGCTAAGAGTGGATATGAGTAGGCTGCCTTGTATTCCAGTAAAAGAAAAATGATTGAATAAGTAAGTAGGAACAGATTCAAAACAAGCTTTGGCATTTGATACATAGCAGATCTCATGAGTAAAAGCAACATAGGATTTCAGAAGCAGACTGTAAAAACTAGGGGAAAGACGATAGGTTTTTCCTTTTGAAAATGGGCTAGGGGAAGAGACTTGAAGTGAACTAAATCCCAACAGTAGACCACAGAAAAGGCCTAGAACACTGATGTAGCCTCTACCATGACTTCAACAGGATTAGTTCAAAGATTTTAATTTTTTGTGTGTATATGTGATTTGTGCCCTAGGTGACTGTGGTCTTAGACTGGGTCCTGAAATATTGACCCATTAATTTAGAAGCACTGACATTTATTTCATCTCATTTGATGTTCATATACTTCAAAAGCAAGCAAGTCTCTGTCATCTTACTAGTTTCACTGCAGGACATATTTCATCTTGTCTTAAATATAAATCTTGAACAATCATTATTTAAAGCTGATCACTAGCCAGTCTTTCAAAAGTAATTTATGACATGCTAATCTAAGTAACATTGTGCTACAGTATTTCATTGCAAAAGAATTTTAGGATTCAGACTTATTTTCTAAGAGGTATTTGCTTTTTCACTTTGGCTATTATTTGGCTTCTCTGTTGAAATTCTCAAAAACATCATTATTACACTCTTTCTGAAAGCTTGAATTCCTGCAGGTAGCATACAACCTTAAGGTTACCGCCGATAAACTGTCAAGCTTCAGCTATCACTCAAGTTGTATGCTCAACGTAAATGGGACTGTGAAAGGAAATACCAAAATTCTTTCAGAGTCCTATCAGAAGATTAAGAAATAAGAAGGATTCTGCTTGATCTCAAAAGAAGTTTAATAGAGCATAGGAATTATTTGAGGTAGATTAATAATTCAGCTGATGATCTCATATGTTCACTTATTGCAACCCTTAAGAAATTAATCTTAAATACTGAATTCATGTAGGAATTGTATATGTTTTTAACTATTAACATTAGTAATTGCACATTCACAGAGCAGTAAAAATAAATGTTAATGGCAGGTGTACTGCTTCTTTCCACAGCTTGTTGGAAAGGGGTGCTCTAACCAATGGAAAACTGGTCCTTTTTGATGTGCTTTGAAACCATGCTAAATTTTAACAGTTACTGTAGTCTTCTCTCCCCACATGATTCATTTTCTTGAGCTATATTACTCATCAGGTTTGGAAAACTGGTTGTTTTTCCTCCAACATCTGTGCAAGATTTGTCACAAATATCTCTCTTAAATTCCACGCAATTATCCTGGATTGTGTAAACTAACACAAGGCCTACATGTGTAATATCTGCTACTAAATCTTCAGAGTGAAACTAAGTTCAAGATATTTATGAGAACCTGTATATAGCAAGCTTAATTTAAAAACTAAATATTCAGCAGACCCTGTATCATTGCTCTTGGTGATATTGTACCACTTTGCAATTAAAGTTTGGACCTCTACTCTTTCTTTCCTCCTTTGCATTAAATTCATACCACTAAAATGTAGAATGGGGCAATGACAAACCTCAAACATGTTATGAATAAAGGCTTGTGTTTTTTTGACTAACTAAAGATATATTGCAAAGACATCCCTTTTTTTCAGTGTCTGGAGCAGTCTCAACCTTTCTATATCAATTCCTTCAGTGCTGGAAATGTGTTAATCAACTTTAACCTGTCATATATTCTGCATTCATATAGTGATGAGGAATTGGTGTTCTCTAGATAATATCTGTACAAAACTTAATGAAGTTTAGTATTTCTTGTAAGGTCATCACTGCTGTTTGACACTACACAAAGAGATAGGTCTGATAGGTCTGTGGACATCACAGATTTTCAGTGGTAGAAAATTTTAAAACTTTTAATGCTTGCAGTAATGATGTGTAGCACCAGAAGATTTCTGAATTTCTCTTTCAACCTCAACCATTCTGTGGATAAACATCCCTAAAAAACATTCTTACTTACCCATCTTCAACCTAGTTTTGAAGAAGCAGAATGTAGCACATGGTGGTAAAATTCATCCAGTAGTTTCCAGTACTGTTGAGGAAGAATTGGAGAGATCAGAAGTAAAGTTCTGGCAAAGTATGATCAGTGGAGAGGTGGCATTAGAGTCCTACTAACGCCCTTGCTTCTAACCTAGTAACTTGCACCTGCAGCTAGGACAACGCTGGTGACAAGAGAGATTTGTTCTTTTCCTGCTTTTTCAGGACTGTAGTGTTAACATGTTCCTAGCAATACAAAGTGCAACTATGGTTCAAATTTTCTTTGTATCTTCAATTTTTAATGTCAAATTCAGTCCTATGGGGTAATGAAAATTATTATGCAGTAAATTAAATTCAAACTTTTTTTCATAAATTTATAACAAACAAAGGAAATCTTTAGGCAGATACATAATTTTTCAGTTTAGAGCAAAAAGTGTTAATTCACATATCTAATGTAAACTTTAAAAAGTTTTAGTTAACAATGTCAGAATTATCTTTAGATTTTGTGGGAAATATTTCTGATAGAACATATTGTTGACCTTTAAAAGTCATTAGCAATTGGATACATATATAAGGCATTGGCTTGATATTTGTAATTCAAGTTGGCTAGTATAGGGTATACCAACTTAAAAAACCCTGTAGCTTCTTTTACAAACGCTGAAGAGAAGTAGGCATGCAAAAATGATTTTTAATTTCCATTTTTGAGTCTAGTAGTTCATAATGGAAGGGGTAAGTAAATCTACAGTAGATAAAACCTGTAAGTTAAAAGCTTTCTGTTGTAGCTTGCTGTTTATTCTCTTTGAACATAGGATAATAGAAATATTTATGCATTTATGGTAAACTAAACTTGCTTGTTTTTAATGTGTAGCACCATAGTGGAACCTGAAAAATAGACTATGGTTCAAAGAAACTTAATCTACTCAGTTGATAGTGCCTAGTTTAGGTAAATTCTATCAACATCGGTCAATATTGAGGGTTTTTTAGCTTTCTTGGAATCTAATAGAAAGCGTAGAATAGAAGTAATGAGATGCAAGAGCCAGACACTTCCAAATTTAAATTCTTAGTAGATCACTACCTAGATGATTTTCAAATTTTCCTTTTGATTTGTCTCATCTTGTGACTAGAACACATTGTGGTACAAAGATAACTTCCTAGTACCATGTTTGTGATGGCAGCTATCATGTTATTATTATGCTTTTATTGTTTAAAGTTATGGCATGAACAAGCGTTAGAAGTAATCAGAAAACAATTAGCTACAAGTAGTTTCTACAGACGAAGACTTGGGTAGTATACTCTGTTAATTGTGCCATAGACAGGCAAATAAATAAAGTAGCAGAATTTTGATGACAAATGTAGTGTATATATTGTATTTATTTCTAAGACTCAGCAGTTTTTGTATAATTTTTTGTATATTACCGTAGTTGAAAAAATAAAGTATTTATACCACTGTACCCAGTGTTTATACTGTTATTATTGTAACAGAAAGCATTGTAAGCAAAAGACAATAATATAAAGTTTGGCAGAGAGTGATTCAATGACAGCATTTTATTTTTTTATGGAATTGTTGATATCATATAATATTCTTTTTGACATAAACTGCAATTAAAATAGAGTATATTATCAGGAACAGACTTTGAGATAAAACAAACATGGTTCATATTGAAATTTATATGGATTGGCCAAAAGCTCCAGCTGAAACTGATTTTAAAAGATTAATTTCAGGAAATGAAATTAGTTAATTTTTGCCTCTGTGCAATTTAATTCTCTCTTTGTTTGATTCTGAACTTCTTCCTTTTGCTGTCATTGAAAACAGAACTTTGTTACTGATTATTTATAATTAATTTCTAGGAAATTTGTAAAATTTGTATTATTTGAAGTTTTTACTTTTCATTAAGAGACTAGCTTGCTCTCATGGTCCTTAGCAAATGTACTTTTCCTGATACTCAAGCATGGAGTAAAAAAATTTGATAAATTGGGTGATGAAATCCAATTAGATCCTTTAGTTTTCTCTTTATCTGGAATGATAATATAGATTTTATTTAAGATTGTTGAAAGCAAACAACAGAAATAAAGGAAAACAGATTGCAGCAAAAATAGGTTAAACTGTGGCCCAAAGAAATAAGCTAAAGTAAAATTATACAAAATTTCCACTTAGTAAGAATGACGTTTTATATTTTTGCATGTTCTTGTATTGGCTTTGGGTGCAATTAAATACTGAACTATATACTGCCAGGAAAGTTTGTTTCCCTCAGGGCTGGAACAGATGGTGGAGATTTTTTTTTTTTCTTTTCACCATTTAGAGACCAAGTCTGCTTAATCTCAACAAGAAAAAGTATTTTTGCCAAAGGAAATTGCTGATGTTGGCCTTAAAGCAGTAGAATTCTTAGCTGTATTCTCTATAGGATTATTACTAAGACTCCTGGTAAATAGGCAGTGTATTGAAGTTTTGCTATTAACAGTGTTTTAATACAGATTTGATATCAAACTAATAATGTTAGTTATACAGAATAGAAAAAGAGCTTTTGACTAATAAAATTGTAAGTTTTCATTTATTATTTAGCCTTTGTTTGCCAGGATATTTCACTGTGAAGGAGGAAACAATGAATTAGCATCTCCTAGTCATCATTTGGCTAATTAGAAGAATAAAAATCTAAATGCACATAGAATGGCAGAACTGTTGTTAATCATGAGCACAAGTAAATTCCATATTCTTAATCCCACCTGGAACAGGAGAAAAAGGCAGTCTTGGAATCTAGTAAAATGGCAAGCCTTGTATATCGGGGAAAAAAATAATTCTGAAAGTAGTAAAATTATCTTTGCAGTGTTAAATACTAATTATCATCAACAAGTTGTTTCATTAGTGCTTCTAATTGAATGAATCAGTTCTATGTTATTTTACTCTTCTACCTTCTCTTTGATAAAAGTCCTTGATTTTTAAAAGGAACATAAAGATTTTTATTGGTCTCTGATGATGCAAACTATAGTTGTACAATCATCACTCTAGAATATGAGCTCTGTGTGCTCTTAGATTTGCTGTTGCTTTATCACAATTGTAGAAGCAGCTTTAAGTGTATTTGCTTAAACAGATGGTGAATGGCCACACTGGGAATATATCTATCTTTTTTACTGCATGATGAAGTTTTAAAGCAGACATTTTAGCTATGATAGTTGGGAAAACATATTTTTGTGATAAGTCCTGTTTGGAAAAAAAACCTGGTAAAAGGTTTTAAGGTTCCTAATAATACTGAGTACGTGACATTGATAGATTAAATACTTGAGTGAACATAAGTGACACATGCCATCTATAGAATGCTAACACTTTCTTTAATTTTTACAGTATTTTAAGTATTTTTTAAGAAATTAAAATAACCATGTGGTTCGGACTTTTGTTTACAAAAAATTCTGAAGTACCAAAGACTGTAGTATGGATGTTTCTCTGACACTACCATTTGAGTGAACTCAGGATCTAATTCAGGATCTTCCTACTGAATCAAATGAAGATTAGATTCATTGATCCTACTAAGTCTAATGAAGATTAGGTTCATTGAAGTCAGTGAATTGAAGAATATTTGTTATATTTACAAGCATGAAAGATGTGAAAGGGAGTCCAAAGGAGAAAATACTGGGTTAGAAGTTTGGGGGTTTTTTAAGGCTTATTTATTTCAAACCAACCAACCAAACAGAAAAAAACCCACCAAAACCCCCAACAAATCAAAACCCCAAGCAAATAAAAAACTATTAAAAACAGTGTTTTTTCCAATAATGTGACGTTTGTTGTTCTTATACAAAATACAATCAGGTCAATGTTCTGAAGTCTGTTTTCAGATTACAGATCTCAGGCTAAGTCTGTCTTGAGCTGCCCACTTGTCTTGTTTGATAATTTTGGTACTCAAATGGAAGGTACAGAATAACAGTAAAGAACAGCAGTAATGGGAAACACTGAAGATTTTAACTAGTCTTTCACAGGCCTCATAGTTTTAGCCCTAAGCTTCAGAAAGAAGCTGTAGCCTAGGCTTTTCATAAAGCTGTCTAGTATGCTGCTGCATAGCTGTTCCAGTGGCACATTAGGATCCCTGGACCCTTTACAGAGATGCTGGGTGTGTCTGACATCGAAACAAAAAAGTATACTCAACCTTTAAAGTATTTTTTCACATGGAAAGTAACTTCTTGACAACAAGTAGCAGAAAGCTGACAATAAGGCTCATAAGTTAATGTATCCTAGAGTGCCTGTATGGTGAGCTGGGGTTTTTCCTATTGCTATACTCTAGGACTGTCATCTCTAATGATGCAGGAACAATGTCCTGATTTTTCCCTTACTTCCTTAATATATTCCACAAATGAGGATTAGGGAAAAAGGACACAAGTTAGTAAACTTGAATGCTGTTCTGAAATGGTTTTAGGATTTACCTGAAATATAAATCCAGACCCACAAACCATGAAGAGCTCTGAGCTCCACTGTTCTAGACATAGACATAGTGAAATGATGCAGCATTTTGTTAAATTGTCTGTCTCTGAAAGGTTGTTTGTTCTGTAAATATAGCAGCTGGTGTCAGTTCCTCAATTATATTGGATGTCATTTAGCTATTCTGTATGTTTTGGCAATTTGCCTCACAGTTTACTAATCTTTTTAAGATTTTCTTGTGTAACTTCATTAAAGTGTTAAAAAGTTTAAAAATATTCCAAGAATGCTGATACTATTAAAAATAAAGTTAGACTTGCTTTGTTTATGTCCAGTATTCGTAGTGAATAGGTAGTTGAAAAGCAAACAAAAGGAGACGTCAGAAGGATTAATTTTCAATAATCTTTCGCTCTCTGTGAATTTATAGTATAGTCCTGTTCCTAGGCAGCAGCAAGTTCTATATAGACCAATGATAGATATTACTAGGTTAAGTCCTGAGTTAACAGGAGAGACTCACGAACTCAACTGAAATAGCTAGTTATAACAGCTTGCAACATTTATTCATTTTTTTAGTTCATAAATAAATGGACATGTGTACAATATGTATAGCCATTAGAGTTGTCTTGATATATATTAGTTTGAGATTAGTTAAAAAACCTTCCACTTCAGCCCCAAAAATAGTGTTTTAAAAAAAAAAATTTCTTTTTTGTTTTACTCTGTTTTCAATTATCAATGGTGATGGTGGCAATGAAGCCTCACGGGCCCTGGATATGCATCTTTACATTTCTTTCGTACTGTGAATGATCTGTGGATGGGACCAGTCTGTGGTGTCCATTTTGCATACTTGCTTCTGCAAGATGAAAGTCTGAGTACACAGACTAAAAAGGCTTGTTTACCTGAACAATGCTGTTATTTAGATGCTCAAAGATTGGGACACTAGGATGCATTGTAGATACATTTTCAGTCCACGTAACAAATTTCCCAAGTTGTATACTAATATTTTACCAAATATTCTAGACCTTGCTTGAAATTAAAGGAATTTTTTTAAATGAAAAGTGAATGGTGGCACAGACAGATATCTAATTTTGTGTTTGCTTTTGTTAAACTTCAGACAGTGCTTTATTCCTATTTTGAGAAAATGAATCAGACTCTGAAATGATAATGATAACACAAAAATTCATGCAGAGTTCACCCGATGAATGGTTCAGTATTTACTGTGTTTAAATGCTCTTTTATAATGCATAATTTAAGGACTTGAATTTTCAGTGCAGAAGACTGAATGGAGAGTTATTATTATGTCTAAAAGCCAGGGGATGAATCAAAGAATAAAGGATCTTAGTGCTCTGTTTCTTATGAGAGAAAGTGAGTCATTTTAATATGTAAGCCTTTTTATTTGCTTATTGGACTGGTGGGGAAGAGGAGATTCACTTTACAAGAAACTGAGTGCAAATTTTACAGAAATTATTTGTGCAAATAAAACAGGAGGGTTTTTTTGAAAATTATTTGTTGTCACATAAAAATTATTTTAAAACAGTTATTTTTTAAAAAAATGTAATAGTGACAGGAAAGAGATGGATAAAGCTTTTCTTTGTATAGAGCTGAGTAGATGCAATGCTACAAGTCCAAGATGATCAACTGACACAACATGTAGAATAAAACCTAATAACTCCCCAGAAATGGCTTCAGTTTAAATGTATTTACAATATTTATTCTGAGATACTAAAATGGAAATAAAAATAGAGTCATAGTCCAACAGAAAAAAAAATCAAAGCAACCAACAACAACAACAGAAAAAACCCACAACATAATGAAAGAACACCCTACAAAGCAAAGAAGCTGTCATGCTGGAATTCCTGTCAAAATAAATTCTAAAAAACTGTTCCTACAGGCATTTCATCATTTTCCTTGGCATAAAAATGTTAGCTACTCCAGTCTGTGAATTGGTTGGCCTTGTTCTCTCCTCTCTCTCAGACTTAAGAGATCAGTGGTACTCAGTCATGATAAAAAGTAGCCTGGAACGAACCACCAATATTAGTTTAAAGGTGCTTTATCTGATTATCAGATTAAAAAGCGCCCTAGAAACAGGAGTCTTTTTCAGTAGCATAAGTATTCACAGCCTATGATTGTTGTTGCCTCTTTAATCTTTTCCTTGATATACAAAATTGAGCTAGGTACTGATGCTCCCTGAGGGCTGAAAATGGGCAGCTGATCCTTCATTGTATGCATCTTTTGTTTTGGGTTTTTTAAGTATCTTCATAGGAGAAGTGGAAAACCCATGGAGCAGTAGTTTCTCTTCTGATCTGAGCTGTTGGAAAAATGGAAAATTATCTGTGTGCAAATAAAAGGCTGAACAATTATCTAAGAATATTTTTTCTGCATTTCTCACTTATTGCTTTTCTAATTTCAGGAATGTAGGAAGGTTCTGTTAACCTGATGAAATGTCCTTCACAGGTTATTAGAATTTTCAAAATGAATTGTGCCCTCAAAAGTAGTTCTGAATGCTGAGATGACACCATGCACAATTTGGTCTGCTTGTTTCAACAAATCACTGTGTTCTGAAGTACAGATTAGCACATTCCTAACATTAAGTTTCTAGTGTGTGCATGCTTTAAATACTCCTGAATTGTTACTCTAAGAATGATGGCTCAGGCTTTTGAAATGTAGACTCTATTACAATTGCCAGAGAACTGAATTATGTTCTTACCTTTAAGTTCATATTCTTATTTGTAATTGAGGAATAGTTCAGCAGACTGTGTAGGTCTCTTAAGGTTCAGGTAGAGTCAATACAAGTTTGTGATGAAACAGAATAGAGGGACAGAGATTTCCTGAGGAATCCCATTTCCTGTTGACAGTCATTATATGTCTCAGTCCAGAAACAAACCAACTCTACCGGTATATATTTGGGTTTTGTTCCCTGTGAGACAGTCCTAAGTTGAAGAATTTTCCCCATGAATTATTTGGAGGGATTTATTTTCTCTCCTGCAGAGGATACCCATCTATTATGTGAAATATAAATTCCCTTTATATTTAAGGGAATAATATACAGCAGAGATATTCACTGAGTCTTGGAATTTTGTTGTTCTGCTTCGTTTTGCATTTTTGAAAACTGCATCAGCGAGTTTTTTTCCCCTGTCTTACATGACAGGTGTGATAGTTGAGACAAATTACTGTCACCTCACTGTTTTTTTATTTAGTATTCAAAATCTGCTTGGTCTTTCTTGAAGTATCCTTGGTCAATGTTTTTTCTAAGATTGAACATTTCTTTCTCATCTCCATCAAAGTCTCTGTGGCTTTAGAAAGAGTTGTAATGCCCTGAGATATCAACCGTTGTGGTTTAACCTGCAGGCAGCTAAACACCACAGAAAGATGTAGAGAAAATAAACTCAAACCCAGTGAAAACCAGGACACAGTGAACTCATTCTGCTGTGGAAATTGTAAAGTTTTATTCTGTATCACTTTTTATGGTGCAATAGTTGCTGAAGCCCAGGTTTTCTAACCAGCTTCTTTGTGTCAGTATATACTGTCAGTATATACTGAAGAAAATTCTTAGTTTTTAAGGTAAATTAACCCATATAGGTTCTTGTTTGTATATATATATTTGTCTATGCAAACCAAGAAATAATACTAATTTTTTTTGTGTGTTTATACATATTAATATGTTTACAAAAACATATTGGTTGTGAAATTATGTCTTCAGAGAAGGAATATTTATCATCACTAATTATGCATTTTTTAAAAAATGTCCAGAGTGGTAACTATGTAACCAGATGAGATAGTAATTAGCCAATGTTCAATGCTGTGTATTATCACAGTCCTTTGCACCTGCCAGGCAGATGAGAGGTACAAACAACATGTTAATATAGGGAACTTCAAAGGTATTTAAAATAAACAAGAAAAAAACAACCCCAAAGCCCCACAAAACTCCTTCCCCAAAACCCCAAACCACAGAGTTCTAGCTCTAATTAAAAAAAAAAAAAAAAAGGGTGGGCACAAAGAGCTTGGGTGGAGTAGAAATGAAATGTTTCAAGTAGTTAGAGGGAAAGAATATTGTAGTTTATACAGACAGTTTATAAGAGATGGATGAAAGAAAAATCTCAGAAGTTCTTGAGGTTCTTAGGGAAAAATTAAAATTGTCTCATTTCTTCAGCCTCTGCTCTTACTTTCTACTTTTTTATGCTGTCTCAGTGTCCAGAAGTTGCTATGTTATACCACTTCCTTTTAGTAGATTATTTGTTACAAAAATAACCTTCCAAAGGAAGGATTTATTTAAAGGAGCCTTGATAGTTTTTCCTTGTGCTGCTGAGATTGAGTTTTCATCTCTGTTTTGAATCTCTACAGGGAATATTTTCATCAGTATGAACACTAAATGACTGGTTCAGACTTGCCTATGGAAAAAAGTTCCTTGATTACCTGATAATCATCTCTGCTCACAATAAAAATTGGTCTGCTCTGGGCAGGATTTTTAAGTGTTTTGGTCATCTGAATTTTCTTGACTGCTAATAAAATACAGGAACAGACATTGAATAGTTTTTGGATGTATTTCAAAATACAGGCATTTAATAGCATTTTAACTGCATTTGCAGGCAATAGCACCATTTTCTTAATAGCAAAGAAACCTCTTAAAGGTAGAAACTTATCAATTGAACTGTTTTCAATTTCTTCCACTGTCATCCATTGTCAACTCTCAAATACATCTCATACTGTTATGAGAATCATAGCAATTTGGCCAGTCTAATAAATATACAATTATTTCCTTAGTTCACAATTTGAAAACAATGCCTTTGAACAGTCTTCCAGACATGAATTTTATGGGATAATTCATAAAATTTGTATTCATATCTGTAAGCCTTTTGCTGACTTACTATACTTGGGAATGCACAATAATGTGCTTGTGGTTGCAAATCCAAAAATTTTTCATTTTAATTGGGTTTACATTAAAGAAAAAAAAAGGAAAAAAATTAGATTCACAGTAAATTATCTGGTATGTAAAATTTGTCCATAGATATAATGTAGATACACGTTCAGCAGTACTTAAAACAAGGACAGGACTGTGTGGTGTTTTTGATTTATGGCCTAATACGAAAGCTGTGTGAGTGTCTCTTTTAGCTGACTTCAGTAGGTACTTGAGCAACTCAAAATAATGTTAGACAACAACTAAGAACACTGACCAGTTTAAATGACTGTGTTAACTTTGTCACATCATCAGTTTGTGAATGTCCACGATGGAGCTGGATATTGTGTACCAAGGGTCAGGCAAGATGTAAGCTCTGTAGAAAATTTCTGCCGTGTCATGGAGACAAAATCATTTACATTTGCCAATGCATAATAATTTATGCATTTTTTTGTGAAGGTATAATTTTTATTTAAACTCTGTTTCCTCCACTGGGAATATGAGCTGTGAGCCTGAAGTAACATCCTGCCTGAAGTAACATCATGGTAATGTGTTTGTTCTACCTTATTTGCTAATATAAAGAATAATGGAAATTGTACTTATCTGGTGCAGTTATATTAGTAGGAATTAGTGGAAGAGGCATATGGCATACCCAACTAAAAGCAAAGTTGTTGAAGGGGGGTGTGTGTATTCGCACGCCCTCTCTCTTCTCCCTATTACCTTTTTTCATAGAATCATAGAATGGTTTGGGTTAAAAGGGATCTTAAAAGTCATCTAGTTTCAACCCTCTGGCCATGGGCAGGGGTGCCACCCACTAGGCTGGGTTACTCAAAACTCCATCTGGCATGACCTTGAACACTTCTTATTGAAGACAGTCATAATGCACCTGTGTCACTTAGCAGGTCTCCTTCTGTTCTGTCACTCTGTGGAGCACACTTTATTTATACTCTACAAAATCCACTGCTGAGGATAGTCTTCCTGTAGTTGCTTGACCAGATAGAATCTACCAACTGCCTCCAAAAAACGAACACAAGTGTTTCTGGTTTTACCCACATGTAGTTTTCCAGAGTGGGGCTCACAAAAGCCATTTTTAAATGCATCCTAATAAGTCAAATTAAGTATCTGAAATTGTTTGAACCAGTATACACAATAAATCAATTTTACTGTGCACAATATAGAATTCTAATGGTAAACTAGTAGATGATTTGTGGATTTACAGTAATAAGTCAGGAGTCACTAAAAAAAGAAGCCTGAATTAAGAACATTTTTTGATAAGACAGGTACTCCACAGAGTAGAATACTTGCACGTGTTAAGAAGAAAAGATTAATTCCTCTCCAGTCATGCTGAGAACAATGTCCAACAGGGGGAAAAGAAAGACTGAAAATAAAGTCTGAGAACGGCTATCAGTGATGGATGAGTGGAAAAATTCTTTAAGAAATATAATCAGAGCTCTATCAGGAAGAATAGATGAACCTGTGACTCAGGCAATTCTAATGCAAGTAGTTGTAAAATAATGTATCTCTGTAAATCAATATCAGGAGAAAAAAATAAAAGCATGCAATTTAAACCTAGGAAAAAATGGGAAAGTAAGAAGTCATAAAGAAATTAATTTTGGATTTGCTGATTGCAACCTGCAACACAGTTCATTTTATGAACACAAATAGCATCCAAGCCTTGAGCAGGGAAAGTGATTTTGGAATCTCAAGACAAATGTTGTCTTAGAGTACATCTTGTGATTGATATGCGGAGTTGTTCTGTATTTATAAGAGATATTTAGAAGATGTATTTCTGAGCTCTGAATCCTTTATGTCATCTTTCAACAAGAAGGAGCAATGTAATTCTGGCTAAATAGTTGACAGCAATAATCACGGAGGTATCTAAGATGTCCCTTGGCAGATCAATGAATGTAAGATCCAAGAGGAAAAACGATTGCAGGAAAACTACATGAGATCTTTAATTGAGCAGCTAGTCACTCTGTACACTACCATAATCCTTTAGCTGAATTTGTATTATATGTGCTAGTGATTCTTCCAATAAATTAATTAGATAAAGCTCCCTTGAGTTCCTACTGCATTTATCATCAATAATTCCTGAAAGCATAGTCTGCTGTTGTGCAGTGCTGGTTTGAATTTAATGCTGAATGGCAAAATGGACCTTGAAAATGCAATGGGGTGTTATTTTTATGCTTTTCGTTGTAATTTAGACAAGTAGAAGTAGGTGTGGTCACACCCAGGCTTAATTATTTTGTTGAATAATTTTTATATGGAAACTAGTACTTCTCAAATATAAAAAATACTAGACTGGCCTTCTTTGTAAGTATTATAATTTTATACATTGAAGAATATTTTTAGACTTGTTTTTCAGGAAGTAGACAAATATTTGACTAATAAGTACAATATATGCAAAGTATATTTTGCCAGCACCTCTTTCATATTCCGTGTACATTATGCAAGGTGAAACTGAGTTAACTTTAGGAGTTTGGGTTAATGATTCTCATTATTTCTAAATTGCTTATGAGCTGCAAACATCCATAATGAGTTGGCTGAAGTTTTGTTTTATAAATTTGAAGGTAAGGTACTATTTGACTTGAATTGGTGATCAAATGCTTGCATTTTGCTTGTTTAGCATTTTATGACCTGAAGAATATTGCACATGATGTTTCCATATGGAATATACTTTTTCATCATGGCAGATTTAACAACACTAAAGACCCCAGAAAAATTAATGTCCACGGATTTTGTGATAATGTGATGAAGAATGATTATGTAATGTGTTTGCAGATAGTAGTACGGATAATTGCACAGGAAGATTTAATTCTGTGTTTCTGCTTAACAACACAGCCCAGCTCACTGTTTCAAACACAGTTACAAGTGTTATCTGTTATTTTTATGCTTTAGAGAGAAGCTTTGAATTTTGTGTGCCTACTTGACTATTTCATGTACTTTTCAAAATTTCACTCAATTTTGTCTGAACCTGTTAGTTGACTTACACTGTTGCATGCCCAGTGGAAGTCAAATTTGGCACAAAATAGTCTGCAAAGATTTAATCTGAACTGAATGCCCAGAAGTCCAGAGATAAAAGGTTTGTATAGAGATCTGTTTTGTTATTTAGTTCTGGCTGGAATTTATGTAGAATAGAAAAAAAAAGAGGAGGTACCTTTGCCTCTATTCACAGCAATACAGATTTGTAGAATATTTGGGTTGGAAGGGACCTTAAGATCATCTAATTCCAGCCTCCCTGCCACAGGCAGGGATGCTATTCACTAGGCCAGGTTTCTCAGGGCCCTATCCAACCTGGTCCTAAACACACAATCACAGAATCTGTGGAGTGAAGAACCTTCTTCTAATATCCAACCTAAACCTTCCCTGACACAACTTCAGGCCATTCCCTTGTGTCCTGTCACTGGTCACCACAGAGAAGAGATCAGTGTCTGTCCCTTCTCTTCCCCTCATGAGGAAGTTGTAGAGTGCAGTCTCCTCTTCTCCAGGCTGAACCGACCAAGTGACCTCAGCTGCTCCTCACACAGCTTCCCCTCAAAGCCCTTCACCATCTTTGTTGCCCTTCTTTAGACACTCTCTAACAGCCTAATATCTTTCTTTAATTGTGGTGCCCAAAACTGCACACAGTATTCAAGGTGGGGCTGCAGCAGTGCATAGCAGAACAGGACAATCCCCTCCTTTGACAGGCAGCATGTAAGTTACTTATTTAAAGTTCCCTGTGACTTTTGCAGCTTTAGAAGGTAGATGATAGGTTTGCTGTTTCAGACATGTAGATATTATTGAGTGCTTTTTGGGTTCCCCAAAATGTATCTGAATCTCTTCTGTAATGGACCTGTCACTGCAGTGAAATTTAATAGACTGTTCACTCTGTCTCCTGGCCTACAGTAGAAGTCACAAAAAGCTGACTCAGCTGAAGGCACTGAGCGTTTCTTCATTGGCTTTGTTATAGCTGGTAAACTTCATTGCAGAGGGAGGAACGGACTCATAAGGAGGTAAAAGTAATACCATGTGTCACATCACCTGTTTCAATGTCAATTGGCATCACTTTAAAAGAAATTATGTATTCAATGTCTTTACCTTACATCATCACTTTATAGAAGTTTAAATTATATTTTTATAATTAAAATAGCATCTTCACTGTTAGAAGAAACCATTTCGAAATTCTTGGGCATTTTTGGGGCAGAGACTATGATTTTGTGGGGAAGGATTTGGGTGAGAGCGTAGAAAAATATTATTTACTAACTTTTTAATTGATGCTGGTTTAGAAGTCTCTTGCAAGTAAAGCAATACTTTGGTGTAATAGCCTTGTCATATGTACAAGGAAGTTACCCTCTGATTAACCTGTGTGTAGCTTGGGTGTTTTCCAGTTCATTTTCATGAGGGTTTTCATCAGAAAACAATAACTAGCAGGAACACTGAGTGTATATAAAATTCACTACAACTTATTTGTCCTTTCTACCAACATTGTAGGTACATGTTGAGTGTACTGAAGTAGTAAATTCTTTGGAACAGAGAACTTTAAATTTGGCACAATGGAATCTTGTTTCCCTCTTGACTTATGATCACTAAAATGCTCATTGACACTGAATTTAATAGCTAATTTTATTTTAAATATTGAAACAGCAGAAAAAACTCTTAGAAGTTATCAAGAATATATTTTGCTAGAAACTGATATTTTTCTTCTTATTTAAAATTATTTTATGAGTATTTGTCCTCCGACTAAAAGACAACAAAAAATAGAATGTTGTTTTCCTTTCAACAACTTCAGATTTTAAATCTTGCATAGCCAATAGCTAGAAAATATAGAAATAATCAGGGCTTACTTTGGCTCATATATTTAATATTTTATCTTGAACGAAACCATCCCTTTCACAGCTGCCATATGCCCTATGCTTCTGATACTTTCCTAGTATCCTACTTGTTTAGTTACCCAGTTGTAAAAGGTATTAAGTTACTTATTATAATTTTACACAAAAACTTAAAGATAGCAACTGGAATCTTCAGGTTTTTTAATCACATTTTTAATTTTCTTTCACACAGACATTCATAACTATGCTTCTTGAAATTCCAATTCGCCAACTCAATTATTGTCATTTATAGCTCCCCTTCCCTTTTATTTGAGCATTAAATATTAGTATACTACTTTTCAAAGTAAAACTATATACTGAGGGAGGGGAGAGATTGGCCTTTATTCCTTCATGCACTTATGAAATTAGTCTCCTTGGCCATGTTAACTTTTTTTCCCTTTATGATAATTTCTTTTTTACTTCCCTTGCTCATTACTTTGTCCATTTAATTTTACATTATTCATCAATGAAAAATGTACTTTGTTAAGAAACTTTTATCTGTAATTTGCTCTTTTTCAGTTAACTTTCATGCCTGTGTAGCTTTTTCTTTTTCATTTGGCTTAATAACATCTTAATTTTTTTCTGAATCTGGACATAATTTAAAGTGAATCTTCAGTGCTGAGAAACACAAACCTATAATTGCTGAATCTAGGAAAGCCCAGACTTTCAGATGTGTTTTTATTTTTTTAATATTTTTCTGTGGTTAGCTATTCTGCATAATGTGTGGGTGCTATAGTGAGACATATATCTCACCAACTTACTGTAGAGAAAATATGAGCATCATTCTTCACACTGCATAGTAAGAGCAACTAAGTCAGATCGTACATGTGCCTAGTTTGATATCTTGTTTTTGATGACAACCAATAGTGGATACTTCTGAAAAAAAAAAAAAAAATCAAGAAATAAGCAATGGATATAGTCGTTCTCCCCAGCTATGTCTTCTCAGATTCTGGTAATCAGGAATTTAAGGACTAGGAGCTTCCAGCTGACCTGTTCTGCAGATAATCCCATTTATACTTTCATTTTATAAAAAAATAGTATTCTTCAATTGAATTGTAGCATATATGAAAAGGTCTTCTTTTTGTTTTTTAAATCTACTGTTTAGAAAATTTATTTTAAATTCCATTAATTGAGTGAGACAGATAATTCATGGCATGGCTATACCCTGCATCGCTATGTGTAAGTCTGGGGTTTTTGAGCTACCAAAATACTATTTCTATGGCAAATTTGCCTGAAATAAATTTTGTAAGATATACTGGAAATTGCTCTCTCAGAATATAGCTTATTGAAATCTATTTTACTAGTCTCTATCTTGCTGTTCTCACTTATTTCTTCTTTATTATTAATACAGTATTATCTAGTAACTAGCTTCAGAATATCAAAATCCATGGGACTCAGGCAATGTATGTATGTAATTTTCAAAGTAAATGTCCTAGTTCTCTTTCCTAATGGAGAAATGTCGTTCTTGTATGATTTTGGTTCTGTTTTTTTTCTCTTAGTGTTTAGGTAACTCTCTATAAGTAATTGTGGAAAATTACATTTAAACCACATTGAAAGTTAGTATAAGATGAAAACATATTGTGGTAGCAGAAGAAATGTGTGGGAAAGATTTATTTAAACAAATAATGGTAGAAGAAAGAGTGTTGATAAGGCATGACACTCAGAAAGTTCTCCAGTTGTATGACTTATGTAGTCCAACAAGAAAGAGACCCTCATAGTAACCCTCATTGTAACCAAAATATTTCCTCTAATCCTAGCCAATTCCATCCCAGTCCCTTAGAGAGTAGGACTGAATGAAATCTTTTTTTGTTTTATTTAATTGTCCCTCTGGAATCTTAGTTTAATATTCAATGCCAGAAGCAAGTATGTGTGTTTCTTTAGACAAGGACCCAAGAGGTTATTTCTGTCAAAGTATGTGACTGTCACAAATGAGTTAAATCACTTGGAATCTGTCTGGCATAGAGTGAGAATTTCATTTTTCCATGTGTTTCACCTGTAGGGACTCATTTTGCTAGGTGTATTCAGAGCTCTGTTGCAGCAATTGGAAAGCTCATTGAAAGGGGGGTGTTGGTGTCCCTCTTTCATTCCCCATGTGGTAATATGGGAAACACAAATCAGACACCCCTTCAGCTTCATTTGGGGTGGAGACTAACTCAAGAATCATAGCTCACAACAACAGTAATTAATTTTGAGGGTTGGTCTATTCTTGTTGAAAGAGTCTTACAAAGTTAGTGTACCACTCAATGGGTGGAAAATAGCCTCTATGTTGCTAGTTGGAGCACTAAGGTGGGAGGATCAAGCTCTAGTCCTTATTCCAGTTACTGTTTTAGCTGTGGAAATTTAATTGAAGAGATAAATAGGTAGATTTTTTGTAATGCTCTCAGTTCTCATAGCTGAAGAATGTTCCTGGAGATGTAGTATCTACGAAGGAATAATTTGTCTAAAGAAAGTTTCAGGTTTTTAATTTTTTTTCCGTGAATGTCTCATTGTAAGAAATATTCCCCACTGTTTTAGTTATTAAAGCCACACTCCATTTCTGGTTGCTTTGTGTAAACATCATCTACATTAATTTGGAGAATTTAATACTGATTTGAAATGGTGTAACTAAGGGCAAAATGTGGTCCCAAATGTGCTTTGATGTGAATATGATGGTTATGATAGAATCTCTCAAAATTCCTTAACTATGACTATTAGAGTTAAAAACTTAAGGGATACAGTTAGCTGCATTGCCATAATTAAAGCAATTTCTTATTGTAATCTGCCTTTAATCAGGCATACCTGAGAGCTGAAATTAACCTTTTTAAAATTCTCGTATTTCATGCCTAAGAGGTCCTTGAAGTGTGAGTATATAAGAATTACTTTTTGGCTTCTTTTATTCTGCAGTAGAAGTTGGGGTTTTTTTTCTTTTCATGACAAGTTCTTGTGTAAGTCAGCCCTCTCTGAAGCAAGTCTTTTGCATCTGTACATTTGAATCTGTGTGAGCTAATTACTTTCAGAGTAAGGTAGATTCAGTTTGTAAGAAAGTTTGACTTCTTGATTTGGATTAGTTTTCTTAGTTTTGTTCTCATTTACACTTATAATAAATATTTTCTATAACTGATAGTAGAATTTCCAGTCAGAATGTCTTCAAATATATACCCAAAATTGAAAAATGTATTTTGTAGAAATAGGTGCTGTAGATACAAACTATTGAGCAGTAGAAGTCCTGAGACACCGTTTCCCAATGCTTTAGGATTTTCTGGTATTCATGGGCTCTCTCTGCTTTTTTCACTGATTTCATTTTCTCAGACATTAAACCTTTGCTGTTTCCTGCTATATCCTAATCTCGTCCCTGCCCTGGGTGCCTCTTTGGCTTCTCTTAGTGTGTAAAGTTCTGGACTATCCTAGCTTCAAATTTGCAAGAATGTCACAGCACCAAGTACTTTAACTCTCATCTTAGAATATTTTCCCAGTTAGTTAAATATTTTATTTTTTTTTCTTTTAATATAATTACTTCACTGTTTTTCAAGTCTGTTCTGATTTGACAATAATTTTCTGGTCATATGCCCAGAACAAAACATGCTGTTTCAGAAGCAGCTGTGGAAGTGCAGGATACCAAGTACTCAAACACTGTTGTATGTAGCTTTTGATATACACAGCCTAACACAGCAAAAAATTTCTTGCTACCAATTCACACCAATAAAATATATTGTTTTCGCGCTTAACTCCTCTGATTTGATGTTGCTCTGGAAATTTCTTTTTTTTTCTTCAAAAACTGTTCTAAATTATTTCCCCCCATGTAATACAATTTCATTATTTTCAGATTATGTTTTGAAAATCTTTAGCTCATTGATATTGTATTACTCCTGGCATGATTTATGTATTTCTTCAGCTTATTACTTATTGAATCTTCTAGGTCACTACTGAAAATGCTGAGTACTAGGCCTAGTAAAGTTCTGTATATCACCCTAGATGGGGCCTTTCACTGTTCAATACACACTTTGTCTTAAAACTCGGTTGAGTGTGGATTATTAACATTTTCTTCCCTTATGAATTCTAGTAAGTGTGAGTTATCTTTGTGACTGTGCTAAATCACTCACTGAAATAGGAATAATTTTCATTCATTAGATGCTTTTATTTTCCTTTTCTCTGTGCTTTTCTGAATAACTATAAATTTCAATCAGAAATTGTATTTCAAAAAAACCAATTTTTTTTTTCCTGTGGATTGACACTTTCCCCACCTCAATTTTAAAATTAATTTTGATATTGTTTTCTAATACTATTTTCTCATATGATTAATGCCAACTGCTATAGGCTGGTTTAGATACTAATGAACCAACATATTTCACAGATCTAATTCTCTAAAGTGAACAAGCATCTCCTTACATCAGTTCTAGAAAAAAAAGACAAACATGAAAAGTCTTCCTAACCAGTGTAGTATGTCCCCTTTTATAATATGCAGAATGTAGTTTTCTGTGTATTTATTGCTTCATTTTTCATCACTGAAGATACATATGTGAGTAAGATGTAAGATGTTTAGATGTAGATGTTTAGATGAGTAAGATGTAGATGTTGCAATGTAAGATGTTTAGTTACAGGTAAGTGGATAATCTAGCACAAAAATTTCTATTTAGACACTTTCCTGTGACAATAATAAGTTCTCTTCTCTTCTTGCACGTGCCCCCTCAGTGCTATTTCTTCAGCCTTTCATGAGGATAGGCAAAAAAGCAGGCAATACTAACATGAAAAGCCAGCTCAGGAAAGGAACATACCTTATAAAATGCCTTCTGAATACAATATTTTGATTTTTATCTGAACATGTAAAACTCTTTAATATATTATATTGAGGCAAAGGTGCTAACCATTTATTTGAGCCTGAGCACTTTTTTCCTGAGCCCTGTCTGTCTTTAGACTTAATGATATGGGTTAGCACTTGTTCCTTTAATATTATATTGGATTGGGTATGTCCACTGAAGTCAAATTACATTTGAACTAACCAACATTAGCTTACACTTAAACTTTATGGCATGCTTTATAGTTTTTTTCCTGTTTCTTTATTATTTTAAACATTTTATTTCTTTTTAAGAAATAAACTAGAACAAATTAATGTGTGCTGCCATGTTTCTCCCATGTAGCTGGGCTGGAGTTCTCAGGGACATGAAGGACATTTCTCTGCATGCTTAAGAGTAACAGTAACAGTGCAATACAACCCCATCAGGCTCTCACTTAGGAAGAATAAAGTTGTGAGGTATTCTTGTTGAAGTCGAAGTCTTATTATTTAGCCACCAGTCAATAAAAACTATCTTCAATATATATATTTTTTTATTTATACATTGAGTATTGCTGGAAGAATTATTGACAGGAAAATGTACCTTTGCAGTTGCAGAAGGAATATTCTATTCTCAGTCAGGCTTTAAGTGAGTGTGCTGGAGACAATCTTTTTATTTATGGGCACAAAAAATGCTCCAGAAATTTTAGGAAAGCTGTAACCTTTAAAAACAGTGGATTTTGTATATATAATTATATGAGGTATCAATTGGTCATTGTTAAATTTTCAAAAGGAGAAAAACTACAAAATTATTACAGTCCAATTGCTTAAATTTTGGCATATAATAATGTAAAGCAGGGCATGTAATGGAAAATTCGGAGTTAATATTTCTACAAAGAACGACCTTAATAGCTGTCCCTTGGCAATGGATTAATGGCAATAGTATTTAACTCTTAGATAGCTATTACTATTTTCAAAGTACTGCAGCTATTTAATAGATTTGTTAGAGGGGAAAACAGTTCTTGTCTAAAGCTCTCAAATTACTTTACATTGTCTCTGAGGACTGAGTGAGGAACCCTATACAAACGAGAAGACCTTAGAACTGGAAAGAGTTGTTTCAATCCTGTAGCTGACTATCTCCTTTTGTGTATTCAGATTATAAAAAGGACATGACTAGAAGTAGAGAAGGAAGGATGAAGAATACAAAATGTTTCTGCCATTAACTCCTTCTAACCAGCAGGACATATATGTCATAGTACAGTTTTCATAGAATGAAATTATAATCCAGTGTTCTAGAAACTAAAGAAAATTTTCCTTTGTATCTCTTCTCTCAGTACAATATGTCTTACAAATTTCTTAGGTTTTTTTGACCACCAAAGCCATGCAACTCTCAAAGATCTTTTAAAACTAAACTTATTTATATAACTGAAGAAAAAAACAGGATTATATACCCTCATGAGATCAGCATTGTCCTTTAGAGAGTTAGTCCCTACAGGAGAACTAGGCTTTTTGCCATTTTTTTTATAATTTTATAGTTCAGTGGGAAGGGATTTCTTCAGAAGCTTTCGTCATTGCTACTCAAGAATATCTGTAATTAAGTAAAAATGAGATGGAATGAATATGCAGCAAAAGACTGTAAACATGTTTACACATTTTGGTAAACATTCCTGCGTTTTTTTCCTCTTGTAGCATTGATTCGCCTGCATCATACTAAATGGAAATGAGCAAGATGTAAAATTAATCCACCCTTGTAACTATCTGAAGAGAGTAATTATCTGATGCTTACAAGCTGTTTCTAGAGTAGATCCTTCCCTAGCTACATTAAATTTTATTGTATCTGTGTTCAAGTCTCAAAGTACAGTGGATCATGTCTTTTAACAATATAAACATTGTAGGTCCACTAAAGTCAATGGAGCTGTAGAGATTTTTCTTTTACAGGAGCAATGCCCCAAAGTTTATAAATCCTCATTGCAATTTTGACCTTACAATAAATGATAGCAAATTATGTGGGTTTATTGTGAGAAATCAGTGTATACATAATTTACAATGCTGGGTTAATTGTGTTCAGTTCCCATAGCACAGGCTTTCAAACTGTGGAACCATGGAACCAAGCCCTTCACAGGCATCATACTGTTGGCATAGCAGAAGTTCAAGAACAAAAAGAGAAAAACATTCAGATTCAACAGCTACCTTTATCCTCTCCTGGAAAATCAGTTTAAGACATTTGGGAAATGGAGAATGGGAAATGAGCAAATTAAAGGATAAAAAGCTAAAGAAGGCAAAGGAGTTTTCTCTCTTTTTTTTTTTTTTTGAGCAAGTCATCATTTTTTGGCTAAGTCACCTGAGCCAGACCCAGACAAAAAAAAGCTAAAGACATCTGGATTTAGTCCTGAGAAGCTGTTATCATGATACTAGTACCCTCTACTAATGCCCAGTATCCTGTGAGCTGGGATTATTATCAAAGCTAGAAAGCTTGCATATGCAAATTTCGGAGATAGGTAAGAGATTGTTTTTATGATAAATATTCATATGCTTGTGAGTAATAACCAAGGATAGTGTCAAGAACCTGTGGGAATTCTAGCCAAGTCAGGTCAACACTTGTAGATTCAGCAATTCAAACATTTAAAGATAGATTGTTTTTTCAATTTGTTTCCAAGGTATTAGAAATCTAATGCTGACAAATAGTAGGAGGAAACCCATTGACTGGATGGGAGGAACAGGGGAATATCACTTTTTGCAGAAGTTTCAATTTATGTCGACATAAATATCTCATGAAACTGCACCTTTACCTTTTTCAAGTATTTTCTTCTACATCTATGCCATACTTTGGCACATACTTTACTTTGAAATATTGCTTTAAAAAAACCCTCAAACCCACAGTTTTAAGAAAACAGTGCAAACAGCTTCTGCACAGGGTGCTGGAGAAGTGTTAGAGGACACACAAGAATCTAGCCACATAAAGCTGAATATGAAAAATACTACTCAATTTCTGAACAGTGTAGGAACTGAAGAGTTTGTAAGGATTTAATATTATTAGAAACTTCCTCCGGGAAATTCATAAAGTTTTCTCAAAGTGATATTTTGAAAACTGATTGAGAGAACTGACAGAAGAAGCTAACACTAAGCCAGGAGTTTGAAAACTTTCTAAAGATCTTGACCTTCTGCGAGTTAATCTCAGTCTGTTAAACTTGTAGCACATTGCAAACCTGTTTTTCAGTAGTGCCATAATGATGTCCTGATCTTGTGAAACGTGAGTGATGCGAGTACATTATCTGTCTCTGAGCATAATTACTAATCATATTGTATTACAGAAAAGAAATGCAGCTATTAATATTCTGTATATCAATGTGATTCTTTAAGTGGTAATGGAGTCCATTTGTGTTAAAGAAATGAGGCATAAAAGAATTGCAAATCTAAGCTTTTTTCTTTTAGTTTTCTCCCCATAATTTATATTATGCATTTATATTTTTGGTATTAAACTTCTATAGTATTAAATGATAGATATGTTAGCAACATAAAAGCTCCACTTTCAGTAAATACTTATGATTAAAGTACCATTCAAATATCAAATAGAAATAGACATTCTCAGTCAAGATTTTTCTAGATTTTACCATGATTGTGTGCATTGCTTGTGGTCTGATTTGGATCCTAGTGATCTGCTCTGGAAGATTTTTGTTCAAAAATTTCTGTCTTAAAAATGCTGTCAACTCAGGTTTTAGATTATGAAAGGGAAACCCCCAAAAGTCTCATTTGTTTTGCCATAGATGCTGGCCAAATCAGTGTCTGGAAATCAATGAGTTCTATCTTTTCAGGTTCGTTAGATCATCATTCTCCCTCTTCCTAGACCTAGATACCGTTTCTGGCTCTGTTTACCATGTTTCTGAATTAGTTGGGGTAAAACTGGAAACAATTTTGCAAGCCTTTGGGGTTATAGGAGTTAGTCATCAGCACCAGAAACTTCTTTAAAAATTCCATCCTTGAGAATCTCTCTTGATATCTGTATTTGGGATTCCAGTTTTGTTTTTCTTACTGTAAAAGGAAGGAAAATTATACCTTATTTCCTCTGTGAAGTGTTATAAAATCCACCAATAAAGAGTGCTGTATAAAGGTTTTTCCAAATGGATGGAACTGTGAAAAAATGTCTCCTAGTGAGGAAGATCATTAAACTTAGTAGTATTCATTTGCCCTGTCAAACTCTGTTTTCTTAAAAAAGAAATCAGTAGAAACTTGCATTGAATTAGAGTTTTTCTTAGACACTGAGGGAACACTTAAAGGGAAAAAATAAAAAAAAAATCCGTTTTTTCATCTCTTAGAGATTGTAACACTGTAGGCAGAGACTTAGAACATTGCTTTCTCTAATTCTTTTATTATTGTGAATTGTCTTCTGCTGACAGCTTTTAACCTATTTTTACAATAAGAATAATTCTTGATACTTGATCTATCTGCTGCTGCATCAAACTGGAGATCAAAGTATTATTCCTAGATCTTATCTTCTTAGAGTGCAGAGTTGCTTAAAAAAAAAAATCTTTCAGTTATTGCTTTATTATTTGATATTACAATAACACCTTTCAAGTGAATTTCATTTTTACCATACTGGCTGTTTTAGAGAAAATGTAAGACTAAAAACATGAAGAAGAAAAAAAAGAAACATAGTTGTTTATAATATCATAAGCTTTGATTGTGGTTTAATCACAAGCATAAGTCTGAGACATTTCCCTTTGTCCAGTTTCACAGCTGCTATTTTTCATTGTCAGTTAAGTACTTGTACCTTTGTAGGAAATAGGTCAGTGTTGAAAAATTTTCCATTTTTCTTATGAGCAGGATAATATAGGCCATCATCTTCTTCACCTCATGCTTATCCATGCTATTACCCACTCTTATAGCCTTTACTTCCATTTTGAGGCCAGTTTCTAAAATATTTCATAAAGAACCTTCCTTTCTTTAACTGGTATTTAAAAAAAAAAACCAACAAAACAAAACTCTCTGCTATATCTTATGATAACTGCCTAGTTCTTGCTGGATTTGATAAAAGATGGTAAGACAATCCTTTTCAGTGGAAAATGACATGTTCCTTAGAAATATGTAGAACTCTGCCTTAATGCCACTTATTATCATAGCCATATGAGGAGGTTAAAAAAAACCCCATAATTTATTTTTCTGTTTATAATACATGGCTTTGGTAAACTCTGGAAGAGAGCTTGTTTAAAGAAGACACCGTGAACCATAAGAAATTCTGTTAAATTCGATTTTTACTGTCTACTTTTCTAGGAAGTGCTGTGCAAAATAAACCCTGAGTATGTGATTTAAAAAATGCATGAAGGCTTTTGTCCCTAAAATAAAACAGTGACCAAAATTTATAAAACCATACCAAATGCTTTTTTTTCATTGCCAGCTGAATGCAACTGGCCTTTTAGACTACCCTGTCACCCATTATGAGATGCCATGCCTGACATTATGACATTATAGGAAGGAACTGTGGCATTGTTGGGATTGAGCCTATTATCAAGGCAGCTTTGAATACAGAGCACTGTTAAGCAGTAAATGGGTAGCTGCTGCACACGATGGCAGCCTTTTTGCTGCTTCCTGGCACTGTGCACTGAAGCTGCTGAGCAGGTTGTTTATGGGGGATCACTAGTGATGTCAAACATGAGGTAATGAGTGTAACAGAGATGACAGTGCAGCGCAGCCCTGCAGCATCTCTAGCCCTGCTGGGCTCTTTATACATCCTAGCACTGAGAATGGGTGAGATTACAGAGTGAGTGTGTGAGGAGCATAACCACAGGCTGCATAAGTAGCCATGATATGATTCACAGTCCAGTACTTGTGAGATCTGATTATTTGTTGAATAGCAGAAAACATCTCTATTAAGGTTCTGTGATGAGTCAGAGAACTTCATCCCTTTGTCTCCACTGAAGCTAAGCCAGTATCTGAGCTCACTGTCTATTTAAGACAAATTGCTTAATCTGTTTTAAAACATCTATAAATCATGTGATTATTTATTAGTAACAGTTGTTAGTGTTAACCTAATGCAAAAATACTGTGCATCTTTGTCCTTTTGAATCCAAAAAAGCCATCCAGCTTAAATCCTTTCTGCCACATATATTTGGTCATCCAAATGTTTACAATTTGTTGGTCAATGGAAACAGTGTGCTACAAAAAAAATTCAGTCCAAGATATATAATTCTTTTTCAACCTGTGTATATCATCAGTAGCTGGATTGGCAAGAGTTACTTGTTGAAATATGCAGGTAACATACGACTTTATTCTATGACTTTGTTCAAATGATCTCTGAGTAAACCTGAAAGATATTAAGTTAAAGATTAAAAGGACTTTTTTTTTTTTTTAAAGTCACTGAGGAGTTGGGATGGGACAATATAATTATACAGCTATGAATAGAGCGATTCTTCAGGGAAGCTGCTATTTGAGCATTTCCAGTCTAAGAACATATTTTTATATAGACAGGAAGGATTGCTCCCTCCTGCCCAAATAATTAACTTTTGGCATGTTTTTCTTTAAAGTTTAGATGTCATATTCTGGAGTATGATTATAAGGGGGAAATTTGAGAATATACTAAAATCCAAAGTCAAAGTTTTGCTTCACTATCTTGTATGTCCTTAATCTATAACTGACTACCTAATGATCTCGTGGAAAGCAAGACCACTAGTTCTCCCTCAGGCAAAAAGTAATTTAAAAAGAATGATTTGGAAGTCTTAGCTATGCAGGAAGGAGCTCTGTTTGGAGGCCTGCTCAAAACTGTAAATTGAACTCTGTCAAGACCTATGGAAATGTGACTGTGTTCTCCTCCAGTATTTGGCACTTCTCTTGAACAGTTCTTTCTGTAGCAAGAGATAAATATGTACAACAACAGACATACTTTCTGGGAAAGGAAAATGCTAATGAAGTATGTAATTTCACTTCGTGCATCCTTTGGCAAGGATATGTGTACAAAGAGGTGCATGTCATGTAATTTCTGTTGTTTGGTGCACATCCTGAAAAGCAATATGACAGTTTTGTGATGGGCCTAGTATGGATTCTAAAGAGGTAAATTTCAGTTAAAAAAGAGAAATATAGAAGCAAGTTCTCAGAAAATTATCACTCATCTCCAAGTCATAGGCAAACTCTTTATGCTTTTAATAATGTAAATACTCTAGAATTAAAAACAAACAGACAACCCCCCCCCATATGTGTTTATAGCAGAAAAAGAAACTATTCAAGTTTTCAAAGTGTGCTTTTTTTGTCCATGTAGTATATGATTTTAGTTGTATGGCTAAATTTAAGTCTAATGTTTAGCCATCTGTCTTTTAAAACACATTTTTTGTTAATGATTTTTTCCTCAGTCCCTCATTGTAAACAAAATCTGTTGTTGGTTCTTGCTTGAGTAATTTTTCCTAAGATTTTTACAATATATCGTGGCACTATAGTCAGTTTTAGATACCCTTTTACCACATGATAAGTTAATGACCAGGGTTGATGAAATTCAAAACAATATTCTTACAACATATCTGCTAATGTACTGGGATATTGACTGCAGTAAGGCTTTTATAATGCAACTGTGTTTAGTGAACTATCATGCTAGTTTAAAGAGATTAGAAATTTAAAGTTTAGTTGTGAGTTCTGAGGCCACATTTGTTTTTGAGATCTAAGGAGGATCAGTTTGTATTTTGGTTTGTTTCAATGCTAATCCTGATGATATTTCTGAAAAAATTGAACTGAAAGCACTCCAGAACATTTGCGCACAAAACAAAATTTAAGAAGCATGTATAATTTTCTATCAACAGCTGCAGTGTATTCCTTTGAAGACTGATAGGGAAAGTTACATGCCTGTACCTACTGTTTTATATAAGAGAGAGGATATGGAGATAAAAGACAAAGTGGTTGTTTGTCTTAGAGACACTTGGAGTTCTCCATTACAATTTCATTTGATATTAAAAAGTGTTTTAAATTTTATGGGAATACCTCTTAAGTGTAAGCTTAAATTTTTTTATGTAAATAAAATAAGATATTGAACACACAAGTACAGTTTATAAGCCCAATCCATTTGTACTTCAAAGCTATCTTCAGATTTGAATGTTTCCCCCTATAATACTGTGAGTACTAAGGCCAGTTTCTTGTCAGTATTATTTGCTTGTGAAAAGTCAAAACTACTCTGCTTAATAATTTTATTGTCATATGTCTTATGTATTTGCACACAGCTATAGATCATTTCAACAAGATTTTATTGATTTTTGAAAAATATCTATTATACTATATTCAATGAAAACTTGATAATTAAATGCATACAAAATACATAGGCTTAAGCTTCCACATATGAATTACCTTAATAAAATCAATATAATATTATGTAACACATGTTATATGGGCTTATGTTTTGCTTAGGGTTTCAGCGAAACATTTTTAAAGAGTTGATTTTAGCTACTTTTTGGAAATGTTGAGAGAAAAATGAAAATTAAAAAGGAAAAACAGCTGTTCATAATTGCACAGGACTATTATAAATGACAGAATCTCAAGTAATTAAGAGCAAGCACCTTGTGCCTAAACCATCTGAGGCAAAGAATGACACATTCAAAAAATAATTGAAATAAAATGTCTTTTTTTTATTTTGAGCGAGCACATACTTTGGTTTACAGAAAAGATCTGCTGGTAAGGTGTTGTACACTAGACAGTTAGGTAAAACATCAATGTGTGCTGAAAACAAAGACCTCTTCCCACCTTCACTCATTTTCTACAAAATTCAAAACACAGGAATGCTTAATTTTCTCAGTTCTGGGGATATCTTCATTATAAACTCAGTCAGAACATGGGCAAAAAATGGTATTAAACCTTCCCTGTAGATTTTCCTTCATTCTAATCTCAGTATCTTTCTAATATTTTAAAAGGAAGTTATTCTGTGCAGAGGAATTTTAAGGGAATTTCTAGAAGAACATATTTCTATTAACATTAGACAACATACATATGTAATTAGACAACATACATGTGTAATTAAGTGGACAAAATTAAATTACACAGTAATCTTATATGCACATTTTGCAAGCAATGTTTGAACCCAGTTACAAAAAATTCAACCAACTATTTCTGATGTGTTCTTGTTTACACTGACATCTGTTTAGAAACAAATATTCACCTCTCTCATGTCACCTCGCATCAAAGGCTCCTCACAATGTATTTCCAGCTGGGGTAATTGCCTCTAGCTGTACTGTTTCCAGTATTTTGCCAATCTCAATTTTATTATCAGTTAATCTTCTATAGGTAATGAGAAGGTAGTAATGCTTATATGTTTATGGAACTGTAACATGCCCAGCAAGTCTTGCCCACAATTAGGATTGGAATGTCTATTAAGTGTGCATAAAATGATTCCTTACTGACCACTGCAAATATTGAGGTTTGGTAGATATGGGGGACCCTAAAATTCCTACTGTGCGTAGCACTGTATTTGTGATAGGAATTTTATTCCAGCAAAACTTTATTTAAATTCGTTTTTAGAGGGAAACAGCCATTTCACTTCCTTGGACATGATGTCAGCATTTATGAAATTAATATAGAGAACATACTTAATCTCCTTTGGATTCTGATTATGTTCAACTTATGGAAGTTCTGACACTAATTACAAGGAGCAGCCACATTTGAATTTCTCTGGGATGAACACTCTTGGGTCCTCCCACCTGATGTAATAAAATGCTCTTATATCATATTTCTTAGGGTCAGGGAAGTGAAATGGCCGCTGCATGTGTATGACTGCTGTAAAATTATGATTTAGAGACTATTCCTAATACTTAGAAAATGCTAAAATCATGTAAAGACTAAAGCTTATTAAAACAAACAAACAAACCCAACCTAATTTATTTAGAACTTTAAAAAAAACCCAAAAACTATATATACTACATATATTCTAAATGTTGTTTTAAAGTTAAATTTTATTAATTAAAGATTAAGCAAGATTAAGGAATGTCCATATACTGATATACAAAACAGTGTTTTTCCTTAAACAAGCCTGTTATTAAAACTACTTGAAGTAGTTAGTCCCTTTAAGGAGCAGTGTGGTTCAACAATTTGCTCTAGTAATTCAGCAGAAAGACTGAATTGTTGCAACTCCACCATTCTGTAGGGTCACAGATGCAACAGGGATTTGAATCCTACTTGTTCACATAAAATGTCAACAACAGTTTACAAAGTGCTGAGATACCATGGAATAAAATGAAAATATTTTTTTTAAGAATTAGATTTATACAACCTCAACTGCACGCAGAATGAAGTGTTAGAAAGAAGCAGATCTCTTGGGAAAGGGATTGTGTATTTCCTTTATTTGTCCTTAACTGAAATCCTCATCTTTAATCTTATGGGCTGCTATTCCTCTAGGAACATATCTCTCTCCCCTCAACCAAAGGGTATGCAGTCATTCACATAGAAGCCTTAGCTTCTCACAATAACTAGAAAGCTTTTTATATCCTTTTTTCCCCCTCAAATAATATTAACTGGCTTTAAAGTACTCATAGGTGTAGAAGTCAACAGGTGTAGCCCTAGAAAGTTATTTGAGGGGTTTGGGGCTACTCTATTCCTAAAAAGTCCCAGGTGTGTGTGCTTTTAGTAATTGCTTAACTGAGATTTCTAGCATTATTACATAATTACATTTATAAAACTACTGACTGTATACAATCAAGTAGGACTTACTCCAATAATTTTATTTCTTCTTGCCAGGTTATGAAGTTGCTTTGTTGATTTTGACCTGATTTTATTACAACTAATAGTGTTGACTGTTATTGGTTGGGTTATCTGTAGAACTGTGGTGTATTGCTTTTCTGCTTATAACCACATTTCATACAGATGTTCAAGGGAAAGTGGAAAGATATATACAGGGGTTTTTTTGGTTTTTTGTGCTTTCTGATTTGATTACTCAGTATATTGCCATGAATATGCAGGGGGCAAAATGTGAATACAGGGCAGTAACCATTATGTTCATTTATTTTGCCATTTAGGAAGCACAGATGTTGTCTATATAATAATAAAGTGCTTCTTGTTGTAATAGTCCTGCTGTTAGGTCCCCCAGCTATTACAGTAATTTGTTGCTTTGATATGTGTGTGAGACATCTTTTGTTGGAAATTTGTAACTGTATTGTCTATTTTTCTTAATCTGTTTTCAAATTTGTAACTTATCTAAGAACAGGGGGGAAAAAAAGAAGTTAAGTTCACACTATGTTCTTCATAAGATATTTCTAATTTGCATTTCTAACTTTTTATTCTTTAAGAATGTGTTCCCTTGCTGTATGAACAGATGTACCTAACATGCATTTGGAATAATAGACAAGAAGTACTGCTCTGACTTTTCAAGTCTTGCTTCTTCTGTTACTTATAGTTCTGTGAATTGCTGTTTGCTACTTTGCCGAACAAATATTCATCTTGAATGTTCAAAATGCCCTGATAATGCCACCTTTTTTTCCACTCACATAACCTGAATTTTACCCATTTTTGGATACAATTGAATCCATAAGTCCCTTACAACTGCAATCTCAGTGGCTAAAAGATCTTGGCTTTTGGAGGGCAAGCAGGAAATTAAAGCTGAACAATGAAAAAAAGGTCAAAGCTCCAGGGAAGATTAAAACCCCCACAACATTTAGTAGAACTACCTATATCTCTAAAGGTCTTGATTCATCAAACATTTCCTGTCCTTGAGTTGCTAAGACTTCAGGGCAGCTCTGGAATCCTCAGTGACACTACTAACCATGTAGTTATGTCTACTTAAAGTTAAAAAGGAGGAGGAAAAAAAAAAGAAAAAAAAAAAGAAGGAAAAATTAACCTGAAACATGAGATATGTTGTAACATGAGGCTGTAAAGTTGATGATCAATGGTTCAAGCTCAATTACTGATAGCTGTACATGGAAATAAGTCTCAACTCTGAGAAATATTTCAACATGTTTAAAACTGAGCAGCCTGGTTAATGACAATAGTCAGCACTATTGCCCCTCCTCTGTTGAACTGTGCTTGCTACACCAGCTCACAGTTTGAATACAAATTGAAATTCAAGGTCTAGGTTTTAACCAGCGAAGTCATTCATAGGATTAGTCTAAATGCATGGCTATGCTCTCCCATAAGAACTGCATTCCTCTGGAACAATGAAATTTCCAGGCACTTTAGGACTCCTGAACACAGCCTGTCAACCCAAAGCTATTCAGTTCACTTCTGTTGTAAGAGAAAATTGCAAAAGAGGAGAACACAAACACTGTCAGCACTGTTGACAGAGAGGCCTCATAATATAATTAACAAGCCATTCAGATACTGAATAATTTTCACGTTGTAAGCATATGGGGTTTTTTTCTTCCTAAAATATATCTTTTCTGTTGGTTCATTTTAGCAGTATCGCTTAAACTTTTCTCTATTATAAGTAGAAGAAAGTTATGAAGTTTGCATCCTTTTCCCTATTGCTGATCCTGCACAGAGAGTTTCAGTTGTTCTATTTCATGCTAAAGCCTTTGAAGACACTCATCATAGGCATTTAAAGTAGCACAATACAGAATATGAAGTAATTCATAAAAATCTAACTGAATTGAATATTGAGTATATTGGACATATTGAGTTGGTCTTTTCATATGCCAAAGTGATATGCAGATCTTGCTGAGTTACCAGCACTGCTGTTGGCAGGGTATAATTTATTCATAAATTTTGCTGAGTATTCATGATGGCACAGTACATCTGGACCTAATGAAATAAAACAAACCAAAAATATTTTATTTGGATTCAAAGAAAAAGTTTTTATCTCTCTGGAAAGATGCTTCCTATATGTTTCCAAAGTGCAACTCTCTCAAATAATTGATACGATTTTGAGAAAAAAATGATAGTTCCTAAACCCAAAATCACATCTAGGTTTTCTTCTCTTGCCATATCTGTTGATTTTTAATCTCTCTACAGGTCCACAGTGACATGGACATTAGTTTCTAACAGAGCAGACATTCCTGTTGGGTTTGGTTTGGTGTTTTCTGGTGCGTGTGTTTGTTGTCGTGGTTTTGGGTTTTTTGTTTATTTAGGCTGTTTTGTTTTGTTTGGGTTTTTTAATAAAAAAGTATTAAAGTGACAAAGTATTAAATTGGTATCCTTATAGCTGAAAATAGTCTCTGGAAGCCAGGATTGTTCTCACTTTTTTGGTAATAAACTCTCTGTGATCAGTCATACAATCAAGTTACCAAAGACTGCTACTTAAATGAGTTTCTTATTGCTGTGCCAAATGACATCTTTTTTCTTCTCTTTCTCTGGTATCAATCATCTTATTCTTGTATTCTTTGAGGCTTGTGCACAGCTACAGCTATGTAGTGTATTTCCCAGTACTGTTGGTGCTTTCAAATCCATACTGGCTTTCCCTCCTGAGTTTAGTTTACAGGCTGTGTAATAGCAAGTTATAGCAGTTGGTGTCTTGCTTGTATCTGCTTAGTGCTGTCTTTTCCTCTTAAACAATAACACTTTTCTTACCTTTTTTGCTGAGCATATTATGCTGAAGCCTTTTAACTGAGGAAAAGTGACACAATTGCTACATTTTTGTCCTATTTTTTTGTTTGTTTTAACCAAGCGACATGTTCCTGAGTTCCTCACTGTGGTGCTTTGTGTTTTCTGACATTGAATTCTGCTCAGTTGCCTTACAACATTCTTTTGGTAGCCTTTTGAATACTCTGTTATGACTCAGCTGTCTCTGAGAATACCTTACTTTGGCAAATTCTAAATGCTTGGTGAATTATTACATCATATTCTTCCAAAAATCTGTTTTTATCCTAACTATCAGTCTTTCATCCCATAATCCCAAGTGCAGCATATTATTACAAGTTGCCCATTACCAGGGGTTTTGTAATCTTTGAAAAGATTTTTTGGGGGAAGTTGTATTGGGTTAAGATTTTATTGTAGTTGTTGAATTAAAGTGTGTCTCCCTTTTTTGTAGTTGTTCCATTTACTTTATAAAACCAATAGAAACTGATTAAAACATCAACTTCTCCAGAGAGTGCAATTGCCAAAAATCAAGTTGCATTTTGATATGTCTGTCTGACATATATTACTGCAGACACATAGAGTGCCATTAACTAAGTCTTCTCCACTTGTTCTGCCTAGTTCCACCATTTTAATTCTGGAATCATAGTTGAGGAACTTTGCTGGGTAGCAGATGTGAATCTGCTTCCATCTAGCCTCTGGCTGGAAAGACCCATTGCAGAGTAGAATGGACAGGGGAAAGATGCAGACAACATTGTTAGATAAACATCTGCAAATAACCAGAGGCTGAGATAGAAATAAAAATATTTTTGCCCATTTAGCCTCTTCTCGGCTCTTATCTGACAGATAACAGGTTTGTCTCAAGACAAAATTGTGGGCTGGGCACACTGATCTGACTCAATCAATAGAGATGTTTTACTGTTCTTATTTTAGTTTAGCTAGTAATCTAGACAGATTAAAGCCATCAATTTTTGTGCTCATGATAATTTTATGTGAATCAACATTGGTACCTCAAATCTGTTGAACTGCAGGATTAAACCTAAGAAAATTAAAAATGGTAAATTATTCAGAGCCCATTTTCTTGAACTGTGAAGACTACTGTGATACTTGAAATAAAATAATATCAGTGCTGGGAAAGACCTAAAACAGATAAAGCTCATCTCTCTCATAAATGGTCCTCAGAAGGAAGAGTTTTAAGAGGTTTTGATTCTGTGTTAACTTGTCTAGTGTTTTCTGCTTTTGAGTGATCTTCTATACTGTGTAGAAGTTCTATAGGTATCCAGTAACGAATAAGGACAAACAATATCATTAAAGCACTTAACCTTAGTGTCTGGGATACCAGGAAACTAATTGCAGCTATCACTTAAATAATTACATGATCCGGTCAAGGAATTTGAGGATATTTTGAGAATGATTTGGGGTGTTCAGATAACTGGTGTAGTCTTAATCTTCATGAAAATGACAATTTCTATTGAGCATTCTTTTTTTATCATGGGTGAAAATTTTAACCAGTCTATGCCTATAGTACTTGCAGCATTTCTGAAGTGTAAAACCGCATATCTACCTCATGTACAGCATCACGAAGACTGACTGTCCAAATGCCCACCTAGACCTACACTTCAATATTTGAAAGAGAGGTGGTAATAATATAGAAGTATGGCAAGCACTCAGGAGTCAGGCATCTTGTAGCAAAGTTGGTGTCAGTACAGGGACAAAGCACTTTAACCACTTGTGTAGGAGAGAGGCACACAAAGCAGGTCGAGGTAGTGTGTCGCTTCTTCATAACAGCATGTGTATCTCCTTCAGCAGCTGAAATACCGGAATCTAGATTAACTTTTCCATCCATGTGAATTTTTGAAGTAATCCATCAACTCTCATGATGAATTTCAAGCCAAAGCTTTGATTTATGAGGAAATTGCATATGCAATGCAAAGTGTTCTTTAAGACATACTGTGGACACTATTTAATTCTAATATGTCACTGTAATATAAAGGTTGTGAGGAAGAGGAATATGTTGCTTATCATAATAGAAAGAATACAAAATACTAGAGAGATGAGATAAGAATGGAAAAAATTAAAATATATTTTCAGGAGGTTTGGAGGTTCTGAAAAAAGTTCAAAGGATATTGCTCTGCCTGCAGAAATACTTCTTGAATATTTTTGTTGAGTATTCAATGCAGGATAAATTACTTTTCCCCATAAATTCTGTCATATTTCTTGCTTGAAATAACTACATTCTGTAATTCTTACTAGTAGAGGTTCAATGACAACAGTTTTGTCTTTTTTTTTTTTTCAGTTTATTAACAATTAATTTTATTTAGGAATAATAAGCAACTTTAGTTAACTGATGCTTAGTTTTGCTAGCATCAAATTGTTTGACTGAATGATTTTAAAAATCTCATATCGCACTTTCCTGGTTTATACTAAAAATATAAGTATTTTAATCTTTATATATTTTTGCTCCCTCATGTAATTGTTCTAAGCTTCTGTTTTGGAACTTCATGGTCAATGACTTGCTCATAAGCTAATCTGTTCCAAATAATTATTATGCAGGCTTGCTCTATTGAAAAAAGTGTGATTTGTGGATTTATTGGTTTTTTTTTTAATCAAAATTATTTGCGTATAAATTATATAGAATTGGCTTGTACTTATATCTCATCAACTACCTTGAAAAAAATACAGTAAAGTGGTATTGCATCTTACATTTGGTACTTCCAGGAGAATTCTACTCTCTGGAAGGAAGCTAGATGTTATGTTTTGTCTTGTTTAGACTAATCACAATTTAATACAATAAATTATCACATTTTGTAATAATAAATTACAGAAGAACTTGACTTTTTAAGATGCAAACATTCAAGTGAGAAAAGTGATCTGTTTCAATTATTACAGAGAAAAATCATTACAATGCCAGCATGGTTTTCAAAAAATAAGTTAGGTGTATTTAGCATGAATGTTCCCTGAAAATACCTTTTTAGCATGGAGCAGAATTCGGGCTTTCATCCTACACACACTTATTTAAAAACTCATTTAAAGTTCATCAAGTCCAATTAAGTATTAAATATTTCAACTGCTTCACTTCCCTCTTTCTTAATTTTTAAATCATTGAAGCCCATAGTAAATACAAATTAAACAGTGTAACTTCTTTTTAGCTGTACTTAAAAGGTAGCAGAAAAGTCTAAATTGTTTGAGTTAAATTATTTAGTATTTAACTAGGTTGAAATTCAATTAGACTCGGGATAAGGAACATGGGTCTTCAGATGATATTAGTGGGATATAATTCTCAATTTTCTAGCTATTTTTCTCACAAACCAACTCTACAGACATTTTCTAATAATGTAGCTCTCACTGTGGGCTAAGAACATGACACCTTTGAAATCTAGCAGCAGTAAGCATATGTGACAAATTATTGACTTCACTAATTGAGTTTTACCCATGGAACCTTAAGAATTGAAAGGAATTCTGTAAACTGATTCTTCATTTGTTTGGATAAGTTTGTAGAAGTTTATGGTTTCTGCCAAACCTATATTTTCTCTGTGTGTTTGGGTTACAATAATTAATTGTGATAAGTAAAAAATAGGGTTATATTTTTGCTCAGTTTAATTGCTTTTCGTGAGGTTATTGCATTCCTGTTGGATTTGTAGACCAAATATGCAAAGCAAAACTGCTACTCTTTTCAGCAGAACAGCAATATTATCATTGACTGAACTGGATGAATCTTGTTTTTAATAAATGCATGAGGAGTCATGTTCTTCAATTTACTTTTGTGTATAGTCACTCAAGTTCTTCAAGTAATCTGTGTTGCATTACTAAAGAAAACTGTTTCTAAGTACACATCACACTTGAAATCAGGGGTGACTACTTTCAAAACTGCACACTGTTCTTCAGAATGTACTCACCTATCAAGTGAATCATACAATCCATATTCTGTTTTTTAAATTGCTGAGTAGGTTTGGATAAGTTTGATGATGTTAATAATGTGTAAATTAAAAATTATAGGAACAAAATTTGGAAAGAGCTTTGCTAGTTTTGGAAATTTATCAGAAATTTAATTGTATGATGAGGTAAGAATTCTTAGAGGTCACTTGGAGATGTTTTGCAATTTCAAGTAAGGCTGATTGAAGCAAGCTTCACCTGAAGTCTAGAACGTGAAAAACCATTAATATTTTGGAATTGCAACTAATAGTATTATCTAGACAGAGCTGAAATACCTTTGTTGCTATAATTTTAACTATTCAGTTAAAAAGGTTTTTTTCTTAGTAAAAGAGCAGATTCCATACAGACTACACAAATATCTAGGTTATTGTTCTGGAGGAGCAAAAAAAGCAAGAAGTAAACCAGTATCCAAACACCATCATCTTAACCTGTTTCCAGTGCGCTTTTGAAAATTAGGTGAATCATAAAATCAGAAAAATATTAAAAGATAACTTATATTAAAATATGGATATTGCTTAAATGTTATTAAGTCTTGGCAGAATATATTTTTAATTGGTTTATTGTTTCATCACAAACAGGGATTAACTCTCTGTTTACTTTCTGTAATTACAACAATATAAAAAGAAAATGTTCCTTTTTTAGCTGAAGAAACATAAACATTTAATGGACCTATAAATAAGTTTTTGTCTTTTTAATGTATCATTTCTGAGGCTTCAGAGCTTGTAATTTAATATTATATTAGGTCATCAAAATCTTTGTGGGTGAGAACAAAAAATGTTGTTATTATTAAGATATTTAATAGAATCTATTAAATTGATTGTGGGTGTATAAATATTCTTAATCTTTGCAGAGATAATATTTTCATTCCATATATATTTTTATCAAAGAAGAAATCAATTTTTTACATAGTAACAAAATATTCTGAATACATAAGAAATGTGTTTTCTAAAATTTCAATCCTAGAGTCTTTAGACTCAGAGCTGTTAGATTTTACATAGGCATGGAAAAGCAACTCTGCAGAGAAGGAGCTGGGCGTCCTGGTGGACAGCAAACTGTCTATGTCCCAGCAGTGGCCAAAAGTCCAATGGTATCCTGGGGTGCATTAGGAAGAGCATTGCCAGGAGGTTGAGGGAGGTGATTCTGCCCCTCTACTCAGCCCCGGTGCTGTATCCACGTCTGGACTTCTCAGTACAAGACAGACATGGGGATCCTGGAGCAGGCCCAGCAAATAGCAAAAAAGATGATCACTTATGAGGAAAGTCTGAGAGAGCTGGACCTGTTCAGCCTCAAGAGGAGGTGATAGAGAGGACTTCATCAATGACTGTCAGTATCTGAAGGGAGAGTGTCAAGAGGATACTATCCCCTCGTAGTGCCAGACTATAGGACAAGAGGCAACAGGTAAAAACTGCTGCACAGGAAGTTCCACCTGAACATGGGGAAGAACAGTGTGGGTGACCAAGCACTGGAACAGATTGCCCAGAGAGGTTGTGGAGTCTCCCTCACTGGAGATATTCAAGAACTGTCTGGATGCAATTCTGTGTCATATGCTCTAGGGTAACTCAGCTTGAGTAGGGAGGTTGGACCAGATGATCCACTGTGATCTCTTCCAACTTTACCCTTTCCATGATTCTGTGAAGGAAGGCAAATTTTGTATTCACACTCTTCCCAAGCATATGACTTATGGAATAAGCAATGCTCAACTGTGTACTGAAATACTGGGCTGAACATTTGCTGCTAATATAGTACCCATCTTGTACAGGAGAACATTCACCAACCTGTGTTTTGGCATTTCTCAGGAGTATGATGTGACTACAAAGAATCCTCTGCATTATGCCTGTCCTCAAGAAAGCAGTATCAAAAAGCTTTCAACAGTGAGGAAAATACAAGACAGAGAACACCATGTGCCTACAAGGCTGGTAAATAGTTTCCTGCAGTACTGTACCATTTGCACAGCTGGTATTGGACAACAGGTAGTTTCCTGTGTGGGTTTCCACAGCTTTGCAGTTGCTGGTGGCATTGAAGCTTCAGAAAAAGCAAGATATACCTTTGACAGACAGTTCTATTAATCTACTTCTATCCAAACTTAGCTATGAAAAGGGAAGTGATGACTCAGCTTTCTTCAGATAGTAATTTTTTCCTAGAATTGTTAATAACTGTTCCAGTGTGATGTGTACTAATAGGAGTTCATATCTGGGGGAGATGGGGAGCACTGCAGCAAAAAACTCTACTGTTTTTGTGTTTCCTTCTAGCTGCTTTTATCTTTGCTTTGCTCATGAGGAACACAAACTAATGGAACCTGTTAGTAGACAACAAGGAGGCTATAGCTTGTGAAGAGCTGGAACTACAGGAGATAATTTTAAGTACATACACAGACATCAGCTATTTTAAATCTGAGCATAATGTCTTTTATCATGAGTGTTTCTATGGGCTTCTTCCCAAGAATGCAGAGCAGACCTGCACTATGTATGATGATCAAGAGACCATTAATGTCTTGATGTCTTAGCATGGTCATGTCTGACAAAGCATAAAAGAAAGTGTTTGCTTTCTTTTAACATCTAAACAGAATGCTCCTAATTTAAGGCAGAAATGACCTCTTGTCCACAGCGAGAGGTTGAATTTGGTTTTTTTGTAATTTACATGAGTCGTACCTAAGCAAAATCCTTCAGCCATCTGCCACCAGTCAATAAATCCTTTTTTAATTTCCATTAATTCTTCTTAGAAAGTTTGAAGAAATCCACCCATCTGTTTGATAGAGATATTATGTCCACAGGGAAAGCACATCAAGAATTTTATCACTCTTTGTTTTAAGGATGGGGGGGAAGATAATCTAGAGCCACTGTAGTGATGCGTGGAAATGTTCAGTGTGTGCTTTTGAGAGAGTCTTTGCATATTAATTCATTGCATGATTGAGGAACAAAATATTCTGATAGTGCAGAAATTCAGTGCTAATATACTGAAGTGCAGGGTCTCTTTTGCTTTTAACATAATTAATTCTACCATAGTGAGTAAACAAACTTGTTCAACAAGTCAAGGAAAATTTAGTGGTAGAGAAATAGAATGGGGTAAGGGAAAGAGGTATGTGATCGTATTCTATGAATTTGCCTTTAGAGTATAAGTTCTTCTGAACAGATAACATTTATATTTGTTGAGCATGACATAATTTTAGCACAGATAATAACAGAACAAATAGTAATCTAAATAAATTGGAGCTGATTTTAGTGTCAGATGGCAAAAGGACAATAATAGAAACTACATCTGTTTTGAGACTGGCTCTTTAAACAGCCTGTTCTTGTTGCTGACCAAATACTTCTCTTCCGACAAAATATTTTTCTTCATATCTGACAATATACGCACCAAGAAATGGTTATATGACATATGTCTGACAAAATTCTACTTAGAGGACTACCTTTGGCATAAGAAGTCAGTATTGTGTGATGAGAAAGAGCTTTGAAGGAAAATATTTACTGTAGACTCTGTTCCAAGTCATACCATAGCAGTATGTATTGATATTGAGATGAAAGAAGATTCAAATAACTGGCTAAATATATACCCACTTGTGAATGCTAAATTGGAAAATTTTCTGCTGAGAAGGTTCTGAGTGTTCCTCAACTCTTTTGCTGAGATACACAACATAAAGTTACTTAATGCTCAGATAGGAATTTAGATTCCTATGTCTGACCCTTTGCAAGAAGCTTTGTAGCAAACCAACAATAGTGTTTTGCTTAGCATGAGTTAAAGTATATACTTATTTTACTCTATACGTTCAATTGGTAGATGTCAGAAATATTTGTTATTTATATGTGTTTTGCCTTCAGCAATATCTATTGATGATGTTCTGTGCTCATGCACGGATAAAGAAGTTGATATGTCCACCCATATCCTTCATTCTGTCTTCCTGTCCTGATTTTAAATGTTTGTTAAAAAAACCCAAATTTTTTGTTATTGTTTTTTTTTCAGTCAAACCTACTTAATCTTTTAAATATTTGTCCTTGTCATTATGGTTTTCTTTTTACATATTTGATCTCTCTTTCCCCTGGGCAAAAAATATAATGACAAATTTGTTAACCTGCCTATGGTCTTCACAGCTCTGAAATTGCTTAGTCTGTTGTTCATAACACACGTCACATTTTAAATTTATTCTGCTAAGGCTTTTTTTAATCTGTTTTTTCTTAATCCCCTAAGACTGTCAGAAAATGAGAACCTAGAAGATTATGTCCAGTTAAGATACAGGTGAATCAGATTATAGCCACAATGTCTGCTCTCAGCACCTGAAATACGCCTGAGATCATGGCTTGTAATTTAGAAGCTTCCACTGTGAAAACCAAGGGAGTTAATCTGAGCCAACAAATGGATTAAGAACCTTTAGCAGCAGAAATACAGTGTTGTGTCATGACTGTCACCCATTGCCCTAGTAAGGAACATGACTTGACGAGGTGATGTCACTTTTTGCAGTATGCTTTAGTGTTAGGCCTCTCATATTTAAATCTTTTCCAGTTCCTTTTCTTCAAATACTTGATGCCCTCTGGCACCTGTTCAGTATCTGAGTCTGAGCCTGCCAAGATGCCTCAGGAATATCTCTGAAGCCTGGGCACTCGTTCAGGCCCAGGAAGGCTGTCCACACTTTCTTTAAGGTCAGGTCATTTGTATTGTCAGGAGTGCAGGCTCTGAGAATAGATAATAATTCACTTCAGTGACAAACACTAATTTACTGTACATGAGAATTAAGACCATTAAGGCAAAATATTATCTTCTTAATGTGATAATTTCTCTATTGCTTGGCATAGGTTGGAGTATGGGTACATGCCTCCTGTCTCTGGTGATACATACCATATCAAGATAATTTTTAAGCATTATTCAAAAGGATTAAAAAAAGTTTTTTAGGTTCTTAAACTTCAAAGGGCCTTCCAAGTGAGACCTCTTCACATCGACTCTTCAGAATAAATGCAAACACTGTGTTTGGCCTAGGCAATAGGTTCATGTTTAGTAACCAATTTCCACCTTCAGTAGCGTCTTCTCATATTACTGATACTTTTTTCATAAAGACTTGTGATGCTATGAAGCTGGCCATGTATCAGGCATTTGATCTCAAATACAGTCCTAAAATTCGCGACCATTTGTCTTGATGGATTTTTGAAGAATAACAGATTTTTGAAACTCCTTACAAGTCAGAAGGAGTGAAACTGCCTTAAAGGCTTACAACACACTTAGCTGACCTACAAATGTAACTAGAACACTCCTTTCTTGGAGAGCTGTATCATGGTTTTTTACAGTTTCTGTTTACTCACACAGCGGTGTATCCTCACTGAATTAGCTGTGTTTAACAGATCTTAATGAATATCGTTGTTTCCAGGAAGGACTCAAAGTAATTCTAAGTGGTCAGGGACTCACTAAAGTTTTGAGTTTTAAAGAAACATGAATTTAACAAATGGGGAGTTATTAAAGAGTTGAATGTGTACTTGCTTTCCGTTCTTTCTCTATGTAGCCCAGCGAAGTGTTATATGCAGTGTTTGCCCAAGGGATCATGTTCCAATTTGCATATGGATATATTGACCCATTTATTGCAAGGTCAAAAATATTTCTTAACTTGTTGCAGTCACAAAATATAAATGCACATTTGGACTTGGCATCTCTGAAATTCTGGTTACTGGTAATTAAATTTTATTAACATTTACTATCTGTTTGAGACTTCAAAAAGGTATTTTGAATCTTAACTATCTCTTCTGATACAGAGCAGGTAAAGTTAGAAGGTGAAATAAGCTTATGAATTTATAAAGGTGAAAATCTGTATCTTAATGCAGTTGATTTTATTTCCTGACAATACATCTAATGGAAGAATAATGAATTTCTGAGACGTATGGAAATGAGAACTTTTGGATTTCTGCTTCCGTTTAAAGCAAAACAGAATCCAGGAACATCCCTCTCTCAAGCCAGAAATGAAGAACATCTGTACTTGCAACCCTAGAAAAAGTAACAGAACAATATTACCAATGACTTTTAACATCTTCATATTCATACAATTTAAGGGTTATTTTTTAATTTCTAAAAGACAACATTATGTCTATTCTCCCCAATTCCTCTTCACTAGATAAGAAATGTAGAAAAAAAAAAGAGAAATAAGGATTCAGTTTCATTCTTAAGGTAATTTGCATAGTAAGCCTGTCTGGAAAGCCTGCACTATACTAGTTAGTTTGGAGGACCAACAGAAAATCCAGCTTTTTCAGGGGGCAGCTAGAACTGTCTCATAAAAAAAATTACCCTTGCAGAGCAAATCTATGTAGTGCTTTAATCCCACTCTTTTCTCAGGGTAGGAGTAGTAATAGTAGTAATAATAATAACAACAACAAAAATAATGTTCCTTGCCTCTAATACATGAATGCTGTGGTACCCCTTGTTTGTAAATGATAGAATTAAATTTCTGAGTTAGACAACAGACTAAGTCTGTGTTGCCTATCACTGGTAGAAAGCTCTGAAAGCTACCTAACTTGAAAACAATCTTGGAATTAGGGTAACATGAAGCTCTTTTCCACCATTTTTTCCACTTCCCTTTTCAGTTAAGGTCTAGAGGCAAATTTAGGTTAAAACTGCACAAATTTACAGAATAAATGCATTCTGTCATGCATTTATTCTGTCATGCAATTATTCTGTCATGCATTCACACAGGGGTCACATGTCAGAGTATAATTTTCTTTCCAACGTATTCTTTTTTCTAAAGACTTCAGCTTTTAAAATCAGTTCCGTATGCCTATGGATATCAGAATTAGTAGTAATTAATACATTCTTTTTATTTCCAGGCAGAGATTTTTGAACATCTGCTTTGTGTGTCTAGTTAGTGGCAACAGTACTGGTACTAAGAATTCAGTTACACTGAATCACAAGAGATTTTGTCACCATTATTCTGTGCATATAAATTATGCCTTTAGACAGTACATGAGTTTTCTGTGAATTCTTTTTACTTTACTTTTGAATTAGGATGAGTTTGCAAAAATAGAATAGTTTGACCCAATCCACCAAGTAATCTAGTGGTAGTAGTACAACTGTATTTGTGTATTTTCTCTCATATATGAAAAGGAAGTATCTTTTTTAAAATATTAATTTTTTATCATAGTGTTGTTTGGTATAAGAAGATAAAACGGGGGGAATTTTACCTAAATCAAATCTACACCTGCTATTTCAAGCAACCAATCAAGATGAAATTTATATAAAGTTTGTAGAGTTTTTATATGAGTTTCCAGAATTAATTATTATTTAGNCACAGCGGTGTATCCTCACTGAATTAGCTGTGTTTAACAGATCTTAATGAATATCGTTGTTTCCAGGAAGGACTCAAAGTAATTCTAAGTGGTCAGGGACTCACTAAAGTTTTGAGTTTTAAAGAAACATGAATTTAACAAATGGGGAGTTATTAAAGAGTTGAATGTGTACTTGCTTTCCGTTCTTTCTCTATGTAGCCCAGCGAAGTGTTATATGCAGTGTTTGCCCAAGGGATCATGTTCCAATTTGCATATGGATATATTGACCCATTTATTGCAAGGTCAAAAATATTTCTTAACTTGTTGCAGTCACAAAATATAAATGCACATTTNATATGAGTTTCCAGAATTAATTATTATTTAGTAAAAAAAAAATAATTAAAAAAAATGAGGATAATTGTTGTTTATAACTCTAGCCACAATTATTTCTATGTAACTGCTAGTACTTTATTGCAGTATCCCACTGTATTCCTGCTTTTCTGTAACAATAAAAAGATAATAGCAGCAAAAATTGTTCTGTTATGGATGTAGATACCTTAAGCAGTATTATGCAGATACAATTTTCCCATTCTTAATTAGGTAATTAACACCTTTCAAAAGATTAAATGCTTTGAACAAATACTTATTTGCTATCTTATTCACAATTGAACTTAGCTGTTGCTTTATTATTTTTAATACATATAAATATATTTATTTCTATACATGCTCTGTTTGGCATAATTTCCCAGCATCATATTTTCTACGGTACTGTAACAGCAATATCGCATGTCGGGGATGAGATTTAATGGCATTTAATGTTTAATGTGTCTACTCTTCTTATTTTTTAACTTGTTTGACATTTGCACCTGCTGTTTAGCATTCTGAAAATTGACACAAAATGAGTTTTCACAATACACTGTTGTGTGGAGTTTCTATGTTGTCCATGCTCCTCATCTTGCCTTACTTTCCTGCTGCCGTAGCTCTCCTAACCCACACTTCTGCTAGTGTCCTTTAACACAGGTAACTGGAGTATTGCATTTGAAATTGGAACTGATTTTTTTCTAAACTAATACATCGTATCCAATGATAAAGTAATGTATTTTGAAAATTAGTTTTTCCATTATGTTAATGAAGAATTTGAATATAATTATTGCTTCAATAATTTTGAAGAAAAATGGCCATTGTTTTGCCNCTTGTTGCAGTCACAAAATATAAATGCACATTTGGACTTGGCATCTCTGAAATTCTGGTTACTGGTAATTAAATTTTATTAACATTTACTATCTGTTTGAGACTTCAAAAAGGTATTTTGAATCTTAACTATCTCTTCTGATACAGAGCAGGTAAAGTTAGAAGGTGAAATAAGCTTATGAATTTATAAAGGTGAAAATCTGTATCTTAATGCAGTTGATTTTATTTCCTGACAATACATCTAATGGAAGAATAATGAATTTCTGAGACGTATGGAAATGAGAACTTTTTGATTTCTGCTTCTGTTTAAAGCAAAACAGAATCCAGGAACATCCCCCTCTCAAGCCAGAAATGAAGAACATCTGTACTTGCAACCCTAGAAAAAGTAACAGAGTAATATTACCAATGACTTTTAACATCTTCATATTCATACAATTTAAGGGTTATTTTTTTAATTTCTAAAAGACAATATTATGTCTATTCTCCCCACTTCCTCTTTACTAGATAAAAAATGTAGAAAAAAAAAAGAGAAATAAGGATTCAGTTTCATTCTCAAGGTAATTTGCATAGTAAGCCTGTCTGGAAAGCCTGCACTATACTAGTTAGTTTGGAGGACCAACAGAAAATCCAGCTTTTTCAGGGGGCAGCTGGAACTGTCTCATAAAAAAAATTACCCTTGCAGAGCAAATCTATGTAGTGCTTTAATCCCACTCTTTTCTCAGGGTAAATTGTTATGTTAGAGATTTATCAGTTATATTAAATGCTCTTATTAACATCCACACTTATTTGTTTTCTTAATATATATAATTTNTCCTCATCTTGCCTTACTTTCCTGCTGCCGTAGCTCTCCTAACCCACACTTCTGCTAGTGTCCTTTAACACAGGTAACTGGAGTATTGCATTTGAAATTGGAACTGATTTTTTTCTAAACTAATACATCGTATCCAATGATAAAGTAATGTATTTTGAAAATTAGTTTTTCCATTATGTTAATGAAGAATTTGAATATAATTATTGCTTCAATAATTTTGAAGAAAAATGGCCATTGTTTTGCCTAAATTGTTATGTTAGAGATTTATCAGTTATATTAAATGCTCTTATTAACATCCACACTTATTTGTTTTCTTAATATATATAATTTTCTTTCATAGTTAAGGGTCTCTTTAGTCTGCAGATGTTAGTTTAATTCAGTCACTGAAAGATTCTCTTCTCTGGCTGTATTCTTGGCATTTGCACTTTGGCTAGGTAAAACTTCTTGGGGGGAGAACGTGTCTCCTTCTCCATAGACAAGCTGAGCCTGTATGGCTTAAAGACTCTGCAGAAGTATAACAAAGAACCAAAATCAGCATTTGAGGTATTGGTGTGGGTTGGACTTCTAGTTTTTAGTGCAGAGTAGTTGTCATACCAGAGATCTCTTAACAGAATATAACAGGTCATATAAACTTTCACCTTCAAGATGACATTTGAAAGAAATAACAGGTTGACAATAATGAACAAAACATAATTTTCCACAGCTGAGAAACACCGAATGTTTAGGTCACATGAACTGCATGTTAGCATCACAAACACCATAAGCAGTGGTAGTCTGTAACTTGCAAATGCAAGACTCTTCAAGACAGGACTGAGCCTGTCTTGAAAACTTATAGGTACACACTGCTTTTAATCAGTTATATCACTTCTCAGATTTTTTTGATGTTTTGGGTGCTTACTTGAGGGTATTATACCATGAAAAAGAAGAGGTGAAAATAGGTAAATTTAACAAATGAAATTTTTTATTTTCTTGTATCCAGCTCAAGCTTTAAGATCAGTTTTTCTGTTTGTTTCATACAACTTACAAAAAAACCCCCTCTTCTATTTCATAAGTAAACATTAATGTATAACATTAATAAAATAATCTGGGCTACCTTGTCCTTTTTAAAAGAAAAATTAAGAGACAAAAAGAGAAAACACTGTGTCCCAAAGGAAGGCATTACTAAAAATGAAGGCTGAGACAGAAGTTTAATGCAGCATTTTATTTTCCACTCTAGTAGAGTTAACCCAACCATTGCTGTTAGTCTTCCTCCCACAGGGCTTAAACAATTTTTGACTTGAAATACCTAAAGTGATACTCTGAAAGCTATGAAATACTATAGGCTCACATTAAAAAAAAAAAAGAAAAAAAGATGAAAAAGTATTCCAAATCCATCAGGGAAACAATTCTGGGCTGTAAACTTAGCCAGAAAATCTATACAGAATTCTGCTTCTTGGGAAGCCTGTGTCAGCAGGCTCTCTTTCTTATTAAAAACAAATAAACAGAAAGTTACTGAAAGTGATGAAACGTTAAGTCACTATTTTCCTTTTTTCCAAGGGCTTCCAAGAGATGCAGAGTATTAACAGGTTTATGAAAATGAGGTCTCAAGAAGATGAGGTATCAAGACTGGGCTAAGCCTGACTAAAACAGTACCACAGTTTAAAAAAAAAAGATAGTTCTGTTGCTCCATTTCTATTTCTTCTCCACCATTACCTATTTCCACTACTTCCTTTATTTTACCTTTAGCACAGTTAGGTTCTAGTGCTAATTACAGAAGTCTTTTTACATTCAGCCTTTTGCTATAGGAAAAATAGACCTAATTTTATGTGTGTGTATATATGGAACCAAAAATTTATTATTGTTAATTGAATTAAAATTTTAAGTCCATTAACCCCATTTATTTCATTAATTCAGAAAAGCCTTAATTATGCAGATAAAATTTCTTTAAAAACCCTTACCAGTATTCTCTTTAAATACTTATCTTATGCTCACACTTGCAGTTTTTCTCTGGGTTCTAAGGTTTCATTCAATCTTTTCCTCAGGAAGAGGAGGAACATGAAGATCTGGTGAGAGGTTCTTTCTACTCAGTCTCGGCCTGTCTGTGGTTTAGTTTTATATGTTTCACTATCAGAACCTACTTCTCTTGGGGAACAATGTTAAGTAGAAAAATGGACAAATCAACCCTCAGTAGAAGTACAAGGCTATTATTTGATAAGAATAAATTACCCATATATGGTTTTGAGAGAGCTCAAAGAGGATAGTCACAGATAGGCAATTGACCACTAGGCAACTTTTGAAACCAATAAAGTCAGCTCAGTCCAAGGCAAGACCAGGCAAGTCTTGAAACTCCTTGCACTGTCAGGTCAATACAAAGGGGTTTGTGGTTTGTTTGTTTTTAAAGCAGGAGGAAAGGGAAAAAAAAGAGGAAAAAAATCCTACAGTGTTCTTCATCTTTTGAGGAATGAATACAGTATAAGCTAAAGCAGTTCAGAGAAATAGGAGCTATTGTGGACCAAGGTCAGGAAGTGTATGTGATGAAACTTGATTTCAGCCAGCCTAAGGAAGATGCAATAGCCTTTCCCAAGTTGACCATCATAATTCTGTATTTGTTCCCTGCTTTTTCCATCCTTCCCACATATAAGAATAGGATGGTTTGGCAATAAAAGGAGAAAAACAAGATTTATAAATTGAAACTCAAGTAAAGGAGCATGCAATTTGCCTTTGAATCCACACCATAATGTAACCTAACCACACTGACCTCACACCAGTGTAGTGGTGTCAGCATAAGTGCTACTCAGCATAAATATCTGATCAGGCTGATAATTCGTAATAATTTCATGTATCACTTCCAGGTTAAGTGTTTCCCTACCTTATGTTGTATAGGCTTGAAATTGTATTTTGAGGTTCAAACAAATTTTGAAAATAATCTGTCATGCACATTTACAGTTATAACTTTTTTATTTATTTATTTATTTTTATTTTTTTTTTAAGTCACGCTGAATGTGTAAAGCTGAGAAGCTGCATGGCCAAATTTGAAGCCCTGAACTGTCATGTTTTTAAGAAAATGGTAAAAAATTCTCACTTTTTATCTAAAACATAGCTGCAACAGGGAGAAGTTTGATGTTAATCCCTGTTTATCTGGATTGACTTATGTATGTATCAGTTGTGGATTACTTAAAATTGTTCATGTGTGTTACAGTCCACTGAAAACTAGCTGCCATTTCTGGTAAATACAAAGATATTTTAATTTTAAAAGAAAAATGGCTTTTTGGAAACCATTTGTGCTATACAGATTAAAGTTAGCTCAAACTCATAAACATCTCAGAATCCAGTTGTATCTCAGCAATTGATGACTTTTATGGAGATAGACACACCACGAATATAAATGATTCAATAGCTCACTGACATAAGAATTATTCCTGCTATGTAAACGGGGGTGCTCAGGAAAGGAAAGGTTAAAGTGCCTGTATTAACCATGAATGTAGGGAAAGAACTGAGAACAGATTTACTGTGATTTTTAAATAATATGTTCATTCTTTTCTTCTCTACATTTTTATAAAAACTACAAAATACAAGCATCTGATGTCTGACTTTGGATTTAAGGAGTGTTCCCTAAACTATTAATTTATCTGATTCTTTAGTATTTTTCTAGGAATGTGTATATTCATTTGCCACGTCTTCATAAACAATTAGTTAGTTTCTCTTGCAAATTAAATAAGACTTTAGTTGTCAAACAGAGTTTTTTCCTGTTATGGGCAGACACCATCTATTCAATGCTGACTAGAAGGACAATAGCACACACAATCTAACTTACAGCTGTTTCCTAGGTAACAGAGATACATCCACAAAACTATTGTACTGAATGGAAGGACACAACAAATGTTTCCACTTTTCTACTATTTTTGCCTTAGGAAAATCACTACTTCAGAAGCTGCAAGATATGGCACCAGAGAATTACAGTTAGATTCTAGTGTGTTTGTTTTGTCACTTTTACATTTGTGCACACCTTCTATGATTGCACAGACAATGTCAGAAAACCTGTGAAAAAAATCATTACAGAGGTTTTTTACTTAGTTTGTTCTTTTTTTTTTTTTTTTTTGTGAAAAAACTGCTCTGTGGTAGAATTGGTCCTTTCCATGAATGAAACTATCTATTGTTTTTTGTAGGAAGTCTAGTTCAAAAAATGGAAGAAAAAAGTACTAGAAAACTGAATTAAGTTGGTAAATTATGCACAATGTGTTGGTTGCTATTTCATGTATGTATGTGATTATATAGAATTTAGTAGGTCTTTTTGGAAGTAATATAATTGTAGTATATTCCCAGTAGTTTCTTTCTCAATTATGTTAAGCATAAATTACTTTTCCTCACTATAAAGGTTGACGTACTTAATCCCCATTTGCCATTTGTGTGTCACTGAGACAACTATTTCACAACTAATGCTTACTAAATTAGAACATAAATAAAGCAACTGAGTTTTTCTCTGTGCTGCTACTCCAGCCTGGGGGAGATCTCCTTTAAAGAGAGCCTCATTCTTGTTTAAACATCTGCTTCACATTTAGTCAAATATTGCAGTAAAAGACAGTCATGATAATGAGATAAGAGGGTGATTTGTTAACAAAACTGCATTGTGTTGACTAGGAGTGTCTCATTGTTTCCTTGTGATCCCCTTATCTGCCAGCAGCATCCATCGATCATGTTTGTCCTTACATTCAAAACATTAAAGACTGCTTTCAATTATGTATGAAATTAAAGTATGTAGAATAGCTGTGGAAACCTGATTTATGACAATTCTAATTAGCTTAGGTCATAAACTAAAGGTTCATCTCTCACCAGCGTAAAGTGTATTGTTAGAATGCATAGTAATATTTGAAAAGGGGGTGGTAGATCATAATGTAAATAATTTTGTAATTCCGTTGCAACAGGTTACTTTGCTGAAATACGTAATGAAAACTAAAGTTGTAATAGGAAAAAATAAGGGATGTAGATATTGTGGCAGAACTGCTATACTGTGTTCATGCTCTTTTTGAGGGGTGTAAGTTGCTTGCACTTATCTAAGTATATGTACTAGAAGTAACAGTATTTTTCTCTACGTTCTCTCTTTTTTATTTGCTTCAATTTAAAAAAAAAAATCTTCTCGCCATTTTCTTAAACAACTCGTGTTAGCAAGTGATGTCTACTTTTACTTATATACTTATAATAGCTAAGCATATCACCTAGCTTTTGTAGCAAACGTTAAATTTGGATATTCTCCATCAGTATCATCAGTATGATAAGGTAGGGGAATAGGAAAGGCAACTAATCATTCCTTGTGTGCAGCATGTACCCTGTGTCTACCCAGACCCCTGAACACCTATGCTTTTCCCAAAATTTATCAAATGGATAACTTTTACACTGTGTTGGAAGGAAAAATAGTTCAGGCTATTTTTGTAGGTTATTATTTTTCCACCTCAGATTATCAAGGTATTTTCATCATGAAAATGAGTTAGTGAAGCACTAAGAGAATCACACTAGGCTTTAGCAGACATAAACTCTCCATACTAGAAGCCAGCGATTAATATTTCAGCATTGATTAAAAAAGCTCCATTTTATATAATTAAATATAATCTTCCCTTAATTCTATTTTCGTTATTAGTAGAGACATGAATATTTTCTGTTAGTAATCAATACAGTATATTGCTAAGTTTGAGCTACTTTGCACGTTAAAAATATTTCCATAGGAACAGGAAAAATAAAAATGGAAAGTTATCTTGGGGTAGAACACCAGATTTTAGCAACTTGTTCTCAGGAAATTGCATATTTTCATTGATGAGGTAATATAAACCTAACACATTGTAATTTAAGATATTTTGTTGACACAGCTTTACTAGGTGGAGTGTATGAACCAAATGCTTAAAAGTCATCTGTTCTAAAGTTATGAATTAAGTTTTTCTACAAGAAGTACTCTAACTTGTGGTAATAGCAATCTTTCAGATAATTTTCTATTAGACAGCATTTATGTTTTATATTAAAAAAATTGGTACAGATACTCTACCCTTCTGGAAATACATAAAAATAGGTGATAAATATGTAATATATAACTATGTGCTCTTATAGGACTATTATGCTAGTTACAGAAGTTTGTGCTGTGCAATGAGAAGTGTACAAAACCAGAAATGCTGTAGAAAATATGTTTGTCTCTCTGAACAGGCATTGTGAGAGAATACATTAGTTCATTTTTCCTTAAGCTTGAAATTTAGAGTGAATGTCTAAAGTGCATTAAAATGTCTTTACTGGACCGTGATAGAAATTCCTTTAGTTTTTTTTCCATTATCTCTGCTTTGAGACAAAAGTAGGAAAAACAACTAATTATTATACTGCTTTTCAAGGTCATGTGATACAGAAATTCTAATTTTTTTCTCCATGTTTTCATGGTTTGTACAATCACTCATGGAAATAATTATTCAATTCATGCAGAAGTTGTCCAGATTAAATAAATAAATAAGTAAATAAATAAATAAGTAATCTTCAATATTCTAATAAAACATTAGCATGATTGTTACCTTTGCAGAGATGAGAACCTCTTTTCAATTCTTGATCAGTCATTAAAGTGAGAGACATTGTCCTGTGCCTCAAGGAAAAAAAAAAATTGTCAGTGTGAATATTTTTTCATTTTCCATTTCTTTTTTGAACTCAGACATGTAGGATCTCATCAGTGCTGCTGTGACAAATCCATGATTTAATAGGTATTATTAAGAAATAAACTGCTTTACTTATGTTGTGTATCTCTAAGGTAGAAATAGCTCCTTGATGTTTTAGAATTGCAGAATGAGACTGTTTGAACAAGAACAATTTACAGGGGCTACTATTTGAATGTGGTAACTAGATCTGAGCACTGTGCTATCTGATAGGATCTGTCTTGTCTTCCCCATGGCCCCCATCCCTGCCAGGACCATAGGTAAAACGGTCTTAACCACCAACTGCAGCAGAGTGAAGCCAAACTGTCTCTCTGAGGATGGCACAGCCAGAAAAGTTGTTTAGAGGAGACGAAGATGATACTTGATTTCTGGCCCAGGCTTCTGGAGTTCACCCAAATGAATTAGAGTACGTTAACGTTAAGTGCTCTTTTCCCTCCCCACCACCTGGAGCCTGCATCTATTCAGATGGAAAGATTTGCTCACTGCAGCTTCAGAATGCCTGAGGAATAAACATGTTTCCCTACTGAGTATTTCTGCATTAGACCCCTGAAAAGAAGTCATACACAACTCAACTCTTACAGATTGTATGGCCTCAATCTCCATGCCTCTGTCAGGAGAGGACAGATATGCAAATACTGCAGGTAGCTTAGGCTTTCAGTTAAATACAACCTGCATTTGTTTATCTAGATAGCTAGATAACAGTAGTGGCTTTTAGAAGAAAGAAAGAAAGAAAGAAAGAAACAAACAAAGGCTTCTGATTCTGAAAAACATTTTGTCTTCTTCCTTGATTTAATTTCTATCATAAATCCTTCCCTTCTGGATCTGAGTCTCACAAAGATTGTCAGAAGCATTTAGGAACTTTTTCTCTTGCTACCTTATGAAATGGTTTGAGGGTGTTCACGTGGTACCGTCACCATTATAATACATATACCATTAAATATACTAAAATAATAAACTCCAATCTCATAAATGTTAAGTATGATGTTTCATAAATGGGATCCACTTGCAAAACAAAACAACTGCCCAAGTGGTTTTGGTGAGGTAAATAGTTGTTTCTCATTAATACTTGTATCTTCAGCATAGTGTCTGAAAAGAAGAATGCAAAATAGCTTTCTTTGCTAATCGGTGTGTTGCTCTAGCCTTGGCTTCACTGCTTGAAGCAGTAGGTAACTGTAAATATATATATTTGCAACAAATACATGGTATTTTGCTGGTACACATTTACATATTTCATCTTATAAAACTGTTTGAAATCCTAAGGTTATCTTAATAAAAAAACCCCAAACCCTTCTAAACTGTTTCTCTTTTCAATTTAAAATATGCAGCAACTGGTCTAAGAGAATACCAGGCATGTACTATTTTGTGCTTCAGTTTAGAGTAAGTGCTGACTGTAATTACTATATGTAGGACACTTGATGTAGCAACTTCCACCTTATAGAAGACTTGATAATGAAAAGAATAAACCAGATCTTGTCAAAGATATCCTTTCTCTTCCTTTGGCAATACCACTTTTCTTGTTCAAATAAATTTGGTATGTCCAGGAAATTAAAAGGTAGAGCTAGTTTATAGGCATTCAAGCATATATTCTGTGTTCTGAAGTCAAATATCGTAATGGAATATATAGTGTTTTATTTTCTATCATATTTCCACGTTTTCCTGTGTATATTACATTTCTACTGTTACGCAAAATGCTTTACCAAAGGTAACACTTCAGATGCATCTTTCCAGAATGGTCTAAATGAAAAAAAGTACAGGCTTGGAAACTGATAAAACTACTACAGAATTAATTCCTTATCCTTAGCAACTCTGTTGGTATTGTTAGAAGATGTTAATAGCCTTTGTTTTTTCTTCCTTTTTTTTTTTTAAATCTATCTTTAAACTCTTAATATGAAAAATTCAAAAAGTCTTGTGTATTTTCTTTTCAGGAGATAAATGTAAACCTACTGAATACACTGAAGTGAAAAATATGTTACTGGATCTGCAAAATCATAGATACATTGCCCAATCACAAGATAAAACCATTGATGAGAAAATGGCTTTAAAGAAACTTCTTGTAGATCAAATGTTCAATTATTTTGATTCAGACAACAATGGACTTGTGGACACTAATGAGTTATCTCAGGTAAGATTTAGATTTTGTTTCCATTAACATAGTAGCTATTCAGTTCCCTGTGTCAGGACACACACACATGGAATATTATGTCTTAGGATGCTTTACTTTAAAAAATATTTGTGAGTCTCTGAATTAGAAAACTTCATTTGAGAATTATTCAGAAATTCTGCACTAATTACTTAGAAATTTTAATATAATGGTTTGGAACATAGTGAAGTGAATTAGAACACTTTAGACCGTTGTGACCATGAGTTGTTTTATTGTCCACAGCATGCTATTATAAAGCCCAAGAGTATTGTAGAACTTGAAAACAATTAAAGTGATGTACTAAATCACTTCTTTAATACTAAAATATTATTGATTCATCTAAGTTAGGGCTAGAGAGCTGTACAGAAGTAGCCTTGCAAGGCCATGGTAGTCTCTAAACAGTAAACTTTAACTAATACAGATCTAAACCAATAACTGCTGCTCTGGTAGGCATAACAGCACTAGCTTTAATCAACCAAAAAGGTTGATTAAAAATCCCGAAAAGGGCTAATTCTATTAAGGAGCGTTGTTAGGGCAGATGTACTTTGATTTACTAGAGGTCTATGTTTGAGGAACCTAATCATGGCTAAACTGTATTAGTGAGTCTAATACTAGGCAGCCAATTAAAAATTTAAGAAAGGTAAGATTTTTTTACATGTGACTGTTGATCATTATGCTATGTTTTATGTGACATGGCAGTGTTAAGACATATTTAAAAGTGAATATATAATGCCTAAGGTATAAGGCTGAAGTTATCATTTTCATACAGATGACTTCTAAAATTTTAATGGCAATTTCCAGGACCAGAGGCTGGTTTCAAATACAGGTATCCTGTCTACTATCAACTACCTGTTTCAAAAGACTAATTTAAAAATATTTTTTCCTGTACTTTTTTTTAAGATTTGATTTTCCTGCTGCTTTTTTACACTCTTTCAGAACCTCAGCTTTCCAGGGAAATTGGTGCCTGTATATATCTTACAAATAATACTTTTTTGTGTGAATAAACTATTTGAATAGATAACATACACAAGAATCACAGATATTGATGTGCAAACTATATTAAATGCTTCTTTATTCAGTTTTTTTATTCAGCTTTTTCACAAGTATGGAAAGAGGTCAAACAGCCTTAAAACCCAAATGTGGTGCTATGTGGTATTACTATAATTCATTGCAGAAACATGAAATTATTCAATTGAAAGATTAAATGTACAATGAATTCATTGTTAGTGCCATGTAGTTTATGTTTTGATAAGAGACACAATAATTAACCCCATAAGGGACTCACACTGGAGCATTCTGTTCCCAAAGGACTGCACCCTTTGGAAGGTACCCATGCTGCAGCAGTTCATGAAGAACTGATCCCAAGGACTGACGTTGGAGCAGTTCATGGAGGACTGTCTCCTGTGGGAGGGGAAGAGTGTGAGGAGTCCTCCCTGTGAGGAGGAAAGAGTGGCAAAGACAACATGTGATGAAATGACTGCAGCTCCCATTCCCCATCTCCTTGCACTGTGGAAGGAGAAGGTAGATAATACCAGGAGTAAAGTTGAGCCCAGTAAGAAGGGAGGGATGAAGGAAAGATGTTTTAATGTTTGGGCTTATTTCTCATTTATTATATCTGTTCTTAGTAATGAATTCTTAGTAATGAATATTTGTGCCCACGTTAAGTCTGCTTTGACCACGTTGGTAATTGCTGAGTGATCTTTCCCTGACTTTCTTTATATTTTCATTATATTTTTTCTTTGTCTAAGCTGAGGAGGGGAGTGACAGAGAGGTTTTAGTGGTCATCTGGCATCGAGCTAGGGTCAACCATCCATGGGAAGACATCACTGTACTCCTGAAAACGTTCTCAGGATTAGGAGACTTTCTCTCAGTTGTGCTCACAATAGAGTAAAAATAATGAAATCTGCAGGGTTGTCATAAATGATAGTGCCTGTCTACATTTTAGAGGTAATCATATTAAGGGGATATGAAAAACAACATATTTGTTGTAGAAAACAAGGACTCCTGAAGATAATTTATGTTAAAATAAATATTGAAATTTTATTGAAGTTTTTAGTGCATCCTAAATTTTACATTTCATCAATCTTGTGAAATCAGGCTCTTGGATTACATTTATTATCTCATAGGTGTCCATATAGTCGTCCTACCTAATGGAAAATTGAAATTAATCAGTTGGAAATTGGAAATGGTGACAGCAAGACTCCAATTTTTATTGATGTATTTTGGATTGAAGTCATAAGGTTCTTCAATTTGCATCTTGATGCAAGAGAAATGAATATTCCTGTCTAGAAAAAGCAAGAGTATTGTTTTTATTAAAAAAACTATTTCAAGTTGTGAGAAAGTTTTTTGTTTTGGTTGATTTTGTGTGGGGGTTTTTGTTTGTTTGGATTTTTTATTTTTATTTTGTTTTGTTTTTGTTTTTGTTTGTTTTGGTTTTGAGGTTGTTTGTTTGTTTGTTTGTTTTGTTTTGTTTTAACTTCAAGTATTATAGCAGTAAATTAAAAATTGGCAGACTATTTTTTTTTCTATTTGAACAATTCTAGTACCTGGCTATAATATTTTTCATGGCTTTGTGGACTAATACAGAATTGCATTTAAAAGTAATTTTAACTCTGTTACACAGTGTAAATGTAGTAGAAAAATGGTGGGATTACATAACTCCATGCAGGCTGAATGAACAGGGTTTTTCTCATATAAGTGCTTCTCTGCCTTGACTACTTTCATTGCTGAACCTAACTGATTTAATGTTTTAGTTTCCAAATCCTATCTTAGGAAGTGAGATGTGGCTTAATTTTAAAAGGACTTACTGATGAAGTTAACCTTTTAGATCACTCTGTTTTGAGCAGTAGATACTAATCTGAAAGAAAATATATCCTTCCAAAAGTGCAGACTGTGAAATAGGCAGGATTTTCATCATCTTCATCACCTCTGGGCAACATATCTGCAAGTTTTCAAGTATAGCGAAGTGGTTCCTTGAAGGGTTTGTTTTGCTTTTAAAGCACTTTGAAACAATTTAAATTAATCCAAAATAATAGAAGATAATTGAACCTTCCTGTTAGCTATGAATATTCAATTGTTAACAGACTTATTTGTTTATCTATTTTATCTTATGCAAAACCAAACAAGAATTATTGAAAAGTTGTAAATGAAATATCAGTATTTCTGTCACTGTAGACTGCTTGATTACTCTGTATTCTTTTTGTTGCATAGAAGAAAGAGCAGAAATGTTATGAGTAGACAAGGGAATAAAATGTATTTTTTCAGTGATGAATGTAGTTATTCCTGTATGGTGGAATTGCCTTTTTATTAACAGTAAGCCTCTTCTGGTTGCCATCAGGGAAAGATGCATAAGCTCTGAGAGTGCTTCATATTGCTCAACAGTGAAATTCAAGTTCCTTCTGTGTGTGAAGTGAAATAATCTATACTGGATTAGACTTAGAGCTGCTTTTCTTCTATTTATTTCTTACACTACTGAACTAAGAAAGCAAACTTTTATAGAAAATAGAAGTGACATAGCCTGAAAGTAAGTTGAATATATAATAATAATAAATTTTCCTCTTCCTTTCCTTCTTCTTAATGATCTGGTTTTTAGATTCAAAGAAAGAATTTAACTCCTTATTTATGAACTAGTATCTGTAATTCTAAATACCTGGATGTATTTCTTTTATTTTCCAAGTTAACATAGGCCAAATGAAAATACAATACATTTTCATAAAAACTCATCCTCACTTCTGCATTTTATTTTGAGTTTTCTCGGTGTCATTTAATTCCAGTGCCTGAAACCAAATAAAACCAAAAAAGAACAGGCAAAAGAGCTCCTCAGTCTCAGGAGACGTACTAAGTTCATCATTGTTTCAAGGAAAGATAAGCAGAAGTTACAGGAACTAATGCAAGATTAAGTATGCCATTTTTACATACCAGTTCAATACCACGTGAAAAATTCGGACTTCTCATAAAATGTAATGAAATTTTGAATCGTGTTATGGATCCATGTGTGTTTGTAGACAATTACACAGGATTGGGGGGTGCGTGTGTGTATGGATATAAATCATCTTTACACAAAGGATCAGTTCAAAAGTTTCAGTTAAAAATGTACTAAAACTCCCACAAATTTTAAGTAGGAAATTAAGTACTATTGTCTTTATGACTATGTGTAGATATGTGTAAATCTCAGGAATGTGTCATACCTTAGAAGTACACTCTCTGTAGATGAGTATCTATAAATTACTTAGTTGCTGTACAGTACCTTTAAAAATGTAGTCTGAAGTAATTATATATTTAATTGGTTTGTTCAACACAACATTAATTGCAGCCAAATGTATAGGTAAGATCACATTTTAATTAGTTTCTTCCTGTTGTTTGTGCTTTAAGTTCTTTTTTTGTCAGATTTCCTTCAGTCACTCTCAGTTACTCTATTTGCTAAGAAACTCTTGCTTGTTTTTGAATTGAGAACAGATGTGTCCTTTTATATGCAACAACTTGACCTGAATTGTGGCTCCATTATATACTTCAAAGATTGAGATTCCTAAACTATGTTCTCTATGTTGTGGTATCACTAATCTAATGAAAACTGAATATGTGCTATATTCAATTTTAAATTCACAATAAAAACAAGAATCCTACAGGAAACCTTAAGATTGGGGAAAATTAAGAGAGATTCTTTTAGGGATTAATAGTGAGCTAAAGCTTACAAACACTGTGTTCATCATACTAAACTCTTAACAGCTTTGTCTCTGTTTGCTGCCTTTGCTGTTATCGTGTAGAAGGACTTCCCATTATATTCTTGCATAATGGATAGTTGGGTTACACCGCTGGACTAGAAATTAATTATTTAGCTGCTGGAAGGGCATATAAGGAAGAAAAAAAAAAGCTACTAATAGATTTTAGAATGACATTTGTTCTATCCTCTATCTAGGTATTAGATTAACAGCTTTGCATATGTATTTAAAACATATGAATATTTTACATAGCTGGATAGACACCCTGAAGTCTGTTCATCAGTCCAAGTGGAGCATTTAGCATCCTCGGAGCTATGTAAGCATTGCGTAATCTAACTGTTAAGTGATCTTGTAGCTGTGAGTTTCTAATTTTCTGGCTAGGGACAAAGTCTAAAGTCTTAGAATAAGTGTTTTTCAGACAAGAGGACCTTTAGACACCAGATTTTGCAAGTACATCTAGTTTCTGAAAGATAGAAGCCCCCAGTTTCTGAACCTGGGGTTACCTAGGATATTCCCTTCTCCAGCCAATGACTGCGAGGTTAGGCAAAGCAGTTCTGCTTCTTCAATTACTTCTCTCTGGTTCAATGACTCCCGAGTTCTGTCCTATGAAAGTGTCCTTTGCAACACAGTAACAGGCCATTACAGGCCAAAATGAAACTTGTACGGTGTACAAGCTTCATTTCCTGGGTAGGTTCAAGGACTGGTGCTAATTGGAATTGGACATAAGTGCAGGATTTTGTTGACACTCGTTTTCTCTTGTTTAAGTCCAAAGCCACAGGCTCAGAGTGCTGGTAGTTCTGGGTTTAGTTCTCAGGTGTGGAATTTTACCTGTTCTGGTCTTATACTGTGAGCTAGGCATCTATAACTTCAGCATTATATTTGCAGACACCTTACGTCTTCTGAGCCAGATTAGGTCTTCCCCACGCTAAGTGTGGAATTGGAAAGGCAGGGAAATGTACCTCTCTTTGAAGTAGTTTGCAGTGAGAAATCTCATATCTGAGCTGTGTAACTTGATTAGTTTAGGATAGTATTGAGATAATACTTTTAAATGAAATTTAGTCTGTGCCTTTATGTGCCATTTTGTATGGTCTTAGCAGTTCAGATATCCCTTTGTCCGAGGATCTGTATGCCATGACCCATTCTATGATGTGCAAGTCCTGTATCTTTACACACTATGCATCAAATTCCCAAAGGAAATTGTCTACTCTAGACATCAAATACCGGATGGTGTTACTGCCCTACAGAACCTGCTGGTAAATTATAAGAATACTGATTTAACTTAGATTAAGGGAAATTAAAGCAAGAAAAAATTTGCCAACCTTTATTAGCAATTTGCTTTCAAAAGTGGTCAATTCTTTCAAATTATACACAGTTATACTGCTGCGGAAGATGGTGGAACAAGTAATTGAATCCCTGCTTGTGTAGTTCAGAATTAATCTGGAGCAAAGTTCTCACAGTGTTCGGTGTTTGATGTATTTGGTCTTTTATCAAGCACTGAGTGATCCTGTTGTGATGAGACACCTTTAGGAAAGATGAACACACTAACTCAGTGACCATATTAGATTTTGTTTGTAGTTGTATTTCTGTAGCATTTTCTTTGGGGAGGTATGTAAAGGCCATCAAGCAGGCAAAAAAACTACTGATTGATAACATTCCAGGTAAGGTGGACTAATAAAGGAAATGTTATGTTATTTGTGATATATTTTCATAACAGTTGCAGATTTTTCATTGTGACTGTCAGAAATCAAATTGAAGTGAATAAAACAATATATTCTGACTTGCAGCTTGTTATTTTTAATCAGATTACCTTTTCCAGTTTCCTAAAATTTGGAGTTGGACTGGCTAAATTCCTGAATTTAGCTAACAGTATGCTGTTTCATGGGAAATAGATAATTGTGTGCTATACCTTTAAAACGTGCAGTATTTTCTAAATAATGCAAATCCTTCCTTCCCGTTTCAAAGAGTATTGAATGCTCAAGAATAAGCTTCATATCTTTTAAAAACCATATTTAATTTGAAAATTTAGATATGTTCCTAAGTTTTCAATATTTATGGGGTTTCATGGTATGCTATGAACTGAGCAGCACTCTTGCTGTATATTTTCCCTTTTACCAGTTGATGATATGGAAAGCAAACACTTCACTGTATGGAAACACAAAGTAAAAATTGTGAGCATAAATATTTGCAAACGTTCTCTGGTATGAATGTTCAGCTTAAAAGTTTGAAAACAAATAATCCATGTTTGACTTCTATGGCACAATCATAAAATTGTGCAGATAATCTTTATCAGATTTTAATTTTTATAATAAGTATTTTATTTCTAGCCTACGACTTACTAAAAATTTTGCCAGTTTCTATTCTCCCTCCCTAATGAATTGTTGTCTGTTTAGTTTAATCAAGGAGTAGACAAATTGTGTTTGAAGAATTGTCTTAAGAAACAGTTTCCTTAAATTTTGCTCTTCTCCAGAGATTAATAGATTAATAGAATTTAAAATTTAAGGCACATTGTTGGATCACCTATGATATACAAGTTTGATTAGATGATGGTGTATCATAGACATTTTATTTTATTTTATTTATTCAAATATTTTAATTAAAAAAATAATGTCTTTCAGAAAAGGTCTAAAAGGAACTGTGCAGCGTTGATTTGAACACATCAGGTAGAACTTAAAAGACACAGTATTCAAGGTTAACTGTTCCTATGGCTTTTCTTTTCCAGTTTTATAGGAATTATCCATTTTTTCACTGTCCTATTAAGGATTTTCCAGACTGAAATATTTATTTCTTCCCCTGAGAAATTACCTATAGAATGTGATATTCTCAAATTTAAGTCTCCCTTTAAAAAATAAACAAACAAAAACAAACAAATAAAAAAACCTTTCCAGCTCTCTCAAACCTATAAAGATTGATTTTTCTGAGTTCACTTAATGTAAAGTGTCTCAGCAGCCTTTGGTTTGCTTTTATGGATCCTTTCTAATTTGGTAAATTCCCTTCTAGTTTCTCAACATGAAATTTTAATCTGTGCAAGTCAAAACTGAGTGTTGTGTTTCAAATTCAGTCCGACTATTGCCTTCCTAGCCCTAATTACCTTGTTACACTTCAAAAAACCATACTACTTGGTTAGGCTACAGAATGGTCCTGGAATTTATAAGGCTTCTTTATACCCAACAAATCTTGTTTTAGAGAAAATGCTTTCCAGAACCCATTAATCCTCATTAAGGTATGAGGTTCTTACATTAGGTTTTTAGGAGGTTCCTAGTTTTAGATGAGTGACCTTAAATTATATTGTACAAAACCACAGATATTTTTTCTGAAAACATTCAACTATGTGATCTATTTCATTCCATATGCTACCCTGTCCTTCTCCTCATTATTATTCACCTCAACAGTACATACCATCTACCAATTTTGTTTTTTACCTACTTTTAAAATATCAAGAGATTGGGATGAGACCCCACATTTAAAAAATCCCACTGAATTGTTTTAGCTATTGATGACTCCTTACAGACATTTATTTTTTCAGGTTTTGCAATTACTGATGTTATTATTCATGCAGTATATGCCTTATTGATACTGTGTAGTATTTTTATCTCGTGATTATGAGGTGTGTGAAATTTAATGTACCTATAAGAAAATATTATGTTTAGCAAGCTGCCTTTGTAAATTAGATCTCTTACATAAGTAAATGAAAATGAAATTGAGGTTGTCTGACAGGCTGTATTTCCTAGAAGTTGGTATTAAAATATCGTGCTGTGACAGCATTTAGAAACACAAAAATATTCATGGTCTTAACTTGTGAATTCCATTGCTTATTTCTTAAACCAATACTAATATGTTTTCTTGACCTATTTGAATATTTGCATTGTATCGCTATGTGTCCTAGTTCATGGACTTTCACTGATACTTGAAGATCTGCTGAAAGGTAATGCCAACATGAAAAAGGTCTCCTCAGCTGAGTTAGGGATCTGGTGAACACACTGTTTGATCCTGATGATTATAGAACTTGATGCCAACATAAGTTGCTAAACGAATTCTCTATTGGCCAGTGGCTTGGTAACCAGTCATATTTACTTTGCAAGAGTCTCATAAAGCTTGTAACTTCATACCACAGTTGATCTGATCTGACTTCAAGCTGCTACAGAAACAGGCAATTTTTCAAAAGCCAAACCCCCATACCCTGAGTTGTACCTGGTTGTGAGTCATATCTCATGTGATAGGATATTAACCTCCCATCCCTTCAAAAGGAAAACCCAACCAACAGACAAAAATTCCACAAAAATTTATTTTGCTTTTGATCTCAGAGTTGATCTGATCCACAGATTCCATTGCAGAGCTGGGAGATGGCTAGGTATTGCACAAGAGAATTCTGATTGGAAGAGCTTTTAGGAGGAAATCACAGATAATTAAGATTAATCATTATATAAAATCACTTCTGTACCTTTTGAAACCTGTCCTCACAGACATGTTTGGAAGATTTATCAACAGCGAGTGTATTTTCTAAAGCACCTCAAAGTATATCACCAACATAAAGACGTCTGTACATAAACAAATATTGAATCTTACATCTGGCTACATCAAACCTATAATGAAAATTGTTATTATTATAAATTATGAAGATTAAAATGAAATAATTGCCAGGATGTACATGTCTGTAGTATCATTACCAGAAATAGCACATTCGTTCTATGTAATATTTTTTAAAATTATGATTAGTCTTATTTTAAATAAAATTGACCAATTATAAATGAAAAGCATCATAAGACATATTTCAGTTCAAAGAATAGAAGCTGAGAACACTAATGTGCAATTTAAAATGTGATACTGTAGAAACAGGTGTTTTGGGACTTTAAAAATATTTTCTTACACCTTAAGTGTAATGTTTCATCCTTGTTTGTACAGTTGAAGCTAGTGAAAGCAGGTGTTTAAAACAATGTCAGAAGAAAGGAACAGCTCTTCTCATCCTAAATGTGCCTTTTCCATGAACAAGCTATGATTTTAAGAACATTTAAAGGCCTTGAAATCTCAGTGATTTCTGCTAAAGTTTTCATTACACACCATTGCATATTTAGTACTTCTTGTATAATTATAATGGGCTTAGAGTTACTAATTTTTCCCAGACTACATTTTTGTCCTTTATGTACCAGCTACATGATCTACACAATTTTATTTTTATTTCATTTAGTTTAATGTGAACTCAATAAACAGGCTTTTAAAGTGTGAGAAATAGCAAGCACTAATATTCAGGTAGCATAGTATGTATTTTTAATTAATAATAACAAAAGATGGTTTTGTGGCATTTTTTTCTTGTCTGTGTAAATGGTTTTCATACTCTCTAATGTACAAACAAGGTGATTATCTTTTATAATGCTTTTATATTAATATATAGGAGATTACTTCTGGTAGCATAAAATATTTGTGTCTTTTCTCTATCCTTAACTGCTGCTTTTTATTCCCTATTATTCTTTTAGCTATTTTGTAATTACGTGAATAGTGCCTGAATTAATTCCTTTGCAGAGAACCTGAATCACAAAAGCTCTCTTTTCCAGAAGTTATCCTATGTTACTAAAAATATAATGGTTTAACAATTATTTTGGGAGACAGGTCAAGGATTGGAAGAATAATTATTTTTTCTAGGAATTAACCATAGGCATATTCCATTTTTTCCTGTGCCCGGAACAAAACTGTAGACTGTGCAATATTAGCTCAAAGAGTTGCATTAGTTTTGATTCTTTCAGTTATGTGATAATACTTTTAATATGTGAATCATGTAAAATGACAATTATGAATCACTATCAGCATCATAAAAATTCCTCAGATAGAATCTAAGTAGATGTCTACTACATGCATAGACTTAGACCAAAATGGTGCACATATTAAAGAACATTTCTCTAGAGTAAGTCCACTGGAGTTAAAAATCTAATAGTTATTAATTATGATCTATTTACAAATTTTTTGTGCCCCCATTAAGAATCAGAAACCTTTTCAGGTCAACTACTTATATAACAGGTCTTTGGAGAGATAATAGGTTTATCCAAAGCCTGTAAGAAGTTGATACAATTAGCAGGATAAGACGAGTTTATATTAGTTATTTTTGAAAGTGTCTGCACTTGGTTTCAGTTGTTAGTGAATAGACTGAGAACAAAAAGACATTATGGCATTTGTACTTGGGAAATTATTATTTCAAGTATATTTGAATGTTTCTTAATCACCATTCCAGCACACATAAAGTAAGATCAGCTTTAAAATTCTCAGTGCCTTTATAGTGCTTCTGTCTATCCCCATTAGATATAGTCTCTGTATATTCTAAGAACTTTTGTGTAATTTCAGAGAGTCTGTCCTAAAGGTATTAACTTTTAAAACTGTAATAAATAATTACAAAGTAACTGAAAATTCCTGACTTTACACAGTTGCAGTTCATTGCCTCACAGCAACCTTAAAATGATCTATTAAATGATTATTAGAAACAATTAATTATACCAGAGAACTCTAAGAGCTCAAATGCAATTTCATGGTTATAATTTTCTTATCAGGTAATAAAACGAGATGAGCTTGGCAAGGAACCCTCTGACTGCTCTGTGTTCGATTTGCTGAAATACGATGATTATAATAGTGACAAGCACCTGGCTCTGGAAGAGTTCTATAGAGCTTTTCGTAAGTACCAAGACTAGCCTATTCTTCTTTCAGTTTTCTCTTCTTGCTTTGTTTTCGTGAAATAGTGTTTTTTTAATTTTTAAATCTTGATGCATCCAGATGCTGTACAACTTAACAGTCATGATATGGCAGAAGACTTTGTAGCAGAAATCAGTGATACCCACTATCAAAAGTTCCAGATTTATGAGGGATTTTGGTAATGGAGAATTTATAGAAAATCTTTCTTGATGCCAACTTTCATTGATAAGTCGGTGTTGCACACAAGTGGTCAAGACATAATCAATAGAACTGAAATACTTCTCCACAACCTATATTTATGACTGCTGATAAGACCATTCCTGACAAACCCAGCAACAAATGTACCGCTTCTATTATATGTCCTATGTCTTCATAGGTCTTGGAAAGAGATAAAAGGTTTGTGGTGTAGTTTTATAAGGTATTTGTTCTCTCAGTGCCAAAAGGGTGTCAGGACAATTGTGTATAGGACTTAAAACATGTTGATCAAAAACATCGGGTTAAGGGTCAACATGGTAGTGAATAGCAGAAAGAAGACAGATGATGAGAGTTTTTATAGGGTATGTTAAATGCAATATCCTTATATTTTGATATATCCAGACCAGAACTGATGTTTTTTCACTCTTATCTACTGCAAATCTAAGACTGAATTTTGAAAACCGACTTTGGTTTCAAAAGTTGTTGCTCCAAATTCAACAACTTGGCAGCAGAGAAGATGAAGTTTATGCTCAATTATTTCTAGAAATTATTTGATTATACAGTGACTGGTCCAGTAATATGTTCATTGAGTCATTGCAAGCTGTTGCTTTTGTCTTCTTGTACTTTATTTCTGTTGATGATGAGAGATGAGAGTCCTCAGTCACTTTAGGTGATATCTGATGAAAAAAACATCCAAAACAACTTAAAGAGTTTAATAAGTAATTAAGTCATACACAAAAAATGGCTGCATGACAAGAAGAATAAACATGAAATGTTTATTTATTTATTCTGATGGACTGCCTGAAAGTTTCTTAGTTTTGTCAATTTTTATTTCCCTGAAAATCTTTCAGAAAATGTGAGTGATATTGTGATACTGCTTAGATGAACAAATGGCTTATTGCTCCTAAAAATAACCTGATCCTGTTTCCTGAGGTTATCTGACTGCCTTTCTTGCATTGTCCTGACACACTCTCTCCTCTGAGTCACTTACTAAGTCAGCAGAAAAATACTCTCCCTCCATGTCCAACCCCCAACCCTGCTGAATGACCTGAATTGATGAAGGGAAGGGTCAGACCATGACTCATGCAAAAGAAGTGAGAGTACAGCCAAGAAATAATGGGGGGGAGGAGGAGAAGCAGCGGAGAAAGTGGGAGATGCTAGGACATTGTAACAGTGAGATAAATACCTTAATTTCTTTATTTAGAGTTGTGTTACAAGTTTGTCTTACAAAAATGTGCAGAATTATACAGCATCTATAGAAACACACCCACATATTATCTATGACTATATGATTAGGTGCTTTATTTCTAGATCTTGATTATGTGCATACCATATGGAAATTTATATGGAAGCATTTAACATATATAGCAATCCATAAGGGTTGTTTAAAGCATTAGCATGCTTCCTACAAACAGCGAAACCTTGTACTAAAGGAAGCACAACATTTTTCTTCCAAATAAGATTTTGATGTGTCTCTGAGGGACTATTTTAAATTGTTGTAAAACTTCAGACATAAAAATAGCTTTTTCTTATATATTTTTAATGAACTTTTGAATAATAAAAATAATTTCCATATGGTATATTAAGCATTGCCTTATTATGAATGATAGTGAAAGAATTAGATTAAATAAGGTTAAGAATCATTTAGGTCTCTTTGTTGAAATACAATAGTGGGGAAGACCCTATTTAAAACTACAAGGCTATCTTGGAAGATGATATCCAGAGCAAGATTCATTCTTCTGTCTAATTAACAAAATACATATACATTCATTACATTGTTGAAACTCAAAACCTAAAACCAGGTGCACTTCATTGTATGTTGCCCAAAAAGCCAAAGAAATGTGACATAGCATTAAACTCTGCAATTAAAATAAATACACTTGAAATAAATTTGAAGTAGATACACTAATTCCATTGCATTTGGTCTCAAGACAGTTTGAATTCAGTCAGTTTGACCTACTTCACTAGCATTAACAAAAACAATATATTGCTATAAAAGTATAGTAGGTTAAGCAAAACTGAAACAAATTAAATGAGCCATCCTGTCATTTGACTACTGCTCTTATGGCTAAACAAACTGACCCAAAGCTGAAACCAAGCTCTCTACACAAGCCACACTAACCCAAGGTAAAGCGAATGTGACAGCCTCTGTCCAGAGGCCTGTGTTGTTTGCTTAGGGCAAAGCTTGTGAGCTGTCAGTGGTAATGGCAAGTCTGGATTCACGAGGATACAGAGAATTAATATAGACAGGGAACCAGATCTGTGTATGGAAATATACACAAGAACTCATGACACACTATTCCACACACAAGTATCTCCTCAATTAAGCATCCACCTACAACAGAGTTAAACATTTTATTTTTCTTCAATTAAGTTAGGAATGTTCAAAATATTTATTCCAAAGAGAAATAAACATTATTTTTTCCAGAATTTTATTTAAGAACTTAATAATTTGAATTTTGCATTCTATTTTATTATATTGTAATGATATATTATTATTACATTATATTGTGATTATATATATTATAATTTTGAAATTTTCCCTTTTCACAATTTAAAAAATATTATTTTTCACCAGCTTTGACACTTTCAAACATGTAGAACAAATAGAAACCAAACTAAAAGTTTTTTCAAATTATTTTTTAAAATTATTTTCATATCTAGTGAGAAAAAGATTATAACTAAGTAATAGTGACTGCAGGGGATCATCTTCTAAAGTATTATGGTGCTGTTTGATGTTTAAAGACACTTAGAAGACATAACTGTTAATTTACATAAAAAAATTACTTGTGGAATTTTTTGACCTCTTGAACAGTACCTCATCAATTGAACTTGACAGTATGTTTTTCATGGATTTTTAATTCCTTTATCTCCACCATTTTCATGTATATATGAAACCTAATTTCTGAGTAATAGCTGCTATTCACAGTGGATTTGCCTCTATCCCTAACTGTAGTGGAGTAGTGAATTTGAAAAATGTCAATCTCTCTGCATTGAAGTTCGTTCAACTGCTGGAAAAAGTGTTATTGACTTTTATTCCCTCAGAATGGCAGAAAATGTGGCTTTACAAAGATGAAGAAATTCAAAACTTCTATGCAAAAATTCTGAACAGAATTCAAAGGAGTTGCTTGGGGTTTTTTTCTTGTTTATTTTTGTAACAGAAATGAGAGTTTGTTCCATTAGAATTTGTAGGTAGGATTTTTCTCATTTATTTAATTAGGTATATTTAATTAGGAATTTTCCTCCACAAATAGAATCATAGAATCTATTGGGTTGGAAAAGACCTCAAAGATCATTGAGTCCAATCTTTGGTCCAACTCCGGTCCTGTTACTAGATCATGGCACTAAGTGCCAATCTCAGTTTAAAAACCTCCAGGGATGGTGAATCCATCACCTCCTGGGCAGGCCATTCCAATGCCTGACCACTCTCTCTGTAAAGAATTTCTTTCTAGTCTCCAGCCTAAATTTCCCCTGGCAGAGCTTAGGCCCATGCCCCCTTGTCCTATTGCTGACTGCCTGGGAGAAGAGACCAATCCCCACCTGGCTATAACTTTCCTTCAGGTAGTTCTAGAGAGTGATGAATACCAGCACTTTTTTTTTTTCTCCAGTAGTAGAAAAGGTACCACCCTAAGCACAAAGATTAATCGTTGGCTGTTTTTAAGGTATTAACATGCACATAACTCTGTATCTGCATACATACGTGCTTGTTTGTTTTCTGTGATTTACTTTATACAGTCTCGTTTTATCTGACCAAATAAGTTCATAATAAACAGGACAACCAAAGGTAGATAACCATATGCAGTGGAATAAAAATCCTTTTCACCCTTCAGAAGGTCAGATGCTGAGGTAGTAACAAAGAAAGAAAATACCTGAGAGGGTGCTCTCTGCCTTCAAGGTTTGTGCAAGTCCAGATTCACAGAATATTGCAAGCAGATGAAGATGCTTACTGGTTTCTGTAGGGTTTTACATACTGGCAAAACTACTGTGGTTTTCTGAGTAAAGGCTGTTTTCAGTCACACCATGAGGGGTAATTTTCGATGCTATAGCATCTGTCTGTGTGTTATTTGTCTACTATATGCCATAACAGTTTAACTAGATCAATAGTGTTTGCAGGGAGGACCCTGAAAAATTGTTTCCTTTAACATAAGAAGATAAACTAGAAAGATTAGCTAGGTTTTGGGAGCTGGGACTGAAGGAATCATCTCATTCTGTCTTCCACTTCTTTGGCCACATGATGTAAAATTATATCCTAAAAGTGATCCAGCTCTATCTTAATGTTTTGTTTTGCCTTTTGCTTTCCTTCTTCAGCCTCAAGACAAAGGGTTTTCTATCAGCAAATGTTTTGTTTAGACAGGGAAAAATATATTTATTTTTTTCTGAAAGGGTGGGTGAAATTGTAAGATGAAGGAGCCAAACAAAATCTAAAAAGGGGGGGAATACAATTTTTTGAAAGCTTTATCTTCTCTAAGCTAAATTTTAACCAGTGTACTTCCTTTTTTTAAGGGTTTTCTTTCTTTGGTTAATGTCCCCTATGTGTCAAGATAATTTTGTGTTAGCTGTAAATGTTGTCTCTTTTTACTTTTCATCTAGTGATCTTTTCTAAAAGAAATAATCTTGTGTTTTCCTTCTTTAAAGTACCATCTGAAATGAAATTTCAAAGCAAGTACTTCAGGTGGCCCTCATGGTGGGTTGCAATACCTCACAGAAGCAAGTAAATAGTAATAAATTGCTTTGTTTTATCACTCAGCAGATGCAGACATATATATATATGTAGGTACTTCCCTTTCTGATTTCAATAGGAAGAATGACACTAATTTAGACATTTGCGAAAAAATCTGATTGAATAGAATTAATACAAATACCAAATGTATTGTATATAATCAAATTAATTGCTCCATGTAACAACTAATATCCTGCATAAAAAGGAGAAAAAAATAAGGTCTTTCAGAATAATTTTCTATTGTTAGTGTATAACTATTTTAGGTGTTATTTTATGCTTGTAGAAGAGGACACAGAAGGTCCTCACACTGATGACCTGACTGTAAAAATTACCCCTAGATGTGCAAGACATCATCAGAAAGAATTATCTAGACAAAATAAAATATGACCCAATCATAATCCCTTTTTCTATTAATGTTGCTTTATGGTTTCACTGGAATTACTTGTGCTTTTTGGTACCACTCAACACTATTAACAATATCTAATCTGTTGTCCAGCTCTTATTCAGGTTCATGTATGCTGTTGCTGTACACGCTATTGCTTCATATATTTAAAAGAACCTTCAGCTTTGAAATGCCATTCAGGTCACATATATCAGATTTGGATTTCAAGCACTGCTTATTGCCCAGGTGTTTGTATGAAGTGATTTATAAAACTCCAATAACAGCAGCTATTACAGAAATTTTTGGTCTGGTCTGAAATTACAGAACTTGTCTTTTAGCTCACCCTTTAGAAGGAAATGCAAGGCCAGTGCCTAACATGACTGTCAAACTCAATGCTTTGTTGAGTCTTGAATCATGTGGAAAGGCAAACAGCAAGAAGTCCCCATAAATACAGGGCTTATTATGATCACATATGTTTAGTTATTACATTTTCTCAGTCCTGAAAAAATATTCTGAAACATCATTGCTTTCATTATAGTACCTTTACTTCTATTTTAATTTTTCAAATGCAATTGTTACAGCTGCATGTTTAGAAATCCTTTTTTTACAATATGTACCTTTGGTTTTGAAGCAGAATAGGCCAGAACTTAAAAAACAGTTACAACAAAATCTAAATTAAAAAAAATTATACTGAATTACTCAATGAAATAAATGGGACTCCCCAATGGATTCTTTAAGTTATCCTCAAGTCCACAAAACCTAACTCAAAAAATACCTATTGAATTTGTTCTTGCAATTAATTCAATATTGTGTTTAGTGTGGAATGTGAGTCAGAGCTTTATAACTGTGATAAGTCTTCAATAGTAAAACATGTTAACAAATAGTAGAGAAAACATTTTCTGAGGGAGGAAGAGGTATTATTCTATCTCCTGCTACCATTAATTCCTTTTCAGCAACAACTTGTGTGTATTAGAGTGTTCCAGAGGGTGTTATATTTCACCACTAACCTCTGAAAACACCATTTAACATCATACAGAGCAGGAGCTATTGGACTTCATGGTAATGATTTTTAGTTCAACCTAATCTGTCTTTCAAATTCTTACCTGTGCTACATGTATTTTCAATCTAGAGAATCTTAGCTGGAAAAAAATGCACCCCCTTCTATTGAATGGGCAGAGCCTTAAACTGAATATTATAAACAAGGAAATATTTAAGGCATTGAATATTGTTTTATGGATTGAAATAGTTTGCCTGAAATTTCTCACATGCCACTAAGTTAATTAATTTTGATGCCAAGTGATTTTTAAATCACGAAAAAGGTGTTTACCTGGTGCTTCCTCAGTAAGAGTGTGAGGTTTTTTGTGGGTTTGGGGTTGTTGTGGTGATGGGTTTTTTTACTGTTTTGGAGGGTTTTTTTAGAAACTTTTCTTTTTTCTAATTTAAAAGTCTCTGAGTAAAATGGGTCCTTAGAAAAAAAAAAAAAACAAAACAAAACCCAAAACTAAACAACTAAATTTTTTCTAGTTTGCAGTGTACAAGTCCTCTGAGAAATGCTAAACTATTGATGTAGTTTGCCTGTTCAGAACTGGATCAAAGTAGGAGATAACTGATTTTAACATACCTTCTTTATAGTATACATTCCAAATATTCTACAATAATTAAGTGCTATCATGCAGCTGAAGGTTTCTTTTCTTTTAAAATTTTCCCTGATTTTTGCCTTTCTTCTGGATATAGACAAAATGAAATATTTTATCAAAGTACTGCAAGATTAGATATTTTACATGCTTGCCATGAAGCTCTGATGAAGTATGATATTCATCACTTTATGTAGCCCTGTTATTGCCTCTCCTAGGACATAAATGCTTGTGCTGACTTCCGTAATTTAAAAACTGGATAAAAATCCTGAAAATGAACCAGTCACATTTAAGTGTAAATAAGCTGCTTTTTCCTAAGGCCAGATAATTAGAACTGGAATGCTAATAAAATGAATACTTTGTGAGGCTAAATAAATGAATTTAATTTCTTTAAATTTGGAATTTAACCTTTTGCTAAGACCAAGTGCCAAAAGGTGTTACTTGATTCCCCCGAGTTTTGGGGGAATCAAATAACAAATTTAAGGCCACAATAGGTTTGCATGAGTCAATGAAATAATTATTTCACAGGGTCTTTGCGTATCAGAACATACTGAAGAAATTAAGAGATTTTCTTTATGAACCTTGAGTTCTGCTGACCTCTAATCCCATCAGTGCATTTACCTGGAAGCTTTTTTCTGTTCAGTGATTTGGGTTGCTAGAGATAGTGCTGTGAAACACAGGATTGCAGAGGATGAAGGCTGGAACCAAGCACCTTAGTTATAGTAGCTTTGTTTCAGACAAGAGGATTGATAGAGATTGACTTGCACAATATTTGTTACTGGCTCAAAATGCCTGAGAATGAAGTCTTACATGTCTTTCAGCAAGCTTATTTCAGTGCTATGGAGAATGACACAGAATACTGAGGAAAAAGAAAACACTTAACAATTACACATCTGGTTATGTGTAGTTCACCAGTAACTGGTCTATTATTTCTCAGGAATCAGTTATCTCTGCTGAGTTATAGTACTGTTGCAACTATTTTGTTATTTTGAGAATATTTTCTCAGAAATATAAAATGTAACTCAGAAAATATTCTGAGAATATTTTCATTTCTAAAAAACAGTGTACCTGTGAGATTAAGCCATGACTGATACCCCAACATCCACAATCCCAACATCCTTACAATTTATGTAGAAATTGTAAAGAACATTTCTAGGCAAATTTAAAATAACAATTTATAATTAGTTTCCTTTACCAAGTGTTTTAAAGGAAGCTCTCTTTCTCCATAATGGCAGTGGAGTGGAGGGAAGAAAGGGAAAATTCTATCAGTACATAAGGAGTAATGACTTGGCATTGAAGGAGACAATTGCTACCATATCCATATTTTGGCCAGCTGAAGTAAACAGTGAATGAAATATTGACATTTAAATATTTTATTTAATATGGCACATATAATGTGTATAAGTTAATTTTCAATATGAAAATTGTCAACTTATTATATTTTAAATAAAGTTTTTTAAAAAGTAAATGAAGTAATTTATCTTGGCATCCTAAATTAAGTGCTTCAACAACCATTTGATGTTTCCTACCTTTCTGGGGATTTTTTTTGTTTTTTGTTTGTTTGTTTCTATTTTATGAAAGGAGTAAATCTGTTTTAAAATTGTGTGCTCTATACAGAGAAATGAATGTAAGTATCCTATATGTACCCTTATATATAATTTAATCTGATGGATGCTTTTTTAAGGCACCCACTTAAGACTTCAAACTCCTGTTTGAAAATGCCCTCTTAATATCAGTTTTGAGAGCAGCTTCTGGACGGTTCCACACTACTGAGTTCTAAAGGTACTGCAGGGCCCTAACCAAGAAAAACAGTGGAAGTATTAGAAAGAATTAGAAGAATTCCTTCCTTGGTGACTCCCTCAGATGTATTTTTGTTTTCCATTTTAATCTTCCCAAGGCAAAATTAGCACAAGTAAACACATAATAGGCTGGAGAGGAGCATCCGACTTACCAGCTGATAAACTCTTCCTATTATGTCTGCACAAGGACACTCAATCTGTTGTAATTGCATTGCTCTTACAGGTGATAATATACTTTCACTGTGTTTAGAGATAAGGACCATTTTCCTATCTGTCTTCTATTTATTGTATATACTGTCTCATTTTTATTTGTTTATTTATTTAGCTATTTATTTAAAAATAATTTATGTTTAGTTTTGTCTTAGTAGACGTTTTTAGGCTTTCTTTTGGTTTTTCCCTCCTCAGTCCTAAGTGAACAAGGATTAATTAAATACAGAACTTTTGCTCATAAAAGTCTTTCTGACCCATAGGCTGGAGAATGCCATAGAATAAAGGGAGAAATTCATAAAAGCCATCGGATTGGAGACTACAAGGAAGAGAGTATATTGACAGGAACGTGTGACAGTACAAGGAGGAATGGCTTGAAAATGAAAGAGGACAAGCTTAGATTAGATGTTAGACCAAAAATATACTCTGAAGGTGATGAGGCACTGGAACAGTTTTCCAAAGAAGTTGTGGATGCCCCATCCCTGGGAGTGTTTGAGAACAGGTTTGATGGGGCCTTGAGCAACCTGGTCCAGTGGAAGAAGTCCCTGCCCAGGGCAAGGGGGATTGGAATGAGAGGATCTCTAAGATCCCTTCCACCCCAAAGCATTCAATGATTTTATGATTTCCAAGCTTTTTTTTTACCCTATATTTGGCAAAATTTTTGTAGCTCCCTCATAAAATAAGGGATAAGGGAGGAAAATTTAAAAGGCAGTTCTTTGCAAGGAGCCTCATGATGAATCCTTTTGGAAAGCAGAAATGCATATCTATCCTAGTAACTTGCATCTCCTGAACTTGTTTGTCCTAGAAGGAGGAGAGACGTGCTTCTATATCTCTTGTAAGTTTCCAACGCTCAAGTGATTCTAATGATCTAAAGATGTAAAATTTAGAGAGAGTAGGATAATTGCAATATTAGTTAAATGTAGTTTTAAAAAAGTGCAATGTAGTTACAAATTGATTTCTAACTTCAGAAAGATAAAAATAATGAAGATACTACCAGCCCCTAATGAAGTACACCAATTATCTATAAATTCGTATTTGTTTTATAAAAATGAGTAGATTAATCAAATAGCTAGGGGAAATACTTAATTTTTAAAAACATTCTTAGAAGAGGACTTTTAGGCTTACCTATTTTATTTTTGGAGGGGGAAGGTCTTTTTGTGATTCTTACTGTAATCTCAGAAGCATTTGAAGAAAACACTCACTTTAAAAATATATATGAAGGTTTTATTGAAGGCAGAATATTGTTCTTTAACATATCTGTTAATCTTATTAGTCTAGTCTGTAACAGTTTCTAGTACACATATTAAATAATGCCAGTTGTTTTAGTGCATTTCACAAGGTACTCAGATAAAAGGATTCCATTGTGATAAATTGTTACTTCTAACTAGTATCTAACTTTGTATTCTGAAGTCATATATAGAATAAAGGAAAATATAATTTACATGCTATTATTTTAAGTCAGGAAAATAGGATTGGTTTAATCCTATAATGATAGAACTACTTGGTATGTTTGAAGATACGCATGAAAAGATCTTTTTTGTTCATTTTTTAATTTTATTTCAATACGTCTTGATCTCTTATCATCAAGTGTTTGCCTGGTTAATACAGCCCAGATCTCTTAAGTGTTTGTAAGTAGCTTCTCATATGCTGTTACTGCTAAAAATATTTGGATGTGTATAGAGTTGAGTATGTCACCTCAGAATTTAGGCTGCTACAACTCCATTTAAATATTAACAACAGTATGGGTGAGGGGAAAGAATATCAAATAACTCCAGTCAGTTAAAGCTACTTTAGTGGTCTGTGATACTCTAATCTCTGAAACGTCTTCCTTCTCATCACTCCTGGCTTTCTAAATGTTCAGAAATAAACATCTAATAATTGCATATAATAATTATGTATTAATTAGAGAGTTACATGTAAGCTGAGTTCAGTAGGAATATTTCTGTGTGTGTGGGTTGCATATATTTGATAAAATTGTCTGTCATGCTAACTCCTCTCCCTCTGGTGACTGGAGCCCTTATTTAGTTGGATGAATATTATCTGAGATGTGTAGATGTGGCACTTAGGGACATGGCTTAGTGGTGGACTCGGCAGTGCTGGATTAACAGCTAGACAAAATAATCTTACAGGTGTTTTCCTGATTTCCAACCTGATTGATTCTATGATTCTATCTACAGCCTAAAAGCATGTGTGCAATTATCCAAACATATTATAGGTGCTGTTAGAATTAAAGAAAAAAAACATGCAAACAAAACCCCACTCTTTTCCCCGATTCCCAACAAAGAACCTGACCATTTTCTACCAAAGGAAATAAGGAAATAGGCTAACAAAATATCCCTGTGCCTGTGTTGTATACAGAATTAAATTGTCAATAGATTCTCAGCCTGGTTTTCTAAACAGACCATGCTCTCAGTGTCCAATCTTACCTTAAGTAGGTTAGCTGGTGATTTATATGGAAATGCAATTCTGAACGTAACAAAAAAGAAGGTGTCATACAAAGGCTATGAAGCAGAGGTATACATAGTGCAATATTGTGTCAAAATATGTTCAAAAAAAGATGTAAAACAATGAAAACCTAGAGGAGAGCAAAACCACATAAGCCTTCTCTATGAAGTTATTTAGTAACAGAATTGGGAACCTGATTGCCTAAGATGGTAGAGATCCAAACAATTCATCTGGTTGCCACTCTGGCATAATAAATGATTGCATAAAGTGTCACTTTTTAAAAATTTGTTTTGCATTTTGATTATAATTCTTCCCAACTGAGACATGGTAGAGATGTATTTGTTGGAGGGAAAAATTATAGTGTTTTAAAACTTGCTGAACACTCTATTTAAGCAATAGTTGATGCTAAACAAAGATTAATGTGTTCTTGCTTATGAATTGTCAAGTTAATGTCTACTTTGAGTAACAACATATACACTTTAACAATTTCTCTGAGTTAGTGCAAATATACATCTAGTCCAGTATTTTTGTTCTAAGAGTGCCTGACAAAGATTATAAAAGAAGCAAAAGCATGTAAGATTCCTCTAATATACTTCAGTTATTTTTGTCTCGCAGACCACTTCTCTTTAGTAGCTCTTGATGGATCTCTCACTCATAGATTTGATTACTTTTACCCATGTGAAATTAGTGTCTGCAGCATTCTGCTTCAGAGACATTCACAATGTACTGAGTGCTGGATATAAGTGCTATCTTTTTTATTTCATAGTGCACACCTCCTGTTCATTTATTTAGTTCTTGTAGGATAAGAAACCATAAACAATTGTTCTATATTTCTAGTCTCTGAAATACGTTTTTTTCCCTTCAGTAGCTGACATATTTTTGTAGTCAACTCTTTTCCATTCGGAAACTTGCCAGTCATTTAATAGTTGCTTGTATGGAAAAGCACCTGGTCATTCTTGGTGTGTTTCTCTGTTCTTTTTCAAATTTTGCTGCAAGTTTTTTTACAGGGGAGGGACAAAAAGCAAATCAGGTTGCTCATGCAGCATGAATTTATACAGTGGCATAGTAATGTTTTTCTGTTTGAGTACCAGTCTTTGCCTAATAATTCCTTTTATTGTCATACATTGTCAGGACTGAGTACATGTGAAAACTGCAAATTATACTCTAAAGGTCTCATACCTGAGCAATGATAACTAGTTTAGAGCCCATCACTCTGTAAACAAGGTTTGGGACTTTTTTTATTTCCTTCATGTAATACTTTGAATACTTAATCAAGTATGTTGAATTTGACATACCAGTATCATAACTAAGGTCTTCAAGCAAACCAGCTTTTGTGTTTGGTACCTAAACTACCTGATTAGTTGTTCTCCATAAATTCCGTCTCAGAAGATTTTATAATTTTATTTTCTTTCTGCTTCTCCTGAATGATGTTGAACAACATGTGAGTTCCAGTGGATGTCCAGGTGGAACTCCACTGGTGACTTTTCTTCAAAGAGACCTGAAAACAGATTCCTTCAAAGGAGAAGTGAAAGATCATTTCCCAGCCTGTGACATTGTTAGTGAAAAGGTAGATCAGAAAATACTGTGAGTAGGACTGCAGTATACAAGACCAAAGTGCTAAGAATCATAGCTTAATCCAGTTAGTTTTTAGGTTGTCCTTTAACCTTTATGCTAATCTTCTTAGATGCATAGCCAATTACCTGCTTTGATCTTGGGGAAACATACCAGGTATGCAAAGCCATAGATGCATAGCCAATTACCCTTGTTCTAGGAATATTTGGATATATTTTAGGAATATGTCACCGTGTTCAACATGAAACTATGGACATTTACAAAAGCATCTATTCTTAAGAGGAGTAGAATACTACTCAGTGAATAACAAAAGTTAGAAGCCTCTGTACAGTCAGGCAACAGAGCCTACCTTGAGTTCTGCTTGCTTTCTTTTTCACTTTAAATGTCAATAGTCACTTCAGCCAGTCAGTAGTTTTTTTTCAGAATCTCTTTCATACTAAAACTGCTCTCATTTGTACTTACTTCTGTGTCAAGATTTCTGTGAGGAGCTGCTTCGTAACTCTAGTCTGCAGATTTTAGGGAAATCTTGAATAACAGTTGCATGGACACCTTTTTTTATTGTGTGGAAATATGGTATTTCTACTATGCTTTAGGCTTTCTAACTACATTGGTAGTTCAGCTAATGTAACCCTGAATTGCTATTTTAGAATGTTGTCCTCTCATTCTCTTGACAGAACTGGATGAGGAGATAGTTTTTACAAAATTGGGTTATTATAAAACTCAGGCCAGGTCCACAGATCCTAAATGTTTGGAATTCTGTTACCATTCTAGGAAAAAAGCTTTGAAATTTGAAAGTGAAATGAAGGTACACAGTAAATAAAATTGGCAAAGTATTATATTTATAAACTGAAAGCTTCATGCATAAAACTATGAATTACCAAGGCTACCAACTCTCCTCTTAAAATTCCCATTTCATTATTGATTAGTTCCAGAAATACATCATAGATTGAACCACTGTGTTTTAAATGTTTCATTTGAGGTAACTGCAAGTATGTAATATTGATGTCCATCATCTGTATTTGCAATAAACAGGAGCATTAAATTTGGATCTATAAGAGCAAAATTACTTGAAAATATTTATGCTAACTCCTAGCATTTAGATAAAATGTTTTTACTTGAACTATTCATGTGCAAATACAACAAACACACATAAATTGATTTTTGCATAAATTTTGGTGTTTTTTTTTTTTTTTGTTTAGACAAATTCAGTAACATTCTACAATAAATAAGGTCAAAACCAGTTATCGCTGTTAGTGAATTAACACTTCCATGTTCTCTGGATAGGAAAGCTATATTTAAAACATAACTTCATTTCCTGTGAAATTTGTTTTCAAGAGAAAAACAAAACATTAGAAGCAGTAATGTGTTAAATGCCTTTTAATTTTGTGTTACTTCTGATGTGCATTATTGGCTGTTCTTACCCAAATACCATTTTTATTAATTTCTCGCTGTATATGTAGCTTACAATATACAGTAAAAGCATAGTTTATAACAAAATTCAGTTCTGTGCCTATTTTTAATAATATAGTGTTACGATTTTTTGATTTGTTCTTCATTATGATTGCACTGAAAACAGGTGGTCTAGATTTACAGATGTTTTGACATTCATTTTAACCATCCAGTTGTTAATCTGAAAAACAGAATAAAAAAGCATTCAATCACTGTTACCTTAAGGTACTTTGGAATATATTAAACTTCTACAATTATGGAATTTTTGTACCCGAAGCAAATTTTTGAAGGCTACTGGAGATAGGACATTTGATAATAGTCAAGACATTATGTCCTCTGCTTCCCAATGATTTAGTAGATCCCATAGAAATAAGGAATGTCAAGAATTCATTACATTTTTGACACTGTATCAGTCAAGCACTGGATGTTTATACTGTGGGTTAATTAAAAAATCTGAATGAGCTCTAAACCAATTATTTTTGATAAAAAGTTAAGTTCTGGGCAGTGCAACATGTAGTTTACATGATCTAAAGCACAGCAATCTGCAGCAGGAAAAGCTACTCCTAACTAAACAAAAACTGGATATATTTATATCACAGGGAACCCACTTTGAGCATTTGACTACTAAATTTTTCTGAGATCGTGTGCTATTCAGTGAGATAGCCATTAATTTCAATTGATTTCATTGACAGTAACTAGAAAGTAGGTAAATGATAGCACTGGTGACAAGCGTTGCTGAAGAGAAAACACAAAGAGTCAGTTTAACATAGTGATGGATAGAGGGCGAAAGACATTTTCTAAGCAAACAAAGATGTAGAAGAGTCTATAACTGATAAATGCTCCCTCAGAACCTAAAACTGAAAGCCATGATCCTTGGTCATTTCTCTTGGCTGCCACCAAGTAACTGGGGAGTCCACTGCAGAAATAGTGATTGATACTTGCAGAAAGATGAGAAGCTGTGGCAACTCTTAGGACTACAGTTTCTTAGATCAATTTGGAGATTCATACACTCTGAAGATCTAAATCCATGTAAGCTGGACTTTCAGTAGTTCTAGATGTTGGTTTTTTATTGACATCAACCTTTTAATACAATTAACCTATTAAAAGAAGTTTGTATTAACTTTATTTGACTTTTTGTTACTGCATTATGAAGCAAATCTTAATTATATTTGCACATATGCCTTAGTGTTCTGTCTTATTTGATAAAGAGAATGGAGAATGAATCATAAGTGTAGTGCAAAAAATAGCTTTTGTCTGTTAAAACTTCTGCATCTTTTATTATTTGTGCTGACAAGTGTTTAGTGAATAAGACAGATAATTACAATAAGAAAAAAGAGAAAAATAATGGTAAAGAAACGTGTTTTTAAGTGGAAAAATTGCCTTTGCTTTTCCATTAAAGATCCTAACTAGCGTAATGCATCAAACTAATAGTTCATTCAATTTAGATTAATTGTTTAGCCGAACATGGTTGCATATTCCTCATGCTCAGGATAAAGGATGCATTTGCACAGGTTCTGAGTACTCTTAAATGAAGCCAAAGTAAACTGAAGCTGTACTTTGAACCAATGAAATGGTCGGTTACCATTTCATTAAAAAGAACAGTATCATGTTGGGAACCTAGGCCTCTTGAACGCTTTGGACAGCTTAAGATTTTTTTTACTCAATTCCCACGCCTCTACTATATGGTGTCAGTATTTTTGCTCCCTAGACTTACCTGAGACATGAAGGCGTGCTGGCAGAGTTTGTAAAACATGTAGCTGTCCCTTCAAAGCTCTTCATTGAAGACTTGAGAGATACTGTTAAAAGCTTTTCAGAAATCCTGCTGAGTTGCATGAACCGGATCACCTTTGCCTTTTGCAACCCTTACCACTACCATTAGTAATTCAGATTTGTCACAAACTACTTCGTAGCTGGGATTATTGAATCACAGACCATGTCACAGGGGAATTCTGGCAGGCACTTGGCCAAGCTCCTCTATTCATGTTCAAATTGTGGTCTACCTGAATCCTTGTCTGCAAAGCTGATTTTACCAGCCCCCCTGAACTGCAATGGTCAGGCCCAGGTAGATTTCCACGACAAAAGCCAATCCGAAGTTTTAGTAACACCTCTGCTAATGACATATTTAAGAAAATGGAAGAGAAGGTGGATTGCGAAGAAGAAATTAGGAGGCCATAGAGTAGGAGGGAGGCAGCAGGCCCCCGAGTGGGGAGCCAAGCCCTCTCCCCTCAGCCTTGGGCCAGTGACAAGCATGGCTTTGAAGTGTCTCCAGCCGGGACATGTAACAGTGGAGAAACAAACTCCAGACAGAAGCTGCCCACTTGCAACTTGCTGCAGAAAGAATTCCAGCCCGGCAGAAAGCAGAGAGGACTTGAGATAATCAACAGCTTCAAGGTCAGTCTGGCAGGAGAAAACAGAGAAGCACAGGGGGAAGTTCCANCCTAAAAGACAGCAGAGAATGGAAGAACTGTTGTCCTGGGTGACCCACGAGGAGAGGTCTAATTTAAGACTGTCTTCTGTAGGATGGGACCCCACAGGAACAGGGGAAAGGACTCAAAGCCACTCCCTGTAGCCTGTGGTACAGACCATGGTGGAGTAAGTGTCCTTTACAAGCCATAGAAGACCTCAGGAGCTCTGGTGTGCCCCCTGGCTTCCGGTCCTAGCCAGAACGGAGGAGGGACAGACCCAACCTGGAAGTCATCATGCAGCAGAGCCAGCCGAGAAAGAGAGAGAACGAAAGGAATCTCCAGCTATGACAAACTGAACCTCTTGTCCTAAAGATAACAGAAAAGAAACTTTACAGGTGCTGCACGATTGCTTCAAAAGGAAGAACCTTTCTCCCTTCTGGACTGAGAAATGCTTTTGTAAATACCTATGATAGTTTGGACTTGGCACATGGCCGAATGCCCAAACCCACAGTGAAGACCTTCCCCTGTCCCTTACCTTCCCAAAGCGGGGGAACAAAGACAGTAAAACCCGAGACTAACTAAACTATATAAATAATAACCTAACATTCTTTTCATAAGATAAGGCAGCTTAATTTGAATTGTTGTAGTATATATTATTCCTTAGTCTTTATCATGTTGGTAATATTATTCTGTTATTGATAACAGAGTGAAGCCTCTGGTTTTTTCTGTATAAAACCTCTCTCAGCTTATAGTAACTGTGTGTAGGGGGAAGTTCGAGAAAAAAATTAATCCCTGGTAAAACCCACGACACCAGCTGAATTTCTATATGTTTACATGGAATTACTCTGTCCCAAGTACAAGACTTTTCATTTGTCTTGGTAGAATTTCACACTTTGTCAGCCTCCTCTCCCTGCTTATATAGATTTCTCTGAAGGACAGTCTTGCAGAAGTATGCTTCCTGATCCTGTGAATTTGATGCCAGCTGCAAGTTTTTTGAGTGCATTTTGTCCTGTCATCCAAGTCAACTGTGAAAATTAAACACTATCAGCCCGTTATTGAAATGCCTTGTAGTGAGCTTAACTTTAGTCTGTAAAATGCTGACCATGGCCCTTTGAACCTGAATGTATGGTAAGATATTTAAAATCCGCTCATGCTATCCACACTTCCCTAGCTGGGACCCAACAGTACTCTGAGTGACAGAATCAAAACATTGCTGAAGTAAATTATGTTCACTATGTTCTATTAATGATATTGCTCATCATTTCATAATAGAAGCCAGTTCAGGCTTAAATTCATGTGTATATCCTGCAAAATGTTCCCTGCACACAGATGAATAAATACAGCTTTTTCACTTCTCTAGGAAGTCCTCCGATGTTAATGTTACCTGTGCTGTCTTTGAAGCCTGCAAGTTTGTTGACATTGTATTTTTAAAACCTTTTTATAATTTTTTAATTGTTAGTCTCTGTACTTGAATTTGCCATGATCACAGGCTGCGTAATTTGAATGGATTTATTTAAAGTTCAAAAAATTAACATGTAGTTTTATCATATAACACCATTCATGAATACTTATGTGTGCCACTGTTTCAATGGAAAACATTATTTTCAGTTTCATGGCATTCCTTTTTGATAATTTCTAATATCCAGTACTGGGTGAATCTCATGCTGGTGATGTGCTAAATATTTACAATTGGTCTTATAATGAATCATCATTGACTTTATACCTCATTAGATTTCCTGTGAGGATTTAGAAAATGTAGTGTATAATCCTCTCATATGTTTACTGGTACTTACCAGCCTTTTGTGCCTTTTTCAAATTGAGAAGTCTTTGTTTGAAAGTAGTCAGTCATCAAGGTTTATTATTTGTATCTATCTTAAAGTTTTTCAGATGTTTTAAAGAAAAATACCATCAGTGGTTCAGTCAATAAATATAGTTGATAATTAAAGTGTCAGCATGATAAGGTGTCTTTTAGAGTTGCATTAATCCTGGAGGTGGGAGTGTTTGTTTAATTCTTGCCTTTTTTCAACATCACCTTTTAACTATTAATATTTAGGTACAAACATATTTACTACATGAAATTCAGTTATGTCTCATTTATATAGAATGTAAGGGCAAAATTATGACTGAGAGGTTTGTGAAGATTAAGAAAAGAAAGTCTGTTACCAGTACTTTGTGGTCACTAATCAGCAGCTTTTGTAACAGCTGCAAATCAAAAGCTGTTGAAAGTATCCAAGGTAGAAACTGAATACAAACTGGTTTTTCAGTGGCTGAATTTTTGGCAGAACTTTAGTTAAAATTTCACTGTGTGGAGAAGATTTTGTCTCTTGTCTGTCAAGATGAGTAACAGGCGACCTTGAGAAGGTCTCGCTCCAAGAAAGGTGGGTGGGCTGACAAAAGTCTAATGCAAATGGTGGTGTCCTGTGAAGCTGAAAGAAGGAGAACTTAAATCTGCATCTGCAATATGCATTGGCTTTTTTTATGCATAACTGAGAAGATAAACTGTGAAACTGGGAAAGCTTGTATTTCAGCTGAGGGAGTGTTCTAGAGATATCAGGACTTGACTCTAGACAGCAGAATGATGTTCCAGGCCTCGGCAAAAAGCTATACAGGAAGATCAGAAAAGAGTGATCTAAGAAGTCGTTTCTAGAATCTTTGTTTTATAGGAATTTAAAAGACTTGGTGACCAAGTATCTGGGTCCATAGCAGATGAACTCTACAGGATACACATGGAAAGATATAATCACAAATATTGTTATGTATTAGAAACATCAATGGAAGATTCTGAGTAGGTTTTAGCATTGATTTATATTGGCTAATCTGTTTTTGATTAGTGTCTTGAAAACAACTTTTTTTCTTATCTTGGAACAAACTAAAAGGTCAGTAACAATAGAAGACAATCTGGTTAACATTTCCATACTTAAGTATTGCTATTCTGACAGCAAATTATAGTCTGGTAGCACCTTCTAAAGGGTGTGCTACTGTTTAGGTTAAGATTTAAATCTGAATTTATCTAACAGAAGTTGTTGGATGAAAAATAAAGTGCTCACTGGCATGATCTCCCTGTTGACCAGACTAGCATACTTACTGGAATATTATAGTTCCCATCTTCCTATATATGAGGAGAGGTGCATTTGGGAATAGATGGAACTTGCCCAGAATTCATGCAGGAGGTGGTAAGAATGCATTTCTGCAAACTGACATGTTGGCACACCAAGTTGTACTGCCAAGCCATGGCATAACCATGAACCCTCCCCCCCTTACCCAGAGATGTAATAGAAACCACCTGATGCTGACTTCAGTAATCTAGAGTTATTTCCTAGATAAAATATCTGAATATATTTAAGAAGGGACAGGAAGAGCTAACAGGATCAGTGGATGTAAGCAGTGATGTAAAAAAGCAAAACGGGAAGAAGGGCTGGGAAGAAATAAAGGGAGATGAGAATAAGAAGAGATGAAAGGAAAGAGTGAGAAGAGGGAAAGAAAAAAGTGGAGGCTATTCTAAATGCATCTGAGATTCTGTGTAGTGATTTTCTGTAGGGAAAGCAGCTAGAAGAAAAACCAAATACTTATTAATGGATTTTAAATGGAATTAAATCAGAGAAGCTGCCAAAATACTAATTTTAAATATAACAGTCTGTGTAAGGTTGTGTATACCTACAAATTGAATGGGCATTTTTTTGTGCGGTTATTGATTTACAGATAAACACTAAGGTCATTGGATGTCAACCTCCATGTTATCTTTCTGTGAAGTGTCATTTTAATATATTGTTGGTTTTTTTTTTTTCCTGAAGAGAGATGCTTTTTGAAGCTATTATCGAAAAGTAATCTTTTTGTCTTTTGAGTGGAATAGATGGCATCAAATTATAAGTATTTTTGAAGCATTTCCATGGGGAAAAGTATCCTAGTTTTGAGTTTTATCTACTGTGATGAATTCCACTTTAGTTGAGCTATTTAGAAGCATTTTTTAGGCTGCTTACAGCTGCAAGTACATCCCAGTTGTGGTAATTTGTGGCTTGATCTGGCCCTTTGTATTTCTTCCTCACACTTCTCTGAAGGTTTTGTTGCCACTCATTACAGATTCTGGTACAGCAGCAGAACATTCAGTGCTCTGTGCAGCAGAAGGATCTCTTCCTAGTAATTTTTTCTGTCTACATAATTCCAAACTGAAAAGTAAGCTACTAAATTCATAAATAACCCAAAACTCAAATGAATAAATGCAATGTTGTTAATAATTATTAATTGTTTTTTTTAACAAATGAAACCACACTGCTATTTAACTGAAGAAACATAAGTAAGTAAACAAGCAAAATAAAGACTTTCACTTGAACGTGGTTCTGCCCTGCTAACTAAGTATAATCTGAGGACAAGGATATCTGTGCAATCACCTATATGCTCATGATGCAAGATCAATGGCGCATCCAGGTTAGGGCTTTGTATACATTTCTCTGTTTTTCAAAGTCTAATATATTTACATTGACTGTAGAAAGCAATCATATCTTTCTTTACTTTCTCCCATATAGTAGAAAGCATTTCCAGAATAGAGAAGAAAAATTGTTAAAATATATTTCAAAATATGTATTTCTGGTGTAGATAATTTCTAGTGCGCAGAAATATGTCACAAAAGAGTTGGTGAAATGTGCAGAAGCTGATAGGATGCATAGAAGTAACAAATCGAAGCTTTTCTGAAACTTGTGATATGCATAAGTTGGTGTTAATGTGATTTTACAAGCAAAACTAGAAAGGTGTTTTGGAAATGCTGCATTGCATTTGACAAAAATGAACTATGTTCCTTCCCCAGAAGAAATGGGATAGGTCATGTTAATACTGATATGGAAAATTTCTTTCAACCTAAGTAACTTCCAAAATTTTTCAGTTAATATCTTTTTTTTATGTGTGTGTCTTTTCTCTCCCTCTTCTGCTTTTTTTTTCTTTTTTGTACAGGTTTCTTAATATCTTTTTCACCATCATTGCAAAGACTTGGCACAGCAATTTTGGAAGCTCATAACTGAAGATCAGTTATGTGCATATAAAAATACTAACTTCAGAAAATTAATCTGTGAAATTCCACAAAAAAGATCTGAGACTAAATTTACCATCCCATCAGTGTTACATCAATAGTTGATAACCTTCCTTTCTGCTGTTATTGTTTTTAAAGACTGACACGTTTCAGTCCCATTCTGCAGTAGTTATTGTTAGCAATACACTAGCATAGCATGAACTGTCTTTCTATTTTAAAGAAAACATCTAAAACTCAAGGGCAGACAGTACTTTTTTACTTTCAATGTCAGTATTGTTGGGGAGACTCATTCTCCATAATCTGAACAAAGCCACTTATTCTTTGCTAAATTTATGGTGGATACAAGTTTAAAGTGTTAAGTGTCGAACACTAAATGAGGAAATTGGTTGCAAGTCTATGAGGTTTTTTGAAATTCTAATGAATCTCATTTGAAGTATATATGCTAATATTGCTCTATGATCTGCTAGAGTATCATTTCTGCTTTATTTATGCACAGGTAATTTTTAACCCATGCTCTTCTCTTATCTTGAAATAAAAGAAGACATTTTTAAAGGATTTTTTAAAAGTAACTGTTGCTGCAAGAAAGCTCTGTTTAAGAAAATATATCAGAAAATGTTGTAATGCTATGCATGCACTGTCATTATTCGTATGTTTCCATACAAATGATCAGCCAGGTAAGATGTCCTAGCTGTGTGTGTGATACCATCACGTATCGGGACAGGTATGATTAGAATAGGTATTTGGCATATTTTCTTAAACAGTGATGTGTCATTTTAGGCAGAGGATTTCTCATATTTTCTGGACTGCTGTGGTTTCTATAATTTTAAAATGGGATTTAAGTCTAAAAATGGCAGTAGGTTATTGAGAAATTAATATTTCATTTACTTTTAAATCCTTTTTAAGCGTACTTTAACTTTTGCACCAACTTTATTGGCTAGAAATATATTGTTGCCTAACTTGGAATACTGAGTCTATAAAAGTTGTGAGTTTATATATACACAAAAACCTAAGATACCATATCTGACTACTTTCAGATCAGCAATTCCAGTAACATGCATCAAATCAAATTTTAACCCATCACAATAACTTTGAAATTTCCCTTAGGATTCATTGAATGGTGCATGAAATCAGTTACAGAACATACTGAGAGGATATGTTAAGGTTGAGCAGGCAGTTTCAGTCTGCTGAGATGATAGTAGAAACAGGAGGGAGAGAGACTTATTATCTCCCACTTTGTTTACTGCCTCTTCCAGAGATGTAAATGCATAGAAGCTGGAATTCCATTCTTCTTCATAAGGAGAAAGAACTAGTCTGTCAATCAGGATACGCAATGTTTGTATTGTTTTGCTTATGCCTAATAAATAGTCTGTGAGAAACTGGCTGTGGACATTATGGGTGCAGATTACTGATTTCCCCTGTAACAGAGGACTTTGAAGCCATATAGATCAGGAGTTGGCTTTCTTGGGTTGTGTTTTCCTCTAGGCTGAAAAAGTTTTCATAACAATTGAATGGCCTCTGCAACTTCAAAGGGTTCTCATAACAACACAGTCTGTAGAATGAACCCTTTATCTGCACTGTTGTAAATATTGTTAACATATGTAGTAGTGACAATTTTCAAAACATTCTCAGGTTTACCTAGTATTCCTGTAGTACTGATACAAGAATCTTAGGTTAACTAATACATATAGATATTTTTTATATTTTCCAAAGTGACTTTAGCCAGATTTGAGTGACATATCTTTTCAGTTTTTTTATTTCATATATTTCCTGTCCATTAAGTAATTCTCCAACCATCCAATATGGTTCATGTTTGATACAAAGTAACCATGATACAGTTGAGAAACTCCAAGAATGTATTTAGATTGTCAGTCAGTGCTGCTAATACTGCACTTGTGGCAATTCTGATCTTGAATGATGTATTCAATGAGGTGCAGCCCACAGCTTCATGGAAACATTCTCTGTTTCTTTATTTGATGGCAAGGGAGCCTTAAGGAATCGATGACTCCTCATATGTCTATGAACTGTGCTTCTGAACAATTTTTTAATGATCCTAGTGCTCTGAAGACCAAGTGAAAGTATATGTTTTATTGATTTTTATAAAGACTTCAGTGAATCATTATAGTGCATATTTCACTCCTTTATAACTTGAGTTCTGTTGAGTGCTTTGCGCTGTGCAGATTTGTGAGGAATACAAGGTCTTGGGGAGGAGTTTAATTGAATGGACATAGCAAATGAAATTCATTTAGTTGAAGTAAGCATTAAATTTAAAATGTGCATAATGAGCTCTGAAATTTTGCTTTAGCATTATTAGTTTGTGAATTTGAAACTAACAGAAAGTGATTATCGCTGATTTTCGTAATGATTGCCATGATTATCATTTTAAAACAGTTAAAACAGTTGTAATATGTGAGCAATGACATTCAGAGGAAATCCTATTAAAAACAATTAAAAATACCACAAGGGTAAAATTATTTTCAGGAAGTAGTAGACACTGTTTAATAATTCAACTGCACTGCAGCTAATTTAGTTTTTTCATTAAAAATGTTAGGATACCTTGAATAATTTTCCCTTAATTTTCTAATGAACTTAAACAAGCTTGCTTTCTTAAAAAAAAAAAAAAAAAAAAATAGAAATCATATTTTCTGGGTGATTTCACAGTAAAATTAAGAAACATGCCTTAAAATTATAAAAAATACTGTATTGGTCCTAAGTCCAGCTAGTCCAGTGCTTTCTCTCTACATGAACTGAAGTTGATATCTAGAGAAATGTAAGAATCATATAATTATAATTTGTTCTTACTCTCGCAAAGGTTTGTGTAATCTCTTCCTGCACATGTAAGCTTCTGGAATCCACAAAAACTTTTGGAAAATATTTTTTTTTAGATCTATCACTTTAAACATGAAAACTACGGTCCTTCATTTTGAGCCTGGCCTAATCTATACCCTTGTCATACTTGTCTTTCCTCTGAGCTTTTACCCACTTTGCAGAGGACACAGAGCTGCATATAGTATTCATGTGGAGAAATCATAGAGCAAAATTATGTGGTTTTTTTGTTTGCTTTTAGTTCTTTTCCAAAGAACTCCTAATCATTGATTTGAATTTTTCTCTGCTAGAGAGAACAGAGCTGATAAAACGGCTTATCATGACTCCAATGTTTCTCTCCTGACAAGGCAACTTACAGCCCATTGATCTAGATTCAAAGGATTGCTTTTGCTGTTGTTTAATGCTTATCCCTCCCATTTAATTTATCTACCATTTTATTGCTTGAGTTCTCAGTCTCATAAAGTCCTTGAGCTACTTCTTACAGCCTACAGTTATTCTTACTACTTCAAAGAACCATTAAAACATATAGACTTTTCTTCAGTGGTAAGGACTTTGTTAGTGTGTACATCTATAAACCTTTGTAAGATACAATAATCTGTAATGTATTTAGTAATTTGATTTATTTCAGATGATATTTGAAATTTTTCTTAAAAGATATTTGTTTATGCAGTGATTTTTGGTCCTAAGAAAATCAAAGATGAAAGCTCTTTCAATATTAAAAGAATTTGATGTTAAGTTCACTGAAACAAGAGGCCAGCTGACATATTCTGCTTTATCCCTTGTACTTTTAAAACCTGAAGCACTCTTAATACTTCTAGTTATCTGAATAAAAAATACTCTATCCTTGTGAGGGGAAACAGAAACCATGGGGTGTTTGCTTCACATTTGTCTTTCAGAGAAGCTGTAAGTTCTCTCATAAAATAAATACTTCCTATCATGACCTATCAATCACTCTGCATTAAATCTCATTGACTAGTATTATAAATAAATGCAGAAATTATTGTGTTTTCTTTCATGGTTTCTGATAATTTTCTTATTTAATTGGTTTATATAGGACTTCCTAACAACATGATATAAGAATATTATAATTTTGAATAAAAAATGTTTTTCTAGTCTCTTGTCAGCAAAGACAAATGATGAATAAGTAGTAATCATAGCTGTAATAGTTTTCAGTTTTGAGTAACAACCATATTGCTGTAATACAGAACTAGAATCCTCTGCTACCCTGAGCATAAGGCTGAAAATAAGACTTGAATTTTAATCCAGACTTTGCAGTTAAAACATTGAGGAGTTGTGAAAAAGTTATTTATGCCTTTTTTTTTCTTCCTTGCTTATGTATGCGCTGTTAAACGATTTTGGGAACAAGGAAGACTTTGCTGGCATAAGACCCTGGAGAACAACCACTCATGAATCATGCTCTGTTACTTTTCATACTGAAACATTCTACTAAATATGTGAATATATGTTTACAACAAGTTCAAAGCAGAAGATACAGCAGAAAATGACAAAATTAGTCATGCTAATGGTGATGTGTGCTGATTTTAAAATTGCTGTAAAAGAGGAGCAAAATGACACTGAAGAAAAAGCTTTTGTTATGTCATTTTGAGCAAATTGAGATCAATGCCAGAAGAGCAAAAGGCACATTATCTAACTTCATTTCATCTATTTCAAGCCAAGAAGTACTGTTATCTATTAAGTACAAAGCTTACTGTAGTTCATGGAAAAAAGGCTTCTTTGGTTGGTTTTAAAAACTATTTTATTTTAAATTAGGTTTGAAATAAGCAAACAATATAAATACAGGCTTGATGTTCTCTTAATTTTAAATAGTGAGTACTATTTGGCATAATGTCCATTGAAGAGTGTTTTGTGGCTGCTATGAATAAAAACATAGAACTTATGAAAGTTAATACAAAGGTCCAAATTGCACGTATATTAATGGAATTAAATTAACCAATGCAGTCTACAGCTAAGATCTTCCTCTAACAGATAATCAATTATAAAGTGATACACAAACTACAAATGTGGCATTTTCTCATACTTTTAGGTTTCAAAACCTTTTATTCAGAGTGTTCTTTACTCATCCTGATACAGTAAGGAACAACTTAGTCTCAATAAATTTCATGTGCTTTAGAGTTTCTCTTTTTAGTAGCCTGATTTGGTATTCTAAAATCACAGATTAATTTTATGGTTGTGTACAGACCCATACCGACTATTTTGGGACATTAAAGAGTGGAAGATTAGATTTTTTTTCATGTATAGGGAAAGAACTGAAATAGCCCAGCGTCTACTATCTATTCTTTAACTTCTTCAGAAAACTCAAATCCAAATTTAACAACTCTTTCCATAAATGTGCTAAATTTAGAGCATCAAAATGTTCCATGTTATGCACATTGACATACTTAGGATTAAGAAAACAGAAAGGTTGGTGAAAGCATGGTACTTCTATTACTATCTTTTTTTTCCTAAGAAAAACCAATCCTTTTGCTATGTTTTAGAAGTGCAATGATATAATTTTATCCGTTGACTTATAAGAATATTGATATAGCTTAACTTATACTAAGACTGACAACCCAAGATGTATGACTCTTGAAAAAATAATTGTCAAAATAAGGATCCATTACTGATTTATTCCTATTGCTGTTGGGATATTTTTGCAAATGACAGCTTTGAAAACTCCATTTTCCTACATTTCTCAATTTACTTACTAAATATTGGTCAAACTGAGAAAATTTAATTACACTCTATTCTAATTGATCATCATTTGCAGTATGACAATACCTTCCTCAGAGTTATGAATGGTTAGCTGCTTTTGCTTGAATTGGTAGATAAATTTTAAAACATTTTCTAAAGACAGCTGCATGTGGAGCTAAAAGCCTTATACATGAACACACTCACTGTCTTTTTGTTCATGTCTTTGTAAGATATTTAGGGAGAGCTATTTGAATGTATTGTCTATATCTTCCAAAAATTCCTAGCTATGGGACATGTAAAAGAGATGAACTAATATTTCAAGCTTAAAACCAGAAATGACAATGGTGTATATGGTAGTGATATGACATTGGAAAACAAATTATACCCCCAAAACCAAAAGATGTCTGATAATTACCCATTTTATTTGTTGATTCAGTAGATATAATTTTGCATTTGATTTCAGTAAGTCCTGAAGAAATTTTAGAAAGTGACTAGAAATATATTTATATTAGAAAGTATTTAGAAATTTAGAATAGAAAAACTGTTCTTAATTTGGTCTAATTTTAATGGCATGGACATGCAAAGGTAGGTCTATAACACAGATTATAGAGAACTAAAGAGAAGCCATGAGAAAAGAAGTACTTTTATAATTTTCAGTAAAGCACTTGGTATGATTACACATTAGAATCTATTTGGTCAACTAAAATCCAGGCAGTTAGTAATGATAAAAGTAATAAAGAGCTGGCTGAAAGGGAGATGATATGGGTTCAATGAAATGGGAAAATACCACTATGAGGAGTTACTATTGAAGTTCTCCAGAGACCACCTGGGAAAAAACTTTTTTAGTGCTCGGAATTGGATAACATTGAAGTCTGACTGATTAAAAGGGATATGAAAATTGATGTTACAAAGTACAAGATCTTATACTTGGTTAATACTAAGAAATTTTACTTTAAGCCGAGAAGTAATCTACTGCAAAGAGCACAGTAGAAGAAAGTTCTGTGGATCTGTCATTCAAAGAGCAACTGTGAGGAACCAGATGAGATTGGTGTGAAAATGGCAATTGCATTCTACAGACATATTGACTGAAGTAGTTCAGGAAAAGATATGGTTTAGATGACACATTGCACTTCATTATTCTAAATATTGTGCACAGTTTTCTCTCATGTGTTTTCAAGAAGGTTGAAATACAGTGATAACTTCAGTAATGAAAAACATGGTGGGAGGAACCAGAAGAACTTGGCTCAGGACCATTAAGCAGGATGAAGGATAGTGGAGTTTGCAGAATGGCTGCAACTGCCAGGAAATTTATCAAACCCTTTCAACCGTATAACACACCTTTCTCAGCCAGTGAAGGAATGTCTTATATTTAAATAATTAGTTTTTGTTTGGTTTACTTGTCTGGGGCTTTTTGTTTGTTTGGGTGTTGTTTGTTTTTTTGTGTGTTTTCTGTTTTTTGTTTGTTTGTTTGTTTTTAAGGGTTTTTTTTCTTTTGTTTTGTTCCTGTGTTTTAAAATCTTAGATGTTTTTGAGCCTCTTCAGAAAGAGATCCTTTTTCGTGGTCAGTGTTACAGTTTGAAAATGTCTTCCCAATACTTGTTCTAACACTTGTTCTGCTTTCCCCCTTTTTGTCCTATTTTATGATCACCTCATTTTAAACTATTTCCAACCAGATATTTTTACACAGCTGTCTACTGTCTTCATCTCCAAACTATACATCTACCTTTTAATTAAATGTTTGGGTTGTTTGAGGTTTTTTTGTTTGCATTTCTCTTCTTTGTCTGAAAGAATGTATCCAGTAAGTTTTGTAATTAAGAACAAGGGATGCATGTCAGATTGATATTGCATCTGGAGGAGTTACAAACAAGCTCACTAATAAGGTACACTATAGTAGAGCATTCACACTTCTGATACTGGCAAGCTATAAAAGGTAATATCTGATGGCTACTTATGTTTATTACTGCTCTGTAAGCGACAATATCCACATTTACTTTTTTGCTTGGTGATGGTGTCAGTAAACAAAATTCATTTCACCTCCATGTTTTCAAAAGCTTTACTCTGCCTTTACATTTAAAATTAAATAAACAAAATGTGTATGAGTAAACATCAAAAAATTATTATTGATCTACAAAGGCAACATGGATGCAAAGCTATGAGTTGTCCTAGCTGGGGATATCGCTCAGCGACCTGGCATTATTATCTGTCAAAAAATATGTCATCTCAGAACCAGATTTTATTTCTTTCAAGGAGGAAAGAAGAAATGGTAAATTCATCATTTAGTTCCTGGGCCTATCTTTTATGTTTCCAAAGGAATATCATGGAGCCTGGGCTCTAGGAGAGGTGCTGCTCTGTGCACCTGAGAGTTTTTTGCACAGACCACACCCTTCCACTCCCAGCAGTATTTGCCTCTTTCACCATGGCTGCAGACAGGTAATGGACAGGGATTTTCAGGGAGTGACCTGTCAAAAAGCTCTGCACTAGGTACTGCCCTGTAAGTTTAGGGCTTTTTTTTTGGGTTGGGTGGTACTTTTTTTTCCCAATAAGGAGAAAACATAAATGATAGTTTTCCACTTAGAAAATAAGAAAAGCTATAATGCAACTTATATACTGTTTTTCATGTGAAATAATAATTTATAAGTAATTTTATAATATATGAAGGTTTTTTATGTAAGTGTTCAATAATTTGTAGGAAAGCAGTGATTCTAGTGCATTTTTTAGAGTAGGGTTTTTTCATAACTTTTAAGAAATATTTTTTAGTTCATTGACCAGTTCCAGATAGTACAACTGTTTCTTCACTTTGCAAAATTTTGCATTTGGGTGTTTTGTTACAATACAAGCATGAGATAGCTGTTGTAATTGGCATCTAAATATATTGTATTGAAAACTGAGAACTTTTAAAGAAATTCTTAGGGAATTCCTCTGGCAAAAATTGTGTTATCATACATTATGATGATGATGATGTTTATAATTACTATTAACAAAGTTTTAAAAAAGCAGTTGAACTATTAGTGTCAACAACATGATGCAATAGTCTCTTAGTTTTGATTTCAGAATATCATCTTTGCTAATGTAGTAAAATTTAAGTTTTACATTTGATAAATGTTCTCTTTTATAGTGTTGTGCTCTAATTAAAAATTATAAATGTGTCTATAATGGTGAGTGGCCTTATGTATACAGGAATACACAATAATAATAGAGTTAATGAAATAAAAGCTTTGAAATCTTGTAGAATTTAAATTCTGTGTCAGTTTATCATGTGAGATAGCAGTTTTCATAGAGGACCCTCTAACACCAAATGAGGTACTTCATGCCTTGAAGTATATTGAATAATGACTTCAAAAAATACAGATAATTACCCCTTTATAAATGGAATATCAGAATATTTCTCTATCTTTTGAGATCTTTGCATAGTAAAGTCAGTAAAGAGTCAAAGTATCTGTACTATTAGTTGGCTACTGGTTTTGAATCATTCAGTAACCATGCAGTTCTCTCTCAGTAAGTCTGCATGATTGTGTCACTGAAAAACCATCTCCTGTAGCATAGAAGCTGAAGTGCTTCTGAGGATGCAGTAGGTTTAAAAAACTACAGTAAATAGCAAAATAGTTAATTTATATTTGTACATATTCCTTTTCCTAGTGTAACGCATTGTGCCAGGTAGTGCTTCTAGTTAAAAAAGGTCAGTCTCATTTGGGCATGTCTGGTGGGCACTGTCACTTCCATTTTGTGTCACAGAGTGATCCTGCTAAAAGAGAAAAGAATCAGGATGGGCTCTCTTTGGATCTAAATATAAAATTGTTATTTTTAATCACATTTTTCAACAATTTAGTTTGATTATTTAACAGCAAAGATTACTTTTCTGAGGATATTGATATGCTTTTCTAATGCTTGCCCATTTGGGGGATATGAAGTATTGCTTTTATGAGATTAAAAAGAATATATAGAGAGTTTTAGCTTCCCTATTGATTCCTGCTTTGCTATAAGGAAAGTATTAATGTCTCTCTTATATGAAAGTATTTTGGTAATTAAAAAAGTATAGATACATGATGCCTTTTGTAGTTTACTTGAAGAATGAAAGATAAAAGTAGAGATTTTTCATGTTTTAGCAGGTGAGTGGAAAAATTACTATTTGGATGATCTTCAATTCCTGTACAGTTCTTTTGTCTAATAGGACAAAATTTTGATATTCTGTATTTGGTCAGGCACACCTCAAGTGAAAAAGCCAACTCTAAGCTGATCAGCCTGTAGCCTAAGAAAATTACACAAAAGGGAAGTGTATACAGTGCCATCAATTTGATGTGTATCACTCCTTTTTTATGAAATTGTCCAAATAAAGTCTGGGACATAGAAGTGAAGTGGCCTTCTGTTAATATTACACTATTTAGTGCATAGATTCAAGGTCTTGACTCATATTGCACATCTAAATTTTAAGATTTTTTTCAACATTGAACAATGACCAACTGTTAGTTAACATGAAAAAAAATGGAATGAAGGTTCTGACTACTCCGCTGCTCTGGCATTAACTGTCAGATAACTTCCAGTGTCTGATTTTCAATACATCATCATATGCATTAGTCTTACCTCTGAAATTCATTTTCATATTAAATACTTCTTCTTACAGTGCAATACTTCTCAGTCAATGTAATTGAAATGTCATGTTGACCTTTGTTTGAAATCCTCTGAAATTCCTGGGGTTTTGGAAGTTCTTTTTACTTTCATTTGATTTAAAATACTTAAATTACTGGTGTTCAAAAAGTGCATGCTAATTAACTGTATGAAACTGCCTGCTAATTGATCTTACAAACAATGTCTTTTGCAGATGTAGTTCAGCTGAGTCTGCCTGAAGATCAAAAAATAAGCACCACTGCAGCAACAGTGGGACAAAGTGCTGTCTTAAGTTGTGCCATCCAGGGAACACTGAGACCTCCCATTATCTGGAAGAGGAACAATGTCATTCTGAATAGATTAGATTTGGAAGATATCAGTGTAAGTAACAGAAAGTTCTATTTAACAGCTTATTATCAAACCTTGTCATAAATAATAGAAAAGTAATATATAACAAGCTTCTTCCTCCTGATGTTTCAAAGAAATGGAAATCATATGCCTGCCAAATTCTGCCTGTTTTTATTTTGCTTTGTACTTGAACCCTTGCTGTTAAATATAGAGAAAAGATGGTTCACAGACCAATTATTTTAAAGAATAAATATAACAATAAAAGCATTGAGGACCAAATTGCAGCCCAAAATACAGTCAGCATTATACATTCAGGGTTATACAGTCTTCAAATATCTAGAAGAAAAGAGATATTTATGAAATGAACATTTTAAGAAATGCATATAATCTGTACAAACAGATCATAATAATAACAACCTTGTATTCTAATAGTTTTATGGAAATGTATTTTTTCCAAAATAAGTATTTCATAATAAAATTTATTCTTTTGCTTATTCCTCCAAATATTAAGCAGTGTGTATGGTACCTCTCAGAGAATACAAAAAAGGGATATTAGAATAAATTATAAATCTTTTTTTTTTTTTTCCTTAGGAAGGCAAGTATTTGCCACCCAACTTTGCCTTTACCTCAAAATACAGAGAAAAATAGAAAATAGGAAACATAATTATGTCTTCTGACAAAACTCTAAAAATAGCTTTCATCTGTATTTTATGTGCTTTTGGGTATGCTTACTTTACTTCTGCCATTTTATATTAACAAAGTTTTCAATGTGGACAAATTGATACATTGAGAGTTGTGCATTGTGCCTGACCCCAGTGAGTCTGAAATCCTCGGAACTGTTATGTGTGTGGAATACCATCACAATCAAATAGCTAGTCTGTCTATTTTAATTTCTTTTTTTAATGAATATTTTTTTCAGACAATTTTTCTCATGCATAATCTTTGTTTTGTTTCTGGTTTTGTTAGTTCTGTTAGTAACCTGAGCTTCCTCACAGTGGTACTCCGTAAAATAAGGGACAATTTCAATTCACCTTGCTTGAGTGGTAGCTTTGTCATTTGAAAGGCTTAAGATAAACCCAGCATCATCTGAAAAGTTCTCTATTAAATAATAATTGCTTTTGCTAGTTTTATATTAATCATATGGCTGACATTCAAAAGTGTCTTGCCCATGTTCACAATCTCCTTTCTGCAATATTTGTTACCTTTCTGTAAATAGGCATGATGTTCAAAAACATTATTTAGAGTTCTTACTAATTGCTTCTAAGTATAATAACTGGCATGAGCTGTAGAAGATACATCTGTACACAGAGAAACAGAAGGGAAATAATGAATGGAAATAATGAACTAACTTTCAAAATGAAAGGTTCACTTGACTGTTTTTTGCAGACAGGAAAAGATCAAGTGTTTTCTAAGCTTGATACATACAAATATTCAGTTCTCAGGTGACATGAAGCTGAGTGGTGCAGTTGACACACCTGAAAAATAGGGATGCCACCCAGGGGGACCTGAACAAACATGAGAAGTGGACCCACAAGAACCTCATGAGGTTCAACAAGTCCAGGTGCACCAGGGTCAGGGCAATCCGAGATGTGAGTACAGACTAGAAGTCATTGAGAGCAGTCAAGAAGGACTTGAGGATGCTGCTGGATGGGTGGCTGAATGTGAGCCAACAGTGTGCTCTCGCAGCCCAGAAGGCCAAGTGCATCCTGGGCTGCATCAAAAGAGGAGTGACCAGCAGGGCAAGGGAGGTGGTTCTTTAAATTTTCCAAGATCAAGCCTGTTTTGCCCACCATTAAGCAACCTCCCTGTTTCTACCTGAACCCGTGAGCTTTCTCATTCGTGTTTCTCTTATTTTCTTCCCCTGTCCTGCTGTGGGGGGCAGGGGAATGAGTAAAAGGGTAAATGGGCAGGAGTTTGGCTATTAGCCAGAACACACTTTTGAAGTATTTATTACAACTAGGAGAAAGTTGAGTGTGGAATTTTTAAGACTCAGTGACAGGAGTGCATAATTCTGAAGATGACTGTATTCATCACCTATTTGTTAGCTTAATAAAAATATAAAACAACTGGAATTCTTGGAAGTCTTTTCAAGCAAAAATTATGTTATAGTTCAGTGCCTTAATATTAAGTTTTGTTATGTTTCAAATATAGAAAGAGAAAGTCAGATCCAATATCCATGGAACAAGGCACTAAAATTAATAGTATAATAATAATAACAATAAATACTCAAATATATCTATGTGATATTAATCTAATACCTCTTTATCTCTTTCTAGGCAAACTAAAAAAGGGAGGAACAAAGAATTAGTGGAGTCTGGAATAAAAAAATTAAAAAAAAAAAAAGACGGAAGGACATTGGGTTAGATTGGTCCCCAGAGTTTCTTTTCTTCAAAATTTATTTTATGACTCACTGTTTCCACAGATTTGATCTCTATATATTTATTTCTAGATCTATTTCTGAACCTGTTTATAATATATTAACTTTTTTGGTGCTTACAGTTTCCTATCTGTTTAAAGATTGGTATGTGACAATAATTTAGTATGCATTCAAACAAAGTAATAAAAATAAAACCTTGGGGAAAAGAAAAATAATTATAAAAAAAAAGTGGTGTCTTATATTTTACTATAGAAAATGAATTTAATACCTAAACAAATATTACTTCAAAGGAACAAATGCAGAGTATGCACCAATATATGTCACTGTTTAATCACCCAAGAATGTGTTATATTTATTCAAGCAATTTTAAACATTCAAAATCCCTAAGTCCTTGTATAATTTAAGATGTCCGCAGAGGCAGTGTATACTAGGCTTTACTATGGCTATATTATAAACCACAATGATATTTGCCTAACCTGGGAATTCTTAATTTACTCAGTTATACAAGAACCACACCTGTGCATCTCAAGACTAATAATGTTGTGTAAACAGTAGTACATTTTATGAAAATAACAAAACAAACACTGACCTGGGAAGATAGATAGTTTGGATTTGGGTTTTTTTCTTCAATGAAATGCATCAACATAACTAGAAGTCAACACATATATATGAAACCAGTCAGACTAAGCAGTAGTGACAATGTGGTTTTGTAAATCATAGCAAGTGCTCATACTTATAAATTAAGTTTTTTCACTATCGAGTTCCCAATACGAATTAAGCTATTTGCTTCAAGGAGGGACAAACTCAGAACAATATAATGTCCTACTTTTTTGCCAAATGGAAAAATGCAATAAGAAGAAGGAAAAGAGTCCAATTCTAAACTGAAATTGATAGTTTAATTTCTATTTATTTATTTTTTTAGTATCCTACTCCTCTACTGAAAGCATACAGGATAGATGTCTAAAGCTGTCAACTGTGGAGTGACTGTGAGTCTTAATGAGTATTGTGTTATACTCTAAGACAACTTAAAGAAATATGAAGAAATACTGTTTCACTTTCAAAGGATTACAATAGAAATTTGTATTTAAGTACATTTTAAAATTTTCTTTTAAGTGTGCAGTCAGATATTAATAATGTAACTATTAATATTCAGTTGATAATTTTAAAAGTTCTTAGTATTCCTCAACTCTTCTTATGGCACTTATCAGTAGCAAGATGTAATACTTCCAAAAATAGTAATCTTTCTTTTACTGAAAGTAAAGGGAGTCAGGAAAAATGAGCATCCATCTGACTGAAATTATGAAAAATTATATGCCTCTGCAAGTTTTACTTTACTTAAATTGTAATATGATTGGTCTGTGACTCACTACAGGATTGATATCATGGGACATTTTGCTGATATTTTAGTACACATATAGAAAGACTTTTTTTTTCTTGCTGTTATCTTGCATCTTAAATTTAATATTTGTCTTTCCATCTACCTCTTGGAATATGTTTTATCTAACCTATTATTAGAGAAAATATTTCCAGTGTATGAAAAATAGCAGATATATTTCCCAAATGCAATACATACTACTTTTTTAATGTTAATTCATTTGCTTTTAAAAGCTTTTATTTCTTATTTTACTTTATTGTTTTTCTGATTTTACTTTAATGTTTTCTGATATTTTCCTCTAGTTTTGCCCTCAGGTTATTCCCTCTATGTGTGAGCAATACACTTTCTTACAAGATCTCAGCCCTTTGTTCTTACATGTATTCAAGATCTACAGAGATGATTTGTCCATATGCAGTTCAACAGTAACTTCAGAAGAGTATAGTTCAACTTTTTGTTAAAAACTCATGGCATTTTTCTTCAGGCAGCCTTCATGGAAAGCACATAATATTTCTGGTAGGGGGTTCTTGAAGTTATGTGTAGGTTATCTTTTTCTCAAAACTTTTCATTTGTTCATCTTGTTAAAATTAATTTCCACATTACCACCGTCACTTTCTTTGGCCTCATTCAACAGTCAGCATTCTCTTCTTGACATATTTCTCCTTTGCCTGCTAAGAAAAAACACAACCCCAAAACATCAGAATGGAGAATGCCACTAAAAGCCGATTTTCTCTAAAGAACATAATACCTTATATTCTTTAGAGTTCTGTTCAGCCATAGGTAACAGAAAGGTTTCCAGATTGTCCAAAACACTAAGCGCATTTTCTAGAAAGGATTCCTGACATCTGACCTCTTCTTTTTCTTCCAGTTTCTTATCCTTTATTCCCCCTTTTTTTATTCTTAAGAAAAATCTGAGAAGAACCTCACAAATTAATCCCTTCCACATTGCTTTCTCCCATGGGAGGCTATGGACCTACATACAAGCTTCTCTTCATGCATGATGAAATTGTTTTTAATAAAACACAGTTATGACTTTAGGGCAATGGTCAGAAATACTAATGCCCTGTCTGCCAAGCATTTGAGTGTGTGTGTGTTTGTACTTCTGACAGAATCCCAAGTGAACCATAATAGTCAGGGAAATATTCCTCAATATTTTTAACTGCTCCCCAAATATAGCAATTATTAAAAGCAAAAAACTAAAAATAAAAAATGGATATAAACTAGAGGACTAAAATTTAAAGACAGTGAAGATTAATAATCAAAACAGTATAGTGTCCTAGTTCTGTCCAGGACAGGGGCAGTTTTTACAGTAGCCAGACAGGGGCATGTCTAGGACCTGGAGGTTATTCTGTGCCACCTCATGTCATTTTCTGGGGATGAGGAAAGGGCTCCCTTTCAGGTCAGGTAGCCTGGCGGAGAGGGTGTGGGTGAGCAATCAGGTGTGTGAATCACTTGCCTCTTTTTTCTTGTACAATCTGTTATTTCATTGCTATTTCCAGTAAATTGTTCATATTTCAACCTCTGATCTTTACCTTTTGTGCCTCCAGTTCTCCTCTCCAGCCCACCACAGGTGGACAAGGAGGGTGAGTAATTGAGCAACACATGGTTTGGAGGGTTTCAGTGGGAACGTTAAATTGGGGAATACCAGTCCTACCCCATGGCAGATATTAAAAATTAGTGTAAACCAATTTCTTTTTTTGTGAGTGTCCTAAAAGAGAGAATGCCTGCTTGAAGGGATGGCTTAGTCAATGAGCTGACTTTCTGATTTGCTACAGCAAGCTCTGCATGCTCTTGCTTCGTTCCTTAGGAGCTTTTCCTTCTCCCTGATGTTTTCCCACTGGCCCTCTTACCCTACAGAGTCTTTGCTGGGAGTATCTCACCCTTGTGTGAGGAAAAGTGTAGGCATGCTATGACGTGAAGGGAGCACCAGAACCTCAGAGGTGATGCTCCTACTTTTTGGAAGACAGTAACTCGGTAACTCATAGTCCAACAATGAAGAAATCAAACTATTCAGTCATAGTACCATAGTCAAAAAGCTAGCGGGCTTGTTCAATACACAATCTGGGTCCTGACCAGTTTATTTTGAGCTTGTATCAGTAAATTACAGGAGAGCAATTGTAGTATCAGATCTTCTATGTGGTCTAGCAGTATTCTGTGTGTTACAACCAGGATATATGAAGTTCACTTTAAAAGCCTACTTGCAGATTTTCTTTTTATATGATGCTTATGACACCTCTTAAACAGATCTGTCAAATATTTCTCACATATTTTCTACTGATTTTTTTTTTTATGAGGTAGTTTGATTTGTTTAACAATGACTCATCAAAGTCAGCACATTCCTATTTTTGCCTGTATTGAATTGCCCTTTATCTTTTACAGAGTTTTTCTTTTAAGTATGATGTATAATTATCTTTTTCTATTGAATGGGTCAAATACCATTTTTGATTCTTTTTTTCTATTCCACCTTAGATGTAAAGTAAAAATAGTTATTGTCAAAAATGCCAATCAGCTTTTTCAAATACCTAATGGTTTTTTGTTTACTTATAGTTAAGCCAGAAGTCTTGACCACCAGTGCAATCATCTCATTCAGTCCCCTTCCATCTTTTTTTTTTTCCTCTTTCCTTTTTTTTTTTGAATCTGATTTTGAGTACTAATTAATTCTTTAGTGCTGGCATAAATCACATGTATTACTTGCAAGGTATGATATCTTTTATTTTGAATATTGAGGTTATTTTAATATTTATTTTAGTGATGGCATGTTGAATGCTACTTTGGACTGTATATCATGTTTTCATGACACTGTGGAGGCACATATAAACCAGGTACCAAAACTGATCTGTAGGCTTCTGGGTTAATGAAGTACTGTAAAAAAATTGGGATGAGATTTCATTCACAAAGAATCAATTCCCATTAAAATAATTTGGATATGCCAGTTCTATAAATCTAGCCTAATTGAAGTTATAATACTTCAGAATTTTATGATACAGCTTAGTATGTACATTTTTTTATGGTGGGGACTATTTTAACTTTGAGCCAGCTGATGATTCTCTCTATGAAGAAATGTTAAGATCCTCATAGGTTTTCTCTTATCTTGTGCTCAATCAGTGCACTTCATTTTATCTTTATTACAAATGAAAGTGTTTGCTTCAGAGGTGAACAGATTCATGTTCTGTGGACTATAATCTCCTGTCATGCTTTCAGTAGTATAACTGAGATCAGGATCTGGTCACTTTTTTATTACAGAGTGGGGCAAAGTAATTGTTTCTTGCAGAGCTGAGTTCCTTGTCTTGCACTACTCATAATTTTATGTTCTAGAGCTGTTTCTACTGTTAATATCCAAAATAGCTGAACCTGTTACTATTTTCCTGTTTGGTTCTCTGCATTTCAAAATAAAAGCCCTTGGGACAGTGAAAGGTGATGATATAACATGTAAATCCATTCCCCTTTGCCATGAAGAAATCCTTGAAAATAACTCCAGGCAACACATATTAAACTACTTTGAAGGCAGTGCTATACATTTCTGACACTTACAGGCAGAAATTGTGAATAAAATGAGAAAGGGACACTGTGGATTTCTGAATTACTTGATTCTTCCAAACCAGTTTCTTAACACAACACATTGAACACATTGTTAGAAGAGCAGCTGAAATGGTAAATCTGCACTCATCGATGTTTAAGAGGACCTTCTGTGTCAGCTGAAATATATAAATACCAAATGTGTTCAAAACATTGTTATCCTTGTTCTTCATAGATATATCTTCTTGTAAAAAGCAGTTACTTCCAAAATGCATCAGTGATACTTTAATTTCTATTTTATTACTGTACAACGTTGTACATTACTGTACAAAGTTGGCATTGTACAACATAGTTATATCTCCCCTGCCTGTTCTAACTCTTGTATAGCAAGTACTGTTTAGCATATTCTGTAGAAACATGTAATTATTTTAAGGTACAGAGATATCAATTTCATTTATGTTAACGTTTTCCTTTCAGAAAGCTTTTAGATGCATCATGATTTTTCTACCTTATTATTCATTCAAACACTGTTTCTTATTGTCCTGCTATAGTAACTCTCACTCCTTTTTTTTTTTTTTCAGAGACACCAGAACTTTTATCACACCTACCTTTTTTTCACTTTTGCCTATCTTCCCTGCATTTTAAAATCAATGGAAAACTGTTTAATATTCTGTGTTATAAGCTAACTTCAAAATTTTTGTAAACATCAGTTTTTCATCCCCATAGCATCCTTCTTCCTCAACTCTTTCTTTTTGTTTCAAATTCACAGTTTTCTCTGTTCTTTTCTGTATATGTGTATATAGAGATGAGGTTATGTCTACAATCAATATTTCTGTTACTAGCAAATTTAGTTTGGGCCATTTAATTTCTGATTAGTTAATGAAAAAATTGCAGTTTGATTTTTATGTAAAGTTATAGATTCACTACTCTCACTTTTTCTGCTGTGTACATTCCATCAGCTGTGTGAAACCCAAAATCATTTCTGAATAATTTTATTGCTAGTTGTATATTTATTTCTCCAACTTGTCCAGGTCATTTTGTAGTACTTTTTCTATCCTACTATCGACTTAATGCTTTTCACAGCTTTGGTAAGAAATATCTGAAAGGGTTTTATAGTACACAAAAAGATTACTAAGCTTTTCAGGTTATTATTTTAGAAAAGAAGTCTCAAAAGAGCAACCTGTACTAGGCTACAGCTAGCAGTAAAGGTCATTCCGTCTTAAAAGCATGAGAAAGGTGCTTTGTTAATAATGGCCTCCTGTGGTTCACAGCCCTGACTTTCAAATAATTTCTATAGTACATTAAATAGGAGGACCATATCACCAGTAATAAAAGTGCTTTGATATCTAGGAATCTGTTTCATTGAACAGAGAAGCACACCTACATACTGAAAGAAAAAAAAAAAAACCACAAAAAAAGAAACTCTTTCTTTCTCTCCTTTCTCTCCTTTACAAGCCTCCCAGAAAGAAAAATTAGGATGGGTAGGACATTCCTTTTGGGAATTTGGCTCAACTGGCATTTATATATTTTAAAAAATAATAATAATTAAAAAGAAAACTGCAGATATGTACCAAGGTATTTACTCAGTACTGACTCAGAAAGAAAATTGCTACTCACCTGAAAAATAATCGATACCACTACTTGCAAAGGTGAACATGAAGCAAATTACTTATCTAGATCAAGCTTGATTAGTTTGTGAGCTCTGACTGGGTAACAACAGAAAGGGTATGTCTGCCATGGTTTTCAAATGATGGTATATAAGCTTTCTCTTAATCACACTGGTCAGTGATCTGTCTACCCATACACCTGATAGTATGTGGCATCCATTCATTTATAAATTTTATTGAAGATCTACTTTAGCTCAGACTGATTGCTCTTTCACCACACAAAGTCATGTGCCATATGTTAATTTTATCACCTTCATGTGTATTCTTCCTTTCTTTTTCACGTTTATACCATTTTTACACAGTTATCTTAGTAGTCTAGAGCTCCTTTTTCAAAAATTTACAATCAGAACTTTTTCTATTTGGACATAAAGAGTATTTGTATCCATAGCAAAGAGTTTTCATTGTTCTGTTAAAAAGGAGAGATAAAATAAAGATTTTTCTAAATTTAGTACGAATTGGGGAACAGATGCATAAATGTTGTCCATCTGATTCTCCTTTCATGTATGCCTGCCTATTGTAGCAATTCAAACTACAACAGAAGTAGGAAAGTTGAAACAGTGCTTCTAAATAATACCTACCTTGGTTTGTTATAGAAAATTGTCCTACCCTCAAGTAAGGACAATTCAGGGGAATTTACAGAGGATCAACAAACCTGCATTCTTAATGTACTTTTGCAGATACAATGAGATAGAAGTGACTGGATTTTTTCACAGTTACTGAAAAGTACTTACTAAATATGTTTAAGTTCTGCTGGTGATTAATATTTTCCTCTAGAACTTTCTAAGGGAAACATATTAATGTTTTCAAATTATAAGTCTTAGCATATAGATACTTAATTGAAATATTAAAGAAGAAAATGAATTTTTTTTTAATTGAAAATAAATTTCAGAGTACTTTAATAATAGAAAATGTTCTTACCCACTCTCATCTGAAGTATGTTGTCTTGTCTGGTTTACATCAGATTTATGTGCCCATTTACTTTTAAGAATTTTCATAAGAACAGTTGTTATGCATTTAATTTCAAATAGTCCTGTTAATTGAGAGGAGGCTATGTTTTCTTTTGTAGCATTTGTGCTCCTTCCAGACAAATGTTTCTCTTTACAAACTTATTTATGCTAATGAGAAATAAATTAGAATTGCTTTACTATGGCACAGTAAAATATCAATGCCATACCACTTCCTTCTATGAGATATTTTTAATTTTGTGCAGCAATTTGGCAAATGTTAGAAACTCTGTAAAGTTCTTGCTATTGTCATCTATAGTTAATGAAAGATGAATGAAATCTTTTGTCTTTATGTTTTTAACATTATATGCATTAGTTTTAACATCAGACAAGAAATTAATTCATGAAAAAAGGTTTTAACCTGTGAAAACAATTAACATTTTAAATTACAGCAAAAGGGAGGCAGATCATAAAGATCTTATGTCTGACATGGATTCTATGATCAGAGTTGGCAACAGTTAATGATAGAGTTACAATTGGAGTAAAAGATAATTGAAACCAAGAGTTAGCTACAGGGATCAGCAATAGAAAAAGAACCTCTGTACATTTCAGTCTTGCAAAGTAAGACTGTACTATATATAAGAAAAATGTGATGGTATTTCAGTAATACAGTTACATATGGTTACAGTAGCATAGAAGCTTTCCAATGAATGTGCTGTCCCATTGGTTAAAATAATGACATAGAGCAACGTGAAAAAAGAAGATTTAGTGTGTATAGCTTCCTGGTTCAAAAAAGACTTGTACTTCTAAAGAAATTTTGGGTCTATTACAAAAAAAAAAAAATTAATTACAGTAGCAATAATGGTGTTCTGAGTAGTAAAATTATTTTGGTGTACCTTGTAGAAAGTTGAAGTGTGTTAACAAAGTGTTAGCTGTTGTTGCAACAGAAGAGAATTTTTTACTGTGATTGGCAGAGCACTTGTAAAATTGAAGTAATAGATGTACCACAGAAGAAAGACCCTGTTGCAGGATATGGTAAAAATTGTATGTATAACAAAAATGAGTGTTTAATAAGAACAAAGTTTTAAACATCAGCAAGATTTGTGTACTTCGTTAATAACAGCCGAAAATATTTATGACCACTGTTCACAATCCGTTTAGGAAATGGGGAATTTCCAGCCTCACTTCTGTGACTTGAACACAGACTAGACCAAAACCAAATATCTCACAAGTCATAATGTGTAGAAAATAATGGGATTTTTTTAGTTCAGCATTATCCTATTATCTTTGTGTATCAAGAGCTATCAAAATATATGATACCTGTTGGCTTATCATAAAATCTTGGCTTCATATTAGTAAAAGAACAGAAGTCATATTTGGTAGAGCTGCAGAAAATCTGTTCGTCAGTGCCCCTATATGCTGAATTTTATTTTTTTTTTTTTTACAGACAATTTTCTGAACACTGTAATTTGTCTTGTTTTATACCAGGATGTTCTTGCAGTGGCTTACAGTTTACCTGACCAGGAACAATAACCAGGGAATACAAGGTTATCACTAACAAGTATCATCACAATATGATGGGTGAATAAAAGTAAACAAACAACCCCCCCAAACCAATCAACAACCAAACAAAACAAAAAAAACCTGAGCAAAACCAAAAGATTCTTACATAACTAGTTTCCGTGGTTACAGTGAAAGATGGCTGCAAATGACCCTGAGGTGTCTTTTCTATCATTGATATCAAGGAATCAATCTTGCCTAGTAAAGCTGTCTTGCGATAAAAGATTAGACTGGTGGACATGGAATGTTATATTAGTAGCTTGAGCAAAGGCAGTGTGTATGTGCCACTAAGATAACTAAGATTGGTACTAAATGTAAATTATCTCACCTTTCACTTTTTTATTAGTGTAAATTCAGCATTTGCTTGTAGGACTCCTGCTCATACTGAGTGCTTAGTTCAGGTCGACGGGGATTTTCTGTTTGTTTAAAAGGCACTAAGAAAAATATTTTAGAAGTATTGAGTGTGTCAATCTCACTAGACCCTTGTTAAGTGAAACTGTTGTGCTGGTATTCAACCTGCCAATATTTTGATTTTATAAGCAAAGAGAAGAAGATGGCAATAAATGGATGTCAATCACTTTGTTGTATGTATTCAGGTGTATACTTAAAGAAAGTCTTTCATGTAGGAATTCCATTCAAAATCTTTCTAAGTATATATGTCCCCATTTATTATGTAACATACTTGATAACAAACTGACACAAGTGGCACTGTATTAATAATTCAAGTAATGTGTGACTGGCCCTTTTTTCTCCCTGCTGTTGTCTGTAGATCATACATTAATGCTGCATGTAAAATGAGAGATCAGCTTAAAGAAAATTATTCAAGTTACAATATGATTTTGTCCCTCTTTGTACATTAAGAATGAGCTAAAGTGAATCATTCTGATTTTTGTATCAGGTTTGAAGGTACTAGGTTTCCTTTTTTTCTTTTTTTCCCCTTATCTCCTCTTTAGTTACCACCTAGTAGGAGATTCCCAACTAGTCTCTATGTTTTTTGGTTTAGGTAGTTTTGTTTGCAAGATATTTGAAAGTTGTAAGCGTTTGAAAAGGTATTTTGTAGCCCATCCAGTTTATCACATGTACGTAAAGGATTTTGTGATAAACCAAAATTTATCCCACAAGGCTCTAGCAGATTGTATAAAGCTTGAAGACACTTTACCTGCCTGTCTGTCTCACTCCTGGATAGTTCAGAAATACATGTGATGGACTGGATGAAAATTGGAGGAAAATTTTCGTAATACAAAAGTTTAAGGGTTGTTGTTTTGGTTTGGTTTGTTTTGTTTGGTTGGTTTGTTTTGTTTTGTTTTTTAAATTCTCTTCAGTTTGCAAAGAAACATCTGGAGAAATTTGTTTCTATGAAATAAAATGGGTTCTTTTAGTGTAAAGTGACTGCAGTTCAGGAAAGAAAGATATGAAGTATTGTCAACATAGGAAGAGGGGTTTGCACTCAAGAAATTAAAACTGAAATCCAGTATTTTATGCAATAGGAAGATGAAAAACTTGAATAGACTTTATAAATTTAAAACTAGAGTACTTGCAATCTACGTATTTGAAAATAGATTAAATTTTACAGTGTAATTATGAAGAGCTGATATTTTTAGAATCAGGAAAATTAGGAAAATTCAGTGATTTCTTTACACTAATCCTACAAATAAAATGTCTTTAAAGAAAGAAAATAGAAATGCTCTTCCTTAGCTCATTCCACAAATCGGATCCTAAATTGAGACGTTAAAGAAAAAATTGAGTCAGTACTGTTTCTTTGGGGCCTCCTGGCACTTATACACCATTTGGAATGTGATTCAAGTAAATTGCACAGTGCAAAACTAGTTTCTCTTTGAAGAACCAGCTTGGAGCATAATAATAAATACATCTACAGTTAAAGCTTATTTAAAAAAAAAAAAGAAATAAAAAATAACAGTTTGGGGAAATGATAATAAACTGTGGTAATTGGTTAATTATAAATTCATGTCACTGGTTATGAGATGAACTTGAAAAATATGTGAGACATTAATGTCAGATACTTTATCCAATTAAATCTGATTGCATAACAATTTGTTTTGTTAGAAAAGAGTAAAAGTTGAATGGTATGTGAGTGATTCTGAAGATCTCTGTGTGACATGAAGCAATAAAAAAGACAGCTGTATCAGAGCATGCTGAAATCTTCATTTAACACAAGCTGCATCTACTCGGTTGGAGATTTTGAATGTCTAAATAAATTAGCAGTCATTATTGCAGATTCATAGCAAGATAGCATAAAGTTACAGAATTTTTGGGGAAGTAAAAGGTTAGTGATGTTTTATGACTACTCTCAAGAGCTCCAGTACTTTGGCAAAGCTGTCACTTGTGCCTAGTGACTCCAATAAACAAGAAAAAAATCCCAATTATCTTTACACATCTACATATAAAATGAAGTCATTATTCTCACTGATGATCTAGTAGTAAAGAGCTTTATGGCACTTTTCTGTGTCATCCCTCTTCAGAGTCTTAGGAAGCTTGTAACATTATTAGATTTCAAAATAGCAAAACCATGTTTTAATCAACTGACTTTTTTTTGAAAAGCACGAAGGAGTTTCATGTTTTATGTAGAAAAATGGATGTTACCATTTATTAGCTGTTACTATTTCCTCAGGGAGTGAAACTGCAGTCCTTAGTGTATACCAGAGAATAAAGGGAAAATAATACATCTCTAACAAATTATTTAAACAGGTGCAGTGTTATTCTATTCATTTGTAGTCAGAGAAATAATCTTTTTCTGAGATTTGCTGAATACAGACAAATCCTGCTCATTTCAACTAATGGTCTGGTCTCACACATTATTTTAGGAAGAGAGAATAGAGGATGACCTCTGCATTGACCATTTGTAATAGAATCTTGGGCAGGTATGCATGAAGACTTTCTCAACATTGGAGATTTAGTTAGATGTTCTGAATTGCTCACCAGATGATCACCTATTTTACCCAGGAGCAGTAGAATAATGCTAGTAAAGCTATTTTGCTTTAGTAAAGCTAGTAAAGCTGTAAAAAACAGCCCTTTGTAAAATTCACTCATGATTTGTTTTTTTCTTTACAGTCTCCCCAGTGTCAAGAAACAGAGGGACCAACTAAATGCCTAGAATGTCTAATTGTAGCTGGGAAGTTTGTTTTCCTGGTCAGCAGAGAGAGTTAGATGGTAACTAAAGCAGGGAGCAATGATGGATCCACTGGACTGTCCCATGGAAAGATTTTGCTACCTTTAGCCTTCTCAACTGACTGTAAAAGAAGCTTAAAATGATTAATTTCCCTTGACTAAAACTAGCCTGCATTAATAGCCATGAACGGTTTTCTGGTGTTACATTCTTCAGAACAGAGCTTCCTTTAAGATCCTGTCACCTTCCACTGTAGGTATTGCAGTAGTGCCTATTCTGAACTGCTTTTTGTTTTTTTAGACTTTGACATGATTTACAATTCTCTGTAAGGCTGTTTCTTCAACTGGTGGATTTACACTAGATTCATGATTTGTTCTTATGGCAGCTTTAAAATATGGAACTGAGAGAAGGAATGCAAAATTTGTGCTTATGAAATTCAGGGTTTGTTTTCTTAAGATAGAAGCAAAACTGAAAAAAAAACCCCTCTTGAATTTGTGCCAAATGCAATTATTTTCAGACTTCTTTGTGGAATTTAATTTCTTTCTGACAGGCAGTAACAAACTGCAGAGTTGCATAGCTTTGCCAATGTGAACAGAGAAACTGATTATTTGGAAAACAGGAGTTGTAAAATTGACATTAGCATGAAAAGCCTGAGCTGAGTTTATCTGGCAAACCAAGCATACATAAATAATTATTTTAAAAATGTTTCCAGTTAACCCTCAAAAGGTTATCTACTCTCTGTGTCCTTGTAATAAAGGAAGTTAAAGATACTGAAAAATATGTAGAATACCAACAAGAATGTGGCATTAGTATTACTGGTACTTCCATGAGTTGATTGAAATCAAATGCAGAAAGCTTGGAGGGAGGTGTAGAGAATAAAGGGAATTATGGTATACTGGCTATATCTTATAAGTGAAAAACTGTTGTTTTGAAAATATCTGGTTGTCTGACAGAGTTGAAGGGAAATGC
>VYXB01004104.1:34517-89113 GCA_013397135.1 Pachyramphus minor | reverse complement strand
AAGAGGGCAAGAGACCTGCATGGACGAACAAGGAACTCCTGTCATTACGCAGCATAACTAGGAAATACACATGAGAAGGAAACCGGGGCAGGCCACTTAGAACGAATACAGAGAGGTTGTCAGAGTAAATAGAAATAAGATGAAGAAGGCCAAGACCTATCTGGAATGAAATCTGGACAAGGAATTCAAGGACAGCAAGAAGGTCTTTTTTCCGATACATTAATAACAAAAAGAAAATCTGAGAAAATGTGGGCCTACTACTAAAAGGAGCAGGGACCCTTGTGACAAAGAATGCAGAGAAGCCAGTTACTAAACATCTTCTTTGCACTGGTCTTCACTGACAAGACCAGGCCTCAGGAATTTGACCAGGGAAAAGGAATGGTGGAAGGAACTTTCCTCTGATCAAGGAGGATTGGCTCATCAATGTACACAAGTATTTGATGGGTGAGCGTCAACAGGATGGAGGACAGGCTCTTCTTGGTGACGCCAAGCAACAAGATGAGAGGCAATGGGCAAAAATTTGCCCATGAGGAAGAACTTTACTGTGTTGGTGACTGTGCACTGGAACAACAGATTGTCCAGGGAGGTTGTGATATTAAAAATCTGCCTGCATTAAATCCTGTGCAATATGTTACAGGAAGACCATGCCTGAGTAGGGACGCTGTACCAGCTGACCCCACCAGAGGTCCCTTCCAACCTTACACATTCTGTGATTCTATTTTGTTTTGTTGAAATACAGGGAAAACAGCAAGAAACATTTTCTAGAGCAAATACCAGAGTTCTGAATGAAGATTAGAAATTTGTAAAGATAATGGAACTGTAACACACAAACAAATGTTAGAAAGGCCTATACTGGCTTGAGAAACATAAGACATTAGAGAAAAAAAACCCAGAGGAAACAGATTTGGACACTCCTCTCAAGAACCTACAATATAATCATGTTGTCAAGTCATAACATCTTGCAATCATCAAGCATCATAAATCCATTTGCAAAAACTCCCACCTACCTCTGAAAAGGTTCTTCATATAAAATTATAGTACAAAGGACAACAGTGTACCATTGTTACACATTACTCTAAGTTGAAATCAAAGCAGTCTGATGTATGTCAAGTTTCAGTCCTGCTTTTGACTTACATGCTAACTGCAGTGACTTTTCAATACGCTGCAAGTTACACAGTTGGGGAGAGGTGTATAAAGGGTGTATTTATCTTGCAAACTATAAAAAATGAAAACTAAAACTAAAAGCATAAAAATTACCTTATAATGTCTATAAAATCTACCAATCCAATGTTAGGAAGTGCTTTTATGGTCACCCTTGCAGCCTGTGCTGCATTATGCTGCAATCTTCAGCAACATAGAGGTAGTAGACCTCAGCAACTTCTCATCTAGAATCATAGTTAGAGGAACCACCTTCTACTCTAACAGCCTGTGGTTAGGGGACTGCAGCCACTGTTCAGCTAAATCTTTCTCTGAGAGATCACAGGAAAGGGCTTCTGGTTGTCTCAATGCCATTCACTGTGTCAACTTCTATTTACTCCAACAGTAAAGGCAGTGGACCAGACAGAAGCACCTCGTTTCTTTTATGAAGGGCTGTGCATCGTATACTGGATATCCCCTTTTTTCCCCCTAAGATTATTTTCTTTTGCAACAACACAAGATGATAAAACTACTTCCATTATGGAAAAGCTTTGTGACAGTGTTATATACAGAACTCCTGCCTCTCTGGTTTCACTTTGCTGCAGGGTAGTAAGAAGAATTTATGTGAAGTGAGGCATGCAATTAAAATTTCATTTACTGTGCCTCGGAATTTGGAGGAATGCAAGTTTCCAGTATGCCCTGCATACGTGAAATACTGCTGAATATTCTGCAAAAAAGGTCAGATCCCACAGCTCTTAATTTGGGAAGGAGCATTGGTAAAGTCTTTTTACCTAAATTTCTCTTTGTATCTGTTCCTCTGACTGAATGAGAAATAATACCTTTGATTTGCCTTATTACAGAAGTTTCCAACAGACACTTATTAATAATTCTAATTATTGAGATTACTAATCATAAATGGCACAAAAGAACCTCAAGATAATAGTTTTTTTTTCCCAACATGAGTTAAAAGGCTCACAATAAATTAGGTTCAATGCCACACACAAAGTAGCAAAGAGAAAACTATGGATTTTAAGTCCTAGTAATAAAGAGCCCTAAACAAGGAATGAGTCCTATTGAAAAACCAGTATGTGATCACGTTTCACAATGCATACCTACCAAAAAGCCAATTAGTAATATCCACACTACATTCACCTGGGCACTTCCTAACAACTTGACTCCCTTCATTTTACAAACTATATATTCAGTTGTGGAGTTTTAAATGGGATTTATGCAAAAAGTAACATCACTTGTATACCTTCTCAATAATAACTTCTTCAGGAGTGAGATTTACTATAAATGATACACAAAATGCTTTATGTTTTACTGAAAAGTAATATAACAATCCTGCAAGAGGACTTTGTCCAAACTCGAGCTTTGGACAAGACATGTGCAAATTTAAAGGCAAGCAGGCCCACACATTAGAGCTAGCGTGTTACAGGAAGAAAGCCGAATCAGGATGTATGCAGCCTGCACAAAGGACTGCCTAATGACAGGGACAAATTACTGTCCTCAGTCACTTAAGGTCAATGTTATTATTAATGTTTAGGCTCACTTATGGCAACAAGAAAACCTACTGACAGAGGAGAAAAGAACTGACAAAACAGTCTCTTAGGCAGCAAAATTTCCTTTTGTAGACAATTAGGAACTCAGCAGGAGTGAATATGCAGGCAGCTATTATAGGGGATTAATAACCCTATATAATGATTCATAATTGAACATAAGTAACATATGCATATAAAATTGGAGGAGGTATTGGGGGATTTTCAGTGACTGCAGGTGGACAAGAACTTAAGAACCAGATTTGACGTGAGTATACCTTTCCATGGCATACTGTATCCTAGTGTAATGCTGGAGTCACTGGTCATTGCTGACTTATAAGAGGGTTCTTGGTTAGATATATGCTGCAATTCTGCAGGCAGATGTGTGAAAAATCATAGACTTCTACAAATCTGACCACAGTCATGGCTCCTTAACATAGGAATGACGTATTTACATATATTTTGTTCACACATTTTTGGATCATATACAAGATACAGAAGCAATATGATGATATGAAAAAGCATTCCATCATTTAAGTCAGAAACTTGCTATTTTTCATAATAAATATTATGATAAAATTCACAACATCCTAGTGTTTTCAGTGTATTGTATTTCTAAGCACATGAAAGGACCTGAAAATGCAAAAATCTTGTTTAATTTGTAAAATAAATTTCTACACAGGGGAAATTCTTCTATATAAATAATAAAACAGGTACGTGGTTTTTTATTCTTTATTATTTTGAGCTAAAAAAATAACGCATACTATGTCTTACCTAGTAATTCATACAAAGAATTCAGAATAGATTTCCATGCTTCTCCAGCTTCCTTCCCAGCTACATCTGCAAAATGAGCTGCACTGCTATATACATTCAAACGATCAATACATTCAAGAACAAGGTTGATCATACCCTTAAAAAAAAAAAAAAAGTATTTTTTAGGTGCAAACAAAAAAAGTTTTCAAAAATCTAAGAAAACACAACATGAAAAAAAAGTTATGCAAAACACGAGTTTATACATGAATACATACAAGAAGTCAAACAAGCAATCCCTATGGAAAATTTTCCTTGACTGTGACAATTAAAACCTACCATTTAGTGTAGTCAAATTAAAACAAAAAAAGTACAAATTTAGACAATTTTCTATTCTGGAAGGTATTTAGGCATCTGAAAAATTACAGGCAACTAGCACTGCCAAAGAAATAACAGATAATAATAAACAAGATACTTAAAGCATGCTTATTAAACCAAAACATACTTCTGCATCAAGAGATTAAACTGTAACAAAAGAAACTAATTCACACATAAGAAGAAAATTATGGTTAGAACTCAGAGCACTAATATTTAATTTTTTTAAAAGAGGAAAAGGAAATAAATTAATTTCTTTAAATAAACAGGAAAATCAAAAAGTCTAGAGAGATTGCAAATGTAGCAAATAGTTTGACTCTTACAGAATAAAAAAACCAAACCAAAACAATGCAGCCATACTCTACATTAGATAGCAACACTACAGGTATTGTGAAAGAATACTTGCAGACAACATGGTGGAAAATCAGGAGTAAAACTGAAAGAACTACCTCTTCTTGGAAGAGGTTCTGGCGGTTCTTCAGTGCTCGGAGCCTGTTTTGTTTGTTTTCATGCTCCAAATGTTCATCAGGGGGGTGAAAGTAGCCAATCAAGTCCTGAAGGCTCAGACTGACTGACTCAATAGGCAAATCGACGGTGGAAGACTTTACTTTCTTGCTGAGAGCATCAAGGCCCCTATAAAAAGATGTAAAGTCTCATGAATATTGAAAAATTAATTGTTCAAACTCCTTATTTATTTAAAAGCAAAGTTTGTTTAGATGCCAAAGCTCAAATCATTTTCTGACAGCCAAGTAACTTCTCAAAATTATATGTTTGCCCATTCTCTACTTAACAATCTACCCCTCCCTTCCCAAACATAACTTAAAAGCATCAAAAATGTTGTTCCTCTTACATTTTTTTGAAATTCAGAAAACACTTTAATATTCTACCTATGCATGTGGTAGTTTCAGAGGCAATGGAAAAGATAAAGAGAAGTTACAGTAAATCTTTACAAAGCATCATGAAGCTGGAACAGACAGAAGTTAAAGAAACCAGTCTTGTGGTGCTGAAGAAGGTCTGGAGAGTCCATGGAGGCTCTCAAACACATCTCTAACCTGTTCTTAAGCCTTCTGCAGTGCAGAAGATTCAGCACTTCTGCACATTCCATCCCAGCAATTCATTAGCCTTTTTGTTTCCTTAATACCCAGTTCACACTTCACCTTGCAGTAGTCTATAACCATTTTCTCCTAGAAGTGGAGGGCTGACTGTTCTCAACCATGTTGCACCTGCCCCTTGCTGAGCTGAATCCCCAACAAACTCCGTAATTCAGTTTTCCCTCAGTGCTGGGCTTTCCATACCCCTGATACAACTTTCTCCTCCATTTGAACTTCATCTTTATCGAAACATAGGTGAGACCTCACCAGCACTACGGAGCAAGTGGAATGCGAGGGCTTTCCCTTGCACATCTGTCAGCAACATGATGGTGGGCAGGGGGTCTGCCTCAGCAAGGACTGAAGGAGACCCTCAAGAACCTTCTGCAAGGAGCAGAAGGAGCCATGAGGGGGAGAGAAACTGGGGTGCAGAGAACTTGGGAAAATAGCACCCATTCCCTAGAAGGAGGAAAACGTCTGGAGATCCTGAAGCTCTGCAGTAGCCAGCCACAGCCTGAAGTGCTGGGAGAGGGGCAGCCCTTAGCAGAAGGGCCCGCCCTAGTGGTACGCAGCAGGGAGGAGCGGGATTATGTGACGTGATTCCTCTTTTGACTTACTCTCCATTCTGCCGCTGTAACACAGTTATTTTGCTACCACAATTTTGAGTAAAACCCTATTATGTAGCAACAAGGTCCTTTTTGTGTTCATTGGTGGTCTTTAGGTCAGCACAAACAGAGCAGAGCAGCCCACTATGCCCACACAGCCACCCACTCAGTCCCATACCCACCTCCCTCTTTTCTTTTCTTGAAGGCACCAAAGAGTCCCAGCAACCTAACCCATGACTGTCCTTGGCAGTCCTCTCTTGTGAGCTGTACAGCACCTGGCTTATTCCCAGGATTCATCTCCAGGGCACAATATGGAGCACAAACCTCATTTCATACTCTGCTTCTTGCTGGATTAGGATAAAATCGTTGGGAAAGGGTGGGGGACATATGCTTGTTATTTTGATATTTGGTTTGGGGGTTTTGTTTGGTTGTTTTTGGTTTTTACATCTCCTACAATAAATGCAATGTTTCAAAAGGATAGATACAAAAGTTATCTTTAAAATTTAATTTTTATTGTGAACACATTATCCAAAGCACAATTTTTCTACTGACTTTTTAGGAAAGAACACTCAAGAGAATAATTTTCACCCTCTCCAATTCAGCTTTTTCCTCTTGGATTAACATCCTGCCAAAACTAAACTGTTAAACACTACCTTGGACTCCCTGTGACTCCACAAAAATCTCCACTGTAATTTAGCAATACCTTGATTTGTGAAACCTTATCATTAAATTGCCTTTCTCTGTCCTTATCTTTCGTGGCATTCTTAAGGTTTCTAAGGTGTATTATTTCGGAAGTGACCTAGGGCTTACATTTCTTTTGTATTTTAAATGTCATCCAGGAGGCAATTCTCCTGATGGGTGATTTTCTCTGTTGTTATTTAAGTACCTTGTTAAATGTTTTTCAACAAATGTGTATGTCTTTGGCTGTGCAATGACTTATGACATAGTTGCTTCAGGTCACCATCTCCCACACTATTTTTTTCTTGTCACAAATGGCAATGAAATTCTTATCATTCCATATACTCCTACTGTTTATCATTCTTTTTCTAATACAAGCTACACTGATGAAAGGGCCTTTCATCAATTACTGAAATCACAAGCAATTGAGAATTAGCATTTTATCAGTGTTATTTAGAAGGACATTTGGAATAGGAAGATAAATGCAAATTGCATAAATCTGAAAGGATTTTTAAATGGCTAATGACTATAAAATAACACATTTGTCAATGTTTCAAAATATTAAAGAAAAAAGTAGCATTAAAAGGGAACAAATAAGAAAATTGTAATATGAAGGTAGAAAAAAGGTATAATTTTTAAGAAAAACTTTTTCTTGAGCCTATGAACTTCTTCAGTATATTTGTGGTTTTTTACAAATCTGTAATTATACAATTATGTCTTTCTTCCAGGTTTTTCAAGGAAGAGAACTCTTAAAAACTATATTTAGAAAAGGAAAAGCTAAATGATGCACCACATGACTTAAAGCAAATGTTGGCAGGAAAAAAAATATCTCTTTTATGATTTGTTTGCATTTTCAGTATTTTTATGCATTTTAATCAAGATTATATGATAAATTGATATTAGAAGACAGAGAAAAGAAACTGACCAGTATCTCTCAAGGCCCTTATTGCTGATAACACACACAGAATTGACAAAGTCTGCATTGAGAGGCATTCACCTATTTTTTTCTGAAGGCTAAATTGTTCACTGTTGTGTTAATGGACACTTTCAATAAAATAGAAGAGAAAAAAAAAAAAGGGATGAAAACATAATTTTAAAAGCATACCTTATAAACCTGTTGAAAAGGAAGACTGTACTACGGATGACACGTGCTGTACGGGATTCTTCATTCTGAGATCTGGACAGTGTTAAACCATCATCCATATGGCCTTCATGGTGCATTATTGCCTGCAAAACAAAAATAAGAAGCAGTCACTGCAAAGTGAAACATTATTTGTAAATAAGAAGTTTGAAAACTCACATAGTAAGGGAGGCTAGGAAATTATGAAGTCATATACAAAAATAATTATTTGATTAAAAACAGATTATTCCATGTTTTAGTTCCTCATGTCCAAGGACACATTTTACTGAGCCTTCAGGTTCAGTGCCATAATAATATCAAAGCCACAGTTTCTGTAAACCATACACTTTATTTAAAAAAAAATAAAATAAAATCTAAGGGGTTTTGTTTGTTGTTTGTTTTTATCAACGTTAAAAATAGTTCCATTACAAAGCAGTAAATCCCTAAAGCAGATATGGTCATACCAGGTATTCTTTACTGGTCCTGTTTTCTAAGAGTGTTATTGGTCTTCTTTTCTGACTATGTTTTGAGTGATTTCCAATAACTTAGAGTTTTTCATGTTTAGTTATCATGGTTCTGAAGGTATTCAATCCAACCTACATAAATATTTTAAACTATTTATGGTAACAAATTTTTTTCATACAGGTACATGTATCCACACACACATGCAATTTCTAAGACTTGCATCACTAAATTATTTAATAAAGTAATTTATTTTGAATTTTTTAGAATTATTAGGTATTAGAATTATTATTATTGATAATTTTATTAGTATTATGACTAAAAATTTATATTTATAGAAACTGTTTCCTAAATATTACCTTTATAGAATTTTATAGAGATATATATGTTTGTATTTTTACACACATACGATACAGACAAATTTTACATATAAAATTATAACATATGTCCTTCGCTCCAGCTTTGCAGTTCTGGTATGGAAAACAGTCATGGAAAATACTATAGTGTTAAGCTGTAAAATAATATTTTTCCTACTTTATGCTGAGCTAGCATTCTGCTTGGCTATTATTGTTCTATAAAAGTAATCTCTCAGGGCCCGAGACTTGAACATTCCAGACCAAAAGGTAATACACTTACAATGCGGAAAGAAATACTTTGATCTAAAAGCCTCCTCAATCCAAACTACACTGAAGAAAGGAATTTTAGCACATACTATAGGCTGTCACTAATATTTTAGTTTGAAATCAAGTATATCCAGATTTACCAATGTTTGTAGGTTAATGTCGAGAGGCTGACACATGCACTTTGTTTGGCTTTCAGTTTAAAAATTCAGTACATCACTTAACTTTTCAATATGTGACTGAAAAGAAACCCTAACCTTTCACATGGTAAGCATGCTAAGGCATGCTTAAAATATTTGAAACCCAGAAATTAGTTGTTTCACATAGTTTCCTTCATTTCCTACCCCCACCCACCCTATCAGACTGTGACTGAATGAAATGGAGTCCTATCTGGAGTCTTACCTTTCGCTGCACAGAACCCATTCTTACAGACTTTGCATCAGCAGACTGGTACGTGAGCCATAGGCCTGTATCTACATGTTGTATAAAGCATATTGAATCCCCATACTTTATTTCAGGTGCTCCCATTCCATCCACCTCTTTTCTTGTCCCTATGTCCAACTTTTCCTGGTGAAGACAAAAATGTATATATGAAAAACAACCAATGTGTTAATATTTGCACAAAACGTTAAATACCAGGTAACAATACCAGAAGAGGGTCTAAAAGAATATTTGAGATAATTCTTTAAATGAATTATTAAAAAAAAAAGGAGAAAATGGAAGTGCTAGTAAAAGACAGCGAGAGAGACATCCCATCAACACAAAAACCTCGCTTATTCATTTCACCTGCATAGAAAGAACCAGGATCATAATTAACAGTACATGTCATTATTGGAACATAAAAGCTTACAAATACCCTGGTTGAATCAGGCATTAACCTCCAGAAGCTTTTTCTTGGAAATCTAGGGGGTTTTTTCGAGCCTGGAAAACATGAGCACCATCCAACTGATAGGCCTTTAACCTATCACTGCCCAACAACAGGCTCAGTATCCCCTGAGAAAAGTAATCCATTTCTGTGTGTTTGTGACTAGTCTGCAAAATAAGAACGGCATGACCACACATCACTGCAGCTGGTGTCCTATACAGACAGCAGTTGCTTCAGGAGAGGACATGTAGTATCCCAAACAATACTGTAGTTTTTGACTGGAATCAGAGATGTTTCCCCAATATCTAGCTCTTCTAAGAACCAATTCCTTCCCCACAGACACCAGTTTATAAGACAAATAGCCCGTGCATTCTGCTTCACAATCCATTTAATCTGTCCAAAAACATATGGTTCAACTGACTGATACGCCTATTCCACTCTATATTCAATGTGGAACATGACTCCCTTAAGCAAATACACCTTCAACATTCTCTGCTTCTCCTGATAGAAGTAGACAACAAGCATATTCCTGCAGCTAATCAGAATTATGTTACAAATAGTGAGACAAAAACCTCCATTTGTTCTATCCTTCTACAACCAGGAAAGAGTAGAAGAATAATTACACCATGCACATGTGCCTTAGCAACATGGGAAGGCAGCCTCACAGTAAAAGATGACAAAGATTGGTTTCTTTAAATGAACAGACAACGATCTCAAATTTATTAAAGCATTTTTAAAAGCATTTCTTAAGTAAAGGGAGATGTCCTGTAGTCAGATTTTCAGCCTACAATTATGAATGCATTTTGAAGCGGTTTGAAGTAAAATAATACTGAGGTGAATTCTTATGATTACTTTTTACAACATTAAGCTTTCAGATATAAAACATTCATAAATTTAGATTGTTTTCTGATTGTTTCTGGATACAGATGTTAATTTTACTACCATGTAAATGGCTAATTCCTTAAGTGCAGAGATTCTTACTAAAATTTTGTCCATTGATACATGCTAATAACTGGTTTTTTAATAAACTGATGCCAATTGCAGAGTTATTGTGTGCTTCTATTTCATTATTAATTCATTATTTTGTTCATAGCATTTCTCTAAGTGTTGCATTCAATTCTTTCAAAAGCTAGCACAAATAATCGGAATGTAATGACAGCTGGAAATGGACATTGCAAACAAATGATGATACAGGAAAAAAATAAGTTAGGTCCTGCTACTGTATGAAGAAAAAGACAGGCTGATTTCAAGCTCCAGTCCTTCGAATTCTTTCATACCTACAAGATTGTGTGAACCTGTGTGAATGTACTGTACTTTTACATTATAAGGTTTTCCTTTTTCAAGTCTCACAAATAATTTTTTAAGGTATGAATATAAGGATTCACAAATTTTCTCATAAAGGACTGTAAATAACACGAGGGATTATTTATTTAAAATAGTATTCCATACTTTGTTTAAAATCGACTGGCAGGAACCAGGGTTTTTTGGATTTTTTGTGGGTTTTGATGGTTTTTTTGACATTGAAATCTTCACAGAATTAACATTAGATTTACTTAGCATAAAAATTGCAGTGCCAACAATTTGTCAAACAAGCTCTCTGTTCTCAACAATGAAATACACTAACAGCTTTGTGTGTAGGCTTAGAGTCCAGATTGAATTCAATCCCATAATCTCTTTCCTGTAAAAAAAATATAGTAGCATAATGTAAAAATTGGATTAAATATAAGAGAGATGGTCTGGGGCAGCCGGCACTAAGAGCATCATTTGGGGACACTGAGATTTTTGGGGTAGTGAACAGGAACACCAAATTGTTTATAAAGGGTAAAATTTGAATGGAATGCTGGCTTCATGTCAATAAAGACAAGGTAGTTGAGAAAGTACATGTAATAAATCAATCTCATTATCCACTGTAAAATACTGTTCATCAGTGAAAATTAGGATATGAAAAATATCAGAAATCACCATGTTCTCAATTAATAACTGCACACTGGTATAGATATTAAATGATACAAGTTTCCAGCCCACTATGCTCTTACCACATACGTAACCTGTCATTACTTAACCATCTGCTAATTCTTCCTACTGCATTTTTACACAGAAAACCACAAGTTTTATTGCAGTCTAGACCTATTCTCAGACCATATACTTTTTCTAAACAAGGATCAAAATTTTTCATTTATTACACTGGAACAAAGATCAACACGTGGGTTTTACAACAGTCCGTAAAGCACCTCAGCATGTAAAGCAACAGGATTGAACTGGAAATGGACAGATTTATTGAGCAATATGCCAGATTTTCTGCAGAAGGATGTGCTCTTTATAAATAGTTTGTATTGTTTGTGAATATCGTTCACACTTTTGTTGTGGGCTAAATGAACAAAATCATGTAAAATGGTTTCATCTTATTGTTGAAAAAATTATTTTATGAAGCCTCACCTTAAATGTGTTATTTCACTGTAATGTTTGCGTTTAATTTCTTACAATATTCCAAAATGGATTCCCATGATCAAGGCCTGTCCTTTCAACTTTACCTCTTGTCATCAGACCCAACCTGTAACTTCTGTGGCATACTTTTAGTCAGAACTGATATTCTAAAAGATCTCACTGATTGCAAGAAGCTAATTCATGACTGTTTTTTAAGTTGACACTAATATATTTTCTATTAATTTTTTTAAGAAAAAGCTAAAGACAAAAATACAAGGCATACAGTTTTATTTAAATTGATATATTTCTGTCCACTGGAAAAGACTATGAACAGGAAAAGCGGACTTGGTACAGGATATATAAACATTTCTAAATTGGTAAAATTACCTTATTTCAGTGGGAAAGTGATATAACCCAATGTTTTCTATTAAAATGAATCAATATTGAGCAAATGGAAGAGAAAAAAAAATCCTCAAAACTTGATCACTACAAACAAGTCTATAAAACAGACATATATTTGGGGGATAAATTGTAGATATCTGTGGACATCCTGTGCTGAGTGCAGCGAGATCACAAGAGCAAAACAAAAAAGTATTTTCCGGATTTCAGATGCTTGAAAGGCTTCAGTTTTCTAGTTCTTTTCAAATGCAGTACTGGGAAGTTAATGTGTTTAAGATGATGTAAATAATAGGGGTAAACCCTTGCAAATAATAAGGGTAAAATAAAAATAAATGTTAAGCCTTTACATTTGCATCTGAATCTTCAGATTTACAGTGGATACATATCAATATTATCTCTGCAAACATGAAAGCTGCTTTTCATTTAGAAATTGAAGTTATTATCTACTCACATACTTGAAGGAACGTACTCTTTAACACTTTCATCTCCCTTATTTGCTTTTGCCTATTTAGAGCTAACTTACTCCTGCACATCAAGTGGGATCTTCTCACTTCTCTTCTACTTTTCAGGTAGTGAAAGGAAGAATTATGACTGTGACAAAATAAAAAGGGCTGAAATTCCTATAAGAAATATCTAGCTGCTTGAAATACTCCCAGATATTAATGCTCTGTAGTCAATAAAGAAGGTTAGAGACTCCCTCATCCATGAATAATTTTTTGTGTGCTAACGGCACCAGGGAAAGGTTGAATGATTTTTTCATGCATACTCAGAGGCAAAGAGACCCTAAATCTGTTTACCTTCTCTACAGAAACTTTCCTAGAATGGCTATAATTTTGAAATCTTTATTTTAACACTCTTTTCCAGAGAAGGAAAGCACTTGAAAGTTTTTACTGCAGTATCCTAATAAAGTGAAACATGACACTACTATAAGAAGTCTAAAGCAGGAGACTGAATCGCAAAATGGGACAGGTTGGAAGGGACTCCAGTGTATCATCTGGTCTAACCTCCTTGCTCAAGCGAGGTCATACTAGAGCACATGGCACAGGATTGCATCCAGACTGGATTCATCCTCAGCAATGAAGTACAAACCATATGCTCCTCTCCTCTGTGGTATCTCTGTAATTCCTGTCAAATAAGTCTTTAGTTAAAATTAATGTGGACATCCAAAACATTTACTTCAAATATGATCTTCCAAACTTTCAATTTCCTTGAAAATTCATATTTAAGCATCACTAAGATTATATTTTTCATGTGCTAATTAGCTTATAGACCTCTCTGATAATTCTCTCATTACTTCAAGAACTGATTACCATAACATGCTTCTACCAAAGGCTTTTATCTCTGCTCTGCTCAGCATAGAATAAGTTCGGCCACTAATAAGAGCTAACCAAAATATGTTAACCTTTTATTTTGAGCATGATAGAACAAAACCATTTCAAAATACAAATTCTCAAAATAATTCCAAAAAAGCAAATTCAGGCTGAAAAAAAATAAAAAGAAGAAATTTCAAGTACAACATTACCTGAACTCCAAAACACATGCACATATGCTCCTCAGAAAAAAAAGAGACAAACCACCTTATCCATATCAACGAAAGATACTCTATGTTGTTAACAATTCCTGCGCTCAAGTATTTCTTTGACTAAATAAAACATATAACAGTAGAGTGCAGTATACTGTTCCACTATTTTTGGAATAACCCGTGCTGAAAACCCATCTTGAAAATCAGTGAATGGATTATTCTATCCCTCTTGCTTTAAAGTGTTGAGATCTATAATAGCTGCAACAGGAAATCCCCAATATAACTGCACTGCATTGCCTTAAAATATTTAAGTATTTCTATGACTTTTCTAATGGGTTTTTTAAAAGATACATTGTCTGCATGTCTCAACAATCACGTGAAATACAGTCTTTGTTATCAGAGTGCAGAAGTCTCTATACCTGCTTTTGGTGTCTATTCTTATCTGCCCAAGCAGGCAACTAATTAAAAATACATATAAGAAATGCTACAGAAAAGTTATTGGGTAATTCTGTTGACTATTAGTATATATTTTAGAAGATAATTTTTTACAACAACAAAACTATTGTTGGGAAATTCTCAGAAACACCATGCAACAGGTGAAAAGTATGAGAAATCAAAGGATATAAAAGAATGTATCTTCTTATTATACTTAATACTATACTACAAAAAAAGTATTGGTTTAAACTTTAAACGCTTATTGAAGGTGTCAAAATGAAAAGTCAAACTACGGTAACTTCAGATTAGACAACAATAAAGTATCTGCTGAAAGAAATCCTGAATTTCCAATTTGAAAATTCCAATTTAATTTCAGTAACCCACAATGCTACATTTTTTTCCTATGACAGCCAGGAGATCTAACCAATGAAGAACTAGAGAAGTTAATCAGAAAAACAAATTAGAATTGAGTAAACTGTTCAAAAGTGGGTGAGCAGGGAAAAAAAAAAAAANTTTAAAAAGGAAAAAACAAAAAAAAAAAAAAAAAAAACAAAAAAAAAAAAAAAAAAAACACACACCAAAAAAACCCAAGCCAAAACAAAAAACAAACAAACAAAAAACCAACCAAACAAACAAAAAACCCAACATACCACAGAGAGACAGGTAGCAATACACAGAGAAAGTATCATAAAAGAAGCATTCTAGATGCTGATTATACTGAGGTTTGTATTTTTTTAATCAGTGAAAAGTAGAAGGCTCCAGTAATCAATGCAATCACAACAAGCAGAAAATATCTAAATGTTGCTTTCGAAAGAGATTGGAATTTGTAATAGTTATATTAATGCTGCACTGATTCCATACCTTGGAAGACCGAAAACAGAATGCCGTAGATTTTACATCCGCCTTCTCTTTGTCTGTAAGAAGAAGACTCTTGTCATCCAGGAGACTTAAATATTTTCCTGTTGTTATATGTCTTAGTCTGAATGGCTGTCCCCATCTAATGTGGCTGCCACTCCACCTAAAAGAGTTCATAGAAAACATTTAGTTACCAAAAAAAAAAAAAATAACTACTGGCAAAAATGTTTTAAAGTACATTATATTGCCAACTACTTGGTGAAAAGATAAAATTCAAAATGTTGGAGTATCAGCAAAAAAATGGCTACTTTGTGGCTATAAAACCTTTCTAATAAATAATCTTAACATCCTAATCTCTTCAATTGCACAGGCTGCTTTCATTCAGACTGAACTCCTCATGAGAAACAGTACAGACCGCCTACGGAAAAGGAGGCTTATGCTGTACACAAAGAGCTTAGATCTGCCAGTTCTCTCTCCAATATTTCATCTACCAGCAGTTGGGTTTGTTGACTCTCCCAGAGTCCTCATCTTCTAGCAGTCAGCACACTCTAAGTACACTTTAAACAGCGTGCAAAAATAAAATGCCTAAACAAATAAAGAAAGAAAATTCCTAAAATAAATAAGAAAACTTACCAAGCCAAGAATGGCCCAGATTCTTCATATAGGAGAAAATAAAGGAGGAAAGGCAAAGCTTGTCTAAGCTCTCCAACAATTACTCAACTTAAAATACAGGTCACAGGTTTCTGACTTTTTGCCTTAAACTGAAAATTCAGCCCTTCTGTACTTCCTGATCAATTCCTGAAGACAAACTTGTGTAGGGGTTACTAAGAAGTATGTATTTCACAATGGCTTTTCAGAAGGCTTCTCAAATATTCCTTAAATTGGAAAATGCCACAGCTACAATGTTTTCCTGGGTCTTCAAAGAACTTTCTTCAATCTTATATCTTCAAAATTTGTACTTCAGATGTATGTGGCATGCTACTTTTTGGAGAGGAAATCACGCACTTACTTTGTGTTTGCAAAATACCCATCATAATGGAATCATGACATAATGCCACAGCTCTGAAATGCTTTTGCAAATACTAGAAATCCTCTATGCTTACTGTGGCTTTAAAGACCTGAAAATTATCAACAAATCTTCACATAATATCAATTAAATACACAAATGCATCCTTATGAACTTAACCTGATTATGAACTTAGTCCCACATCAGATTTTTGTATTACTGCGTCTTTTCACTTGCCTTTCAAGTAATTTTACATACAGCATTAAAAAGATAAGTTTTTATGTATATGTTTTGTATATATTCATGTACAAGTCTGCAAATTCCTTAATTAGCACTTTAGCACATTTAAGTCATTTTTGTTTTCCATGACATATAGATGTAGCAAATTAAAGCACTTACCTATTCAATAACAATACCCAGTTGTTTAAATGTGTCTTCTTAAGAGTTGGCCATACTGTATGCAAAGTATGGAAACCCAATTTGGCAGACATTTTAAAAGTGCATGAGATTTTAAAATGCTTCTATTTTCTAACAAGATTTATTACATTTCAGTGATTAAACTTCTAAACCTTTTTAGTTAATGATTCTAAAGAGGCCAGAAGAATGAAAAGGTTTTCAGCATCAACTCTCTTCTTTTTTGAACTAGAGTCTCCTCTGATTAAGTTGAGGGAGCTCTGGGGAAGAAGGAAATATGGAAGCTTTATATCTTAGAAACACATTTCCCTTTTTCTGTCTTCTGCACAGCAAAGTTGGTATACTCCACAAAAGCACATCCGAGTCCAGTGTTCTAGTGTTAACTTCTGTTTCTCAAGTCAATAAAACGTCAGGTCATGAATCTCAGCTATTGTGTTGCTGAATCTGGTAAAATACATGAGTTCTGCACCTTTCATGTTACATGTCATTGCTTTTTCTCTTGTTTGATTCAACTTTCTCTTGGACCCAATAGCTATGGACCATAAGAAAAAAAAAAACACACACACAAAAAGAAATCAACTAGTACAGTTGAGCCATGCCCCTCGTTCATCCCTGCAGGATAGAAAAATAGCAATCATATGCACTTACATGTAAAGCCCCTTGAGCAGAAAGTATCTTGTGAAGCCATTTCTGACTACTAAAAACATTTTTCTGCAATGTGAGAATATGACCCTTGTCACCCTTTGAGAAATAAAGCAGTGCTGAGTAATAGTATTTGTCATCCTATGGCAGGTAATCTGCACAGGTAGACTGCCCAGGCAATTTTTATGGGAGTTCTCCACTAATGAGCAGAGTTGAGGGAAAATGGTTCCTTTAGAATCATATAATTTTAGCACAATATTATATCTGCAGTCATTCTGGGAAGGACTGCAACTCATTGAGAACTTCAGGCATGCATGTACTAAGCTACAAATTGAAGCATTTGCATGAATAGTAACGGACTGCAATTCAACAATGAATGCATATAGCTATTACAATGTCATACAGGAAATAGGTTAGTGAGGGACTTGTTAGAGAGAGAATTATTATTGGGATTTTATTTGTTTGGGGTTCTTTTTTTTAGTAAGAAAATCTTAAAAAGAAAGTCTACCTCTGCCTTTGTTATAGTTGTTTTGACAGTCCTTACAATCTCTTTCAGCCATATATGTTCAAATGTTTACCTTTCAAAAGTTTGTATAAAATGCCTATTAAAGTGCAATATATGATGGTCGTAACAGATGTTTCTTGAATCCCCAGATTGCTCCAGTATTACTGCTTACTGGGGAAATATATGCCATGAGGAAAATGAAAAGCCAGAGATCCTTCCACAGTTTCATTGTTGTCACTGTCTCAAAGTCTAATTTAGTCCAAAGGAAAAAACTCACTGCCTTATCACTGACATTTAACATCATCCTATTAATAAAATGCACACACAGAAAACAGTATCATTAGAGTGTCACCTTTTCATAAGATGTCCTGATTTAATCTCTAAAAATCAATTATTTATTAGCCTCTAGAAACTTTATTACAAGGCCATATTGTAATACTACTTAAGTGTAATTTTACACTGCAATTACCTTAACAAACAAGGCATAATTCCCTAATATCACTCCAACACTTCCAACAATGCACAATAGCTTTTATTTTTGTAAATTTTTTACTTCCAAATGGCTTAAGCAAGTTTTTTTTAAAAAAAACAAACCACCAGTCAGTCCTGTTTATGTTGTGTATGTGTATGTCAGTGTATGTNACTTCCAAATGGCTTAAGCAAGTTGGGGGGAAGGGTGTCACACATGATTTTAAAAAAAACCAAACCACCAGTCCTGTTTATGTCATGTATGTGTTAAAAAACTAAACAGTGAATTCACTGACAGCTATAATAACATCAAAAAATAATCAAAACACACACTCTACAGGAAGCTGTTTAATTTTAATGAAAGTGACATAGAGCATTTTTTAAAGCTTATTTTAGTCTTAGTAGTCTGGATTTATCATTATCATTCTGATTTTATAGGATCACTCTTACAATACAAAAAGTGTCTTGCCAAATGTACTTCTTTTCTGAGACGGATTTTACTTACGCAACTCTTAGAGTCTCTAGTCGCCAAAGGGAACGAGCATGAATGGACACAGCACCACCTTCATAATGGACAGTTCTGAAAAACCAAGCAAAGGCACAGACTAAATGCTCAGCAGGATTCATCGCGGGTGTTTGTTCATTTAACCACGATTCATTTTAAGACTGTCAAACAATTATTGCATTTGTCAGATTCAAAGGTTATGAGACTCAAAACCCACCCATCAATTAAACCTTCAGACTTAGTTACTCAAATTTTGTTTTAATTGTCTTTAGCATCCATTATTGTGACATTCATAATAACAAAGTTTATACAGTGTTTGCTTAGACATTTTTCTTAGTGTTTTAAGGAAAGAAGATCCAGGGGGGTGAGGGAGGGGGAGAATAATATCAATTGCCTGATAATTAGAATATTTCTAGATTCTAATATAAATAAATACAAATAATGATAAGGTCTGTGATCACTGCATATATCTCCCAAGACAGGTAGTGTTTTCTCAGCTTATACTATTAAAATTACTGCAACATATTACATTGAATTATGAAAACTTACTCATTTAGCACTTTATTTTATTATCATAACACCTACAGTTTTTACAACCACACTGATACAGTTTTCACACATCTGATATGTTGACAGCTTCCTATTTACAAATTTTTATATGGAATGATCTTTCTAGTTCCAGCATATACCCAGAAATCTAAGTGTCTCTAGAAAACAGTCAATTAAGCCTAAAAAAGGTGCTGGGTTTTTCCTTCATTACTCTACACACAAGATAAGTGATCTATATTGAATGCACAAAACAGCTGAGACGGTCAAGAAAAGCCCTGTGCATGTAACCTGATTTGTCTCAAAAGTAAACACTAAGGAAAGTTAGCATTGCCATTCTAAATGTAGGGAGCCATTCCTTGGATTGCTTCCTATCTGCGCCTGTATTTCCACCTTTCCTTTGGGAAAGTGAACAAAGGAGTCACTTGCGCAAAGGAGTGCTGTCACTGTGCTTATCAGATCAAGCACGTTAGGGAACACTGCCAAAGAATGGCCTAGTTTTATGTAATCTGGAAGAGCTTATGGATTGAGTAAATGATGCAATCTTCAGTCAAGATCAGGCACTGCCAAAAATAGCCAGAGGTATAACTTTAGGGAATATTAATAATGAAATGGCAGGCATTCCCCATTCTTTGTTAGAAGCAATTTTTTGAGCACTACAATTCTGGAATCAAGTAATAGTACTTCCTAGGCTTTAGCTTCCAAAATCCTCCTGTAGATATAATACAGAGGGACTGAATGCTTAGCACAGAGGAGAACCCAGCATTGAGAGAGATAATTCAAAACCAAAAGAAACAGTGAGTTAGAATATACTACTTACTACTTTTAAGCATATATGAAACTACAGATGAGCTAAAATCATCTTGGAATGTGGTAAAAAGTATTATGGAAGTAAACACTCTCAGACACTTCAAAAGAATGAAGACAAATCACAGAGGAGAAAAAAAATTAGTCAAAACCCAAAATAAATACATCTCACTACAACTACAGAACAACTCATACTGAACATTCATGACCCAGTGATAAATAGAAAGTCTGGCACATGCTCTATGTAGCAAGAAGAAGCTACGGGTGCATATATAAATATGTAAAAAATTCTCCCCTTGACCTTATACCCACTGTTTTCTCCAACCATTATCTTAGCCATTTGCTGAAATGATTGTGGTGCTAGGAGCAGCTGACAGGTATTAGCAATTTGAATGAAATTCAAAGGCCATCTTAATTTTTATTGAAATTTACCTTCATTAGTATAGTAAAATGCAATTGCTAAACGACCTTGCATTCAGCTGCTTCTCTGTTCAGACTCTCTGTTCTTCAGGTATTTGTTCAAATTTTTCTTCTGTGACTAACAGACAACAGCTTAATGTTGTAACATCTCAACAATAACAGATCAGATGTCACCCTGGTCAGGTTTTTCGGGTTGGGACTGAAAGGGTGCGTGCTGTTTGTTTGGGCAGCTTGCATGGCAGTATTTTTGTTGCGCTTTTTTTCAAAGTTGAAACATTCTGATTACATTCTAGAATATTTCAGTATGAACCTAACTCACAAAAATGCATTGGGAATTCTTGCACTTACATATTGCATAATACAAAACTTAACAATTTTATTCAGCAGTACTCAAGTCATTAATCGTATGAAAAATCAGCAAAGGTTTAAACTTATAAAAATGTTTCATTTTTAAGTAGGTAACTTTTTACTTTGCAGGTATGAAGTTCTTTTTCACAGTGGAAACACAGGAACTTTCACCAGTTTCTCAGTCTGATTATTCTTTTAGAGCTAGTTTTGGATTACACATAGCAATGGGTAAGTGTAACATTAAACACCTAAAAAACCTCCCATCACAAACTTAAAAGAATGGTTTGTCATGGGTGAAGTAGTTTTCTTTTACATGACTGTCCATCCATTATTTCCTTTCTCTGTTCTTTTAAGGGGGAGCTATCAGTCTTGGAATCATCAGGTAAGATAAGAAAATAGAAAAGAGACAGAAGAGAAGAAATCCTAAAGAAAAACACCTGATTTGTTTACCAGAGGAAATAAAAAGGATTCTAGGATTGTCTCCTATTTCCATATGAACTGACAAGTACAGCAACAACAGACGGAGTAAAGGCTGAAAGGCAGTAATAACACCTTGGGGACAAAAGTTGAAAAGGTAGCAGCAAAGCCTCAGCAAAAGAATAGGTGACAGCAGTCTGGAGGAGGACTGAGAAAAAGCTGGTCCCCTACAGAGAAGCAAAAGGAGAAACCTGGAGACTGGAGCCAAGGATGGAGCAGCAAGACTTTGTAAGGACAGGAAAGAAGATACATGCTACAGAAAACAAGTTAGCACAGAGCACTAGAATAGGGTATTAAGCTCTTGTGTTTTTAGCTAGATAGTGTCTTTGCTACAAAAAATATGGTAAAGAAAAGGTGGTTTTGAATAAAAGATTTCTTCAGTGAAGGGCAAGTCACTTGGCCTTTACCATAACAGCATGCATACTAACCATTGCCCCAGAGCAGATGAATAAATTCATAACCATCTGAAAAGTCTTTGTGCTAAGGAATTGAAAGTTCATTTTTAGCTCCTTTCATTCAAATAAATGTAGTAAACTGCTCTGAGATTGCTCAAACCAACTTCCTTTGTACTTGTTATATATACCATTCGATAGGATGCACCTCATTTCTTTTTATATACTTCTGATTACAGTTCAGTGTTGGGAAGGAAGGATGATTCATTACATTTAAATCCTTCCTGAAGCTGACACTGGTAAGCCATATCAGATACTGGTACTACTAGGTCAAAAGAAACTGCTTTTAATGACATGAAATTAGCAACAAAAATTCTCTGACTCTAAAGGAATTATAACCTATTTACGTTCATAAGATGGGGGGAAAAAACTGACTTACAATGTGCAAAGAAGATGTACATTCACCAAACAACAGAGAAAACCCCCACATTAGAAAAACTTAGTTATGAAATTATAAGTCATGTAAATGCACAAGGAAAGTACAAATAGCAGCAGAAAAAGTGAGGATAACAAGAAGGTACAATGAGTGTTCATCTTCCTCAAAGCTTGGGATAACTTATATCTTCAGAGCCATACGCATAAGACTAATTCTTGATGGTTTTAATCTATTCTTTCCAAAACATTCATGGTAAACATTCATCCACATTTTCTACATGTATGGATTAAGGGTATTAACCACTTTTATTTCAAAACAAAATATCTATAAGTAATTCAGAACCTTTGAGATTTTTCAGTTAATCTTTACTATAAACCTTATATTTAGGTTGGTGTAAGGAAGCCATTTTTTGTTCTGACCTATGATGGTAAGTTAATCAATCCTTTTCCTGACTATGTCATTCTTCTATTTAATTCTCCTTAATACAAACAAGCGCCGAGATGGGCCCTGAGGAGAAGCCATATGAGGAGCAACTGAGGTAACTTGGTCTGATCAGCCTGGAGAAAAGCAGAGTGAGGGAAGACCTTATTTCGAGTCTACAACTTCCTCATGATGGGAAGAGAGGACAATACTGATCTCTTCTCTGCGGTGAACAGTGACAGGACCCGAGGGAATGGCCTGAAATTGCATTAGAGCAGATTTAGGTTGGATATCAGAAAGAGGTTCTTCACCCAAAGGGTGGTTGGCTACTGGAATAGGCTCCCCAGGGAAGTGGTCTCAGCATCAAGCCTGACACAGTTCACGAAGCATTTGGATGATGCTCTCGGGCTCATGGTGTGACTCCTGGGGATGTTCCTGTGCGATAAGGTGATAAGGGCTGGACTCGATCCTTGTGGGTCCCTTTCGATGCAGCATACTCCGTGATTCTGTGATTTGTCTCACAGCGCCTGGGCTGTGGGTGCAGCACCAGGGACAGCGCCACGGCACTGGCGGGAGCTGCCGCCCGGGAACCGGTCCTGCTCTCCCCGGCTTGCTCGTGGTGCTCTCCTCCAGCTCAAAAAGAAAGCTCGATATTTGAATCTATCATCTCCAATTACAATAATAAATTAATTACATAGGTTTAAAATATGCTACCACGTATCAACCCCCCTGGAGAATCAGTATTGAATTCATATTCTTATTAAAGTACTGTTCAGCAGAGAGAGGGCAATCACTTCAGTGAAATTCATTGGCTACAAAAGGGCATTAAATGAGGTTTAAAATAAATTACATTAAATGATAGTGTTTTGATACTGCCGAAGTAGTCTTGGTTGAAGAACATGTAAATCCTATGCTCCATAGCAAGAAAATAATGGAGTAAATCTCAGTAGTTTGGAATTAATCAGAGTGCCATAAAGAACAATACTGTACCTGAATTGTACAAAAATCAATAAATCCAAATAAGATGTCAAAGTTCAAGTGAAGGAAATTGTTCCACTCCCCTCAATGACAGGCAAAGCTGTTCTGGTTTTAGTTTGAAAAATCAGTCATTTAGGACCATCACTATTCAAGGCTCAGGGTGTGGGGGAAAGGTTATTGATTTATGCTGGGTGAAAACTTTCTGAGTTCACATTTCAGTCATAAATAATCCTCCACACATGCCGGATCCCAGCCTTTCTGGGGTACAACAGTCCTCATTAGTTCATAATGCCATAACAAAGACTGTTGGAAGAGAAAGTGAACAGAAGCAGAGATTGGCTAAGTCATAATGATTTTGATCTTCAACATTTTAAAACCCTGTCCATCTCTGAGATGAACACTAAATGTTCAATGCCATTTCAAAAAGCTTTAATGTAATATGTTTCACCCAAAGAAAGTCTCAAAGGCAGAAATGACAGAAGTGTTTCTGAAATTAGGGTACACATACATTCCCTCATGAAGACCTATTCCAGTCGAAATGATACTTTGAAAAGCCAGGAGTACTTTGCTCTCTCTCACAGGTAATTGCTTTCTGTAACAATATATTTCTGTAGAGTCCAAATTGCACTGCAATCATCACTTTGAAATACATATTGCAAACCAAAATGCAAAGTAATTGCAATGGGAAAATCAATGGTTCCCTTCCAGACTTGGAACTGAATATCAAAGCCCAACTCCTGTGCAGTATTTCAGTTCTAAAAGAATATGAAAGATGGTGGTATAATAAAAAGTGGGCATCACAAACCAATTAGAAAAAAAACCTCATTTTTTATTACATACTTCTACTACTGTCTGCTGTTACCTTTTTTGGGGGGACTTCTAAGAAAAAAAATGAACTAACAAAGAAAAAAAACCCACACAGAAACCAAAACAAATCCCCCCAAAGCCAGAAAGCAATAAAAAAACTGTACAGTCATGCGTGAATTATTAACCAGCTGATATTTCTACAGGAAAATAAAAATGACACATATAATACAGCACTGCCAATACTGTAAAATAATTCCACTTAATGGACGAGTAAAAAAAAAGGGAGAGCTGTTGACTGATTGAATTGTGATGAATTTACTATGAAAATTTTTAATGAAATTTTTTTAGTTAAAATAATGAAACAATGGAAAACAATTTCACAGAACAACTTCAATGTATACCTGCTCTAAATATCAACTTCCACCAATTAGAATAAATTTATTCATTCTTTGATATTATAAATTCAAATGTGAAGACTCAATATTATAATTTCCAAATAACAGGGTTAAAAAAAAAAGTCATAATTTCAACAGGAAAAGATTTCAAAGGAAAGCAAAGATAATTCCAAAGAACCTGTAATACAAAAAGTGATTTAAATCTTCTGCTGGATGAACATATAGAATCCTCCACCCAAAAAAATAGTATTAAAAATTATTAACTAATTTCTCCTGTATGAAACTGGAGGGAAAGGGTGGGAAAGGAGACCATGCAATCTTTAATTTAAAGAAAAAAAACACCTCTTATAAATACAGGAAACCCTTGTGGGTCTGCCTCATTCCTATTGACAAACTGCTTATATCAGCTCCTATGACAGGAGCAAGGCCATCAACCAGGTGGACAGAGAGTGGAGGAAAAAGAGTCATGATAAATATGGACTCCCAGATACTGTGCTAGTGCAAAGAAGTTTGCCCTGGCTTTAAAGATGAATAGAAATCAAAGTAACCACCATAAGAACACCAAGTTGATTACACTATGCCTTCACTTCTCTATCTGTATCCATATTTTTTTTTTAATCTACATGGAAATACTTCTGAAATTTGAATTGAAGAGCTACAAAAACAACACTGCAAATTTAGGTCTAGCTTGCTAGAGATAACTAAGGCATTTTAAAGAATACAAAAACAGTTTAAGTATTCTATGCACAAGGTTTAAAACAGCTGCCTTAAACCTGCAACATACCTAAGTAGAATATGCAGAAAATTATATTTAATTCAGTGAAATTGCACGTACTTAACCTTTCGTCTGTTTCATTATTGTTCTTTATGTGGGTCTGGGACTGAAAACTACCAGGGTCATGTCCATCTTGCCTGTGGCATTTTAAAAATACTACCACTTTTTTCCTCTAGTGTAATATCAAGTAGCCAACATATTGCCACAAACTTCTCTATTTGCACTGTTTCCATCTGGAATGTTTTCTAATAGCAAACTGTGTCTAGCAACTTCAGGGAGGATCTATTTGAAACTGCTTCTTAAGGAAAAGTTAAGTTTCCGACTTGACATCAAAGTCCATCTTCCACAAATACAATGATTCCATCCTACCCTCTAGTGATCACAGTAGAACAATCTAAGGACCACGCAGAGGGACACACAGGCTCAACAATGAAGCAAGGAAACACAGTATACACTCAGAAAAAAATTGTGAGACACAGAAAATAATTTTATAAGCCTTTTATATGACTAATTCTGCTACTGTATTAGGCCTTTTCCAGTGAAGATTTGGATAACCTTGCCTCAGAAGAGGCTTTGTTAGGTACTGTAATCACAAACACAGTATCTGCACTGTCACTGCTTCATAAATCTCCACTGTGCTGAGAGTATAAGCTCTCATATATACACGAGTATAAACACCTTGAGAATGTGTGTTTTATTTTGAACTTCTGGTACTCTTTGAAACACATTTATACTCAAATTTATGTAACTGTATCGGTGTTCTAAGAATAGAGTTAAACAGCAGTTATTTTTGGAAACTGCCTAGCAGGATCCTTCACATTGAAACTATTTATTTATTTTCTGGAATAGATACCAGGTGACATGACAGAATAAAACTGTTATTTTAGGACTGAGCAGAGCTGCTCTTCAGGCATATGCTGGAACAAAACAAACCAAGCAAAATCACAATGATCACCAGACTATTTCAAAAGGGAATGAAATGATAATAATTAATAAAATACCATGATAATTATTATACTCTAAATGTATTATACCTTACCATGTCTCATGTGCAAAAGTTACAGAACTTAAATTATTTTGTCTTTCACTTCAATTTATCTTACAATTTCCTACCTGCCAAAGTTAAATGTATTTTTTAATATAATTGTACCACCTGTTGAATCCTACCCATCAAAATAAGATATGTATGCATATTGAAAACTGAAAGGAGACAAATTATTTTGAATAGGCAACAGTCCTAACAGAGACAGAAGTATAGAGATTTTAAGCAATAACTAAATTTACTAATAATGTAAGAGAAAGTGTGGGGCATAGAGTGATTATACCTAACTCCATATAATTAAAATTTCGATTATATTCTAAGTTTATTATATAAAAAATAAAATATTTCAGAAAAACAATAGAAGAACTTCAGAAAAGGAAAATATGAAAAACAACAAACTGATTTTTATTTTGCTGGTTTATTAAAGAAAGATCCTGAGCAACAAGAAAATTTCAGAATATCAAATCTGTTTTTATGAAGCACTGGGAAGCAATATTTCTCAGTATTGCTATCAGGAAATATAAAGACAAAGACATATGTACTATTCGTTGCCTACTAGCTCTGCTTCTTTTGGGGTATTAGACAGATATGGAGAAGGTAGAAACAATTACAGAACACTGCAGACACAGCAGAACGAACTACAATTATCTGATCTGTTTACACCTGTCCTGCAGCTTAAGAAATGAACCATATTCTTCCCATATTATAGGACAGAAAGGTGCATCATGTGAATGCACAAGTAGATCAGATCAATTTTTTCTTAATTTGCAGCTTCACACTCCCTTATTGTGGTTGAGGTATAATGTTAGTCTTGTTGAAAAGAGACAGATTTTTAGTGTGCTCTTAAGCACTGAAGTTCATTACTGAAGTGCTTGATCACCCTATAAATCTGTAGTTAAACAGTGCAACTACAATTTTTTAAAAGAATTTTGCAGGATTTAGACTGAAGAGCAAACACTATAGGAACCTATTTATCACCCTAACTTTTCATCACTTTCAGGCTGAGAATAATAATAGCAGTGATAAACTCCAAGCTGTAATGTATCTCACATGGTAATTAAAATTAAAACATAAACTGATCACATTTTAAGTATCAGCATTTTGAACTCTCTTCTGCATTCAAAAACTATTGCCTTGTCTAAAAATGGGAAATATCCAGGAAAGGTTGGTTAGCAGCTGTATAAGAAAATTCTAAAGTATTTCTCCTTAATATTTCAAAAGTTACAGAACATTTCTGGAGAACATATTTGACAGAAAATATTTTATGAGACCTTCCAGAGTCTTGTCCTTATCATTGCAAATAAGAATAAAATAGAAAAAAAAAAATACATCTCTATTTGCAAACCAAGAAAACTCATTTTTAAATGAATGAATAGCACTTTCTTTGTCATGGAAATGAAGCTACCCAACGTGCTGCATTAAAGAAACTAATCCGAAATATAATTCAGCAACATTTAGGCTGAAGGTAAGAATAAATTATATGACACTGCCCTACCGAAAAGAAACTTAGGGCATATTTTTTTAGAGCACATAAGGAGAAGACTGATTCATCCATGCAATCACTCCATGAGACATGCCACTTACGGTGTCAGTCTTCTCACAATTTGGATTTTTTAGTTATCAGAGAGGGACTCGGACTGAGTTATCCTCATTTCTCTACTTCCTTTCTAGGATTTCTCTAGTTAAGAAAATAACCACAAATTAAGTTCTAGACTAAGATCAATACCCAAAATAGCAGCCTTGAAGGACTGGGAAGTAATCTTACAGGTCCTGTCCTGAGGAATTTTTTTGTGATTACAGAAAAAATCCAGCAGTAAGGAAAACCAACACATTTCATTCACAGGGCTTTTAAATTTTAAAGATGACAACAAAGGATCAAAAATCACTGTTGCTATTACATCTGGTGAGTGAAACGAGACATGAACAATACTGAAAATAAAAAAAGGCTCATGTCTAAAGTTTGTCTCAACAATATTCATTCTTATGAATAATATATCTCATCACAACATCTTCCAAACATCTGGATATCAGTGACACTTAATATTGACTCAGCAACATTCACTATTATTATTCTGTTATAACCTGGAAACCTACCTTCGTTGTTCTTCCCCATGTTCACCCGAAGGGACTGTCAAACATTCATCCATGTGACCATGCAATAACCTCAGAACATCCCCTCCAATCAGGTATCCTTGAATAAAAGGAGAAAATCCAGTGCATTTGTGTGAATGCAGCAACACATAAAACTATAATTCAAAATATAATAAATACTATTTTTTTCTGTTAGCATTTTACATTACTTTAAAAAGAGAATCTGAAGAAAGCAAAGAGATCTCATACACTGAGGAGACAGTTGAACATTTTCAAGTGAAAAAAGCTCCAAGTCAACAAGTAGCAAAGGGTAGATTAGGATAAAGAGGAGCCAGAGATGGGACCCTACAGACTTTCCGCAACTCAGAAAAAGACTGAGCTGATGGAAACAAGGAAGCATGTACTCCTCCCTCAGATTACAACATAAAGTGGGAAACTTCCATCTTACCTACTCATTTTTCATCTGATTTAAGGATTCCAGTTTATATACTAACATAACAAAGATTGATTTAGTTCATTCATTACTTTTAAAACCAGTTTTTGGAGTATTCGGAGTTTTCTGTGAGAAAAACCTTTTGGACAATCCATTCTTAGCTCTGCTTGGCAGAAGATTCTCAACAATCAGTCATGATTTATTTGGACTCCAAAAGGAAACTCCTATACTGCCAATACCTCCACTGCACATGCAAGTTCAGAGCCAAACACTTGGTTTTATTTACAGCGTATATGTGTGCTCACAAATTAAGGCGCCAAGCAGACACATAGCATCACGGTATTTGAAGTTCCAGAACATTGCAGCCAGAAGCTGAAAATAAGGCCATAATTCTAACGAGTAAAGATGTTAATAAAATAGAAGCTTTTTCATCAGTCTTTTTGCATCAGGACGTGACATTAAAAAAAAAAAGAGGATTTTGTGTTATCCTACAAATATCCTACAAATACTAAGACTTAGTAGATTTTAAGCACAATTCAACAGTATTTTTTCAGTTTGACAAGATAAATGTAAACACTTGTTTCCTAAACTCACATTCCCTTCTCACTAAAACTGGTTAATATAAAATTCTGCATTTGAGTGGGATGTGCTAACATAATTCCTTGGGTATACTGCTATAGCAAAAAGATTTTTTTAAAAAAATATTATTGGAATAATATTTTGAAATGATGCCAAGTAATGCTGAGTAAGAGAGATCTGTACAGGGAAATGGTGTTGAAGACCCAGCAGTAACACTGTACACACTTCACATGTTTATTTTGAAGATACATGAAATCTTATTCCTGAATATATATTGGGTAATATTTCAGGATATGTATTTTAAACCTTTGAAATCAATATCAAATCACTATTTATGTGGCCAATTTCAGCACTGAATTTTTAAATTCTTGATTTTAACAGAGAGAATAGAGGATGTCCAGATAACAGTAGTTGCATATTTTAATTTGTACATGGATCTGTATCAATATAATTTTGGAAGTGTTCTGCCCTGAGTAGATTTTTAGGTTTTGTTTTGTTTTTAAAGAGGCCTCCATTCACTTCACAGTAGCATTACTTGATCTGACTCTAAAGCTGTGTTTTGACTTCAACAGTAAATTGACCCCTATATAAGCTAGTTTTACAGATGTGCATGCAAAAAGAAACTATATTCTTTAACTATTTCCAATATCCCAGGTCATTTTACAAACTAATTATCATTATTTTTACTTCAAAGTAATTTCATTTTACTTATTAATCTATTTTTATGGGAAGTTTTGATTAAGAGAGGATATTGTAGCAAAGTTATTCCTATATATTATTTTATTTATGAATATGACAAAGTATTTTACACATATTAACAAAAATAGATTTATTTTCTTCTTCCTTCATTTTGAGGTAATTTTCTGCACTTTGGCTACTGTTTTATGGAGGCATAGAGAGTAAGGCCTTACACACTAAGTATCAGATTTACTCTCCCTTCACAACAGGACTACTTTGATTTGAAACATTTGCCAGTTTTGCTACAATAAGGCCTTTGCTCTAATCCTTTCTGACACAAGCCAGCTGATCTTCTCTAGAAAACATACTGCTTAACAAATATAATGTTTATACTTGAGGAAAGTGAAAACAGAAAGGCATAGCAACAAAGAACAAGCAAATACACACAGAAATGCACACCTATGAAAATCATATTACATCATTTTCACATTATTTCCTGGGGGTATATAACATGATATTCCTGGGTACATAACATGACATTATATCATTGTGGATTTTTGCTTCTCTAAGAGACAGACAGGTCTCACTAGTGAGGTTCACCAGGCAAAGATGTGGCACAGTACAGATCTGGGTCTCAGCTCATAAACCATACTGGGGTTATTAACAAGAATGACACATCAGTCCTGGCAGCAGTGGGAGGGTGATGAGAACGGAGTTTATAGGAAGGAGCAACAGGAAAAGGTTTTCTCTTCTCCTCAACAGAAAGGTTTTCTTCATGAATTTTCAGACACTGTCAAGCAATGTACTACCATTTTTCAGTAATGGTTTGTGCTAGAAACCATGTCAGAGAATCTGAATGTGCAAAGTGATTCTCATATGCAAAAACAAAGTGAGTATATAGAAATGAGATTTTGGCAGTGTTGTCCCTAAAATCTGAATGACAAAAGTTGCAAGAATATTCCACAACTGAATTTTAAAATATGTCAGATAAAAATAACTGATGCGAAATTTCAGTGTATTGTCCTTTATGAAATAGTATCCTAAAATCCCAAGATATAAGCAAAGAAAGGACCTGCAGCTTTAGCCTTCTTCAGGTTCTATTACAACACCCACTCAAAACAATCAGTCTATAGAAAACTAGAAACCATTAGGCTTTCCATTGCGACAGACTTCTCAGAAAAAGATGAATGACTGTTTTCTCCTTCTCTGTGGAATCAGCATGGCATAAATTCCTTGTCCTTTCAATGTCAAAAAATTCATTTAAAAAAATCCTTCCTAATTCCTTAATAAAATAAATAATTCTTGAAAGCTGTTCTCTTTCTGTCTTTCCCATAATTTTATTTTTCTTCCCAACCATATGCTACCCACAAAACCATTCCCCATCTCCATTCTTAGGATTTCACATCCTGCTTCCAAGCCTCTTGCCTGTTTTTTACTCAGTCTCAGGAACATGTAACCATAACTGCATAAATCAGAATAATGCTAATATTTTAAACTGGGATGCAAAGCCACTTAAAAAAATGTTATGAATGTTATCACACCTTTATCAAAATGAAATTTGAACGAGTTGTTCAGTAGTCAGTAGAAAAATGTAGAAAATTATCACTGTAACTTTCAGTATAACCTTCCCCCTGTTTTCAGAACATTTGTATATTTATTTATTGTTTTGAATGTTTACACAAGAGAAACCCACTCCCTCACTTGGCATAATAATTTGATTTTTAAAGTATTTCATTTACCGTCAGTCTTTCAATAATTAAAGTTGAGTCAGTCTTACCTTGGGCAACTTCACTTCCTGAACTGATCGGCGCTACACTCCAGAGTGTCTGCTGGAAGGCTGCATCAACATGTAGGCTACCATTGCCATAAGAGAGATGCTAAAACCAGGAAAGACAGAGGCTTTTGTTTGGGGTTAATTAAAAATCTCATTACAGTATGCAATAATAGTAGCAAACATTCTCTTGTTTCTTTCATACATAAATTTTTCCCATTGACTGTGCAAGTAAACACAAAGTTAGACCTGGGTACTCCTCAAGGGACATTAGAAATAAAGCTAGAACAGTAACGGCATATTGGCTTCAAAGAAGCATACAGGAACCATACAGAACAGTCAGCTCCTTGGGGTCTTAGACCATAGCATACTCTCTGAAGAGCTTATTGTTAAATGCAGCAAGGTTCTTACACTTGTGTTCTTCCTTCTACACATGATGGGGTTTTCCAGAAAGTTTGAATATTGGGATATGACATTAAGCCGTATTTCAAGTGGATCTCACCACTTGAATATTTCTTGTAGGCGAATGGCTTCCTAAAACTGCCATCGGATCAAAGAAATTAAGTAAGCAAACTGCTGACTTTGTTAGGTACTTAAGAGATATATTCTTGCACAAAGTTCTCAGGATCCAAACAAGTCTGAAATGATCTTTCCCTAAAAGACTCTCATCCTACCAAAGCATTCAGTGGATGACCTTTCTTTGCTCTGTTACTCCCTATCTTCTGTCAATGTTGCAGGTCTTTACAGTAAGTGCCGCAGGTGCTTTCTCTTCTCAGAATTCCTCCTGTGTGTGTGTTTATTCCAGATAGTTCAGTGACATTATTGTCTCAGAAATTCTTATCTCAAAGCATATTATATTGCATGCATACAAAATCCTTTGTCCCACACCCTCAGTCACTGTCAATTGATACACTGTCAATGCCAAACAACATAACCTTATATAACATTATGGAAAAAAGTGTTCTGTGAATAAGCAGCTTTTTTGAAGTATACTGTTTATCCTTATCAGGTAATAATTTTTCAGCTGCAGTAACATTTAGACATTTCTATCAGAACTCTATTTTAAACTGCTGGACAGTAACTGTTTATAGAGTAGTATAAGGTCTCTGTTTCCGTACAGTGTGACCAAAACTAACAACTTCTGGGTAAAATAAGTAACAATAAAAAAGACAAAAATGTCAGTGGAGGTCAGAAGAAGGTAGATTCCCAATGACATTTGCAGAGTTCTTCTGACTTCCTACCTGCACATATTCTAGCTGTACAGTAGTACAAGAAATAGCACATCAGTTCATTTAGAAGGCTCCCATAACAGCAAACAGCATAAAAATTGTTCTTTACCACCTCCCTGTAAAAGACTGTGAAGAGACAGATCCTGAAACACAGGATATTTTCAAGACATCTCACAAAAGTCATGTTTACACTGCACCGGTGTTACTCTGCACATGTGACAGAGAACATTAATGAACAAACCAAGTTTTCACTTCTTGTTTTGCCCTTACTGCAGTTATATAAAATAGTGAATGGCAGAATAGGATGGGAGATTATACTGCAGCACAGCTCCAGTCCCATTTTTGCCCTGTGGGCCTTAATTTTGTTCTGTTTCTTAGATCACTACATTGATCCAGTTAGTGACAATGAGTAATTCAACCATTAGAGCAAAGCAGGAATTACTTTTCTAGGAAAACTTGTCATTCAGGGCAGACAAAAGAGGAAGAGGATAACTCCTCTGTCACTTAGATCTGCAATCAACAGAGCACTTGTAACAGTGTGCTATGTACATGTAAATGAACTGATTTTCACACACAGTGCTATCAATTGAATTAGTGTTCTGTTTTTATAGACAGGATGCGGAACAAAAATACATTGCTGACATCTCTCTTCAGAACACCTGTTAATTTTATCCATTCATTTGACTCCAGTTGCAGCTCTGACTATAATACAGATGTCTCAAGTTGAGTCATCGGGGAATTATAACTTTAAAAAGTAAGGTTTTAATGACCACAACAGCAGAGGTATACCTCTGCAATTCCTTTCTTCCCTTTGCTTGCCTAGATTCCTTGTGGCATCATTAAATTTACAATTGGCAGGAGGTGTCCTACCATTTACAATTGCATAAACTATGGTGTTCATCCCTGGGAACCATTCACAGAAAACAATAAAAGGGAGCTTTAACCATGTAGATAAGATAGTCTGTCAATGGATATCCAAGGATTCAATTTTATCAAATGTATCAAAAAAATACCAAAAGTTTAGTGATGCCAGTTCTTTATCCTGGCATAGCCTAACTTTTCAGTGCTATACTTCAACAATTTCAATGTTGTTTTAAAGCAATCTGTTCTTAGTCTGTAACTTCATGGTTACAGACTGCTTGGTTTTGTACTTTCAGCACAAAAGATATCCAAATGAAACAAATTCCATAATGCAATGTCCAGGATGTGGACATGACACTCACACTGATGTTGAACACTCTCCATATGTACTACACAGACCTTTGCTGGCTGGCACATCAGAGTGTGTGGCAAAAGTAGCACATTACAATCATCAGTGAGGACCACATGCCTAGCACGTCTTTTGGGTATGCAGTAACAACATACGCATAGTTGGGTTCAGGAATCCTGCTGTCTGTTCCAATCTTGATATGGGTCTTTCCCACTACAGGCAGGTTGTCTAAACCAAATATTAGTTTTTCTGCACTGGTGTCCAGGTTCAAACAAAATGCTAGGTTTGTCTTTCCTACTAATAGACTGATAATCCCATAAACCAGCCCACTTAACCTCTTCTCAATTAAATCATGTTATTTTATGAATAAGGGTTAACACTACAGTCTACAAGCAGTTCCTCAAGGATAAACTCCTAGACTCAAATCTCTGAGGATACTACAGGTTTCCCAACTGAACTTAATGGCATATTTTAAACTCTGCACTGCTCTGCAGAAAAGTAACATAATCACAGCTCAGTCCCTAGGTCTTCAAGAAGAACACAGTGTATTTAAGCTCACTGAAGAGCTCAGAAATCAGATGGTAATATTTCCACAAGAACCCTTCAGCAGTGATTGCAGCAGCATAGCTGAATTTACAACAGCTCTGAATAACTAGATGATATATTTTAAATTTCACAGTCTGCATGAAAATTTCTGTTCTCCAAAAAAGGCATGTGTACAAAGAGAAAAATGTAAAGAAAGGAAAACTTTTGCTTCAGCTTCCTCTTGGCTAAGGTGCATCAATACTGACAGTTTATCTATCAATATGTATTTCCATTTGCAGTTTGATGACTCTTCCTTCGATCTCAGGCCATTCCAAATAGCAAGAATAGCATAAGAAAAATAATAAAGAAAGACTATTTTCTTCTTCTGCTATTAGTTAGATTTTGAGAACCATGTACAAAGCAGGTACAATCTCATTTAAGGAAATTCCCAGGATGATTAAGTACTGCACACAACAGCAGCATTAACCACACTCCTTCAGATTTGTTACTACCAGCAGGTGCAGACACAGATGGAGGCTACTTTCCTTCCTGTACTCAGAGACTCTGACAGCCCTTGCTATTCCCCCTTTCTCGCTAACTGACTTGAAATAACCACAATGATCAGAACAGAAGAGCAGTTTCAAACCATTTAGGCACCTATCCTCAATGACCCAGAAACCTCTGAGATGTTTCAAATCTTGAACAGACACCATTCCCACAACAGGTACACAAGTGAGAACGCATGTACCAAAGTGTGTGTGGTGGGGGGGGAGAGGGGAGGGATTCATATGCTACTCTAGTTTTCCCTGGTCAGTCTGGAAATTGTTCACACTGCACATATTTCTATCTTAGAAATAAGTAAAAAAATAACATCATTGTATCTATAAACAAAACTAAAATACTAAACAAAACAAACTCCTTTTCCTTTTTTTCTTTTTTTTTTTTTAATTAGGAAGGGGAAAACATTTTGCATTAAAAAAAGAAATTTCCAATGGGTTTGAAGTACGACAAAGTCCTGGTTTCTTTGCAATTCTCTAAAGTAGTTTAAACAGTTTGCCAGTAAATTCAAAAGCAAAGAGAATTTTTTCATTGATAAAGAGAATTGCCAGCAATATACTAACCAATTCTCACCCCTCCACTCAGTGTAAATGTACTATCAGCAAAGGAAGAGTAGAAGCTAAAGCCCACAAATACTCAGAAATGACCATTACAACTCAGTCATCGAAAACCATCTACTTAGCTACCACATAGCTGAATATGGGCAATTGCAGATATATGCCAGGAAAGCATAAGGAACCCACAGAGTGTAGATGGGGGGAATCTGAACTCCTCCTCTTTATAATAGCTTTCGTTCTGCACTGTAACCACAAAAAGCCTGAAGCACATCAGCTACTATGCTTCCAAATTATTATCATTTTGTACAATTAGTCATAAGAGCTTTCATTAACAAAATATTAATTTTACAGAAGCAAGCATCAAAAGTTAGGAAATGTCAAACAAAGAACCATATGGAAAAAAGAATGGCTTCTGGAAAAAAGAATGGCTTCTCGTGAACACATCATATTGCAGTCTTCAATGGCATGATCCTGTACAATTTTTTTCACATGTGCTGCCTCATGGTATATACAGAGTAAAGGAGTTCACTTTGTCAACAGCTACTCAGTGCTTTGTTTTCCCCTCAGTCTTCACTCTGCAGTCTCATGCTTTATTCAGTATATAGGCTTTTCTCTTGCTACCAATTACAGTATTTCGCAAAACACAACAAGTACTAATGAATTCACTTTCTCAAAACCCCAAAGAATCACAGAATCCTAGAATCAGTCAGGTTGGAAAGGACCTCTGAAATCATCAAGTCCAACCCTTGATCCACTACCACCGCAGTTACTAGACTATGGCACTGAGTGCCACATCACGTCTTTTCTTCAATACCTCCAGGGAAGGAGAATCCACCACCTCCCTGGGGAGCCCATTCCAGCACCTAATTACCCTCTCTGTAAAGAATTTCTTCCTAATATCTAATCTAAACCTCCCTTGGCAGAGCTCCAGATCATGCCCTCTTGTCTTTCTGATAGAGGGAGCCTGTGAGAAGAAACCAACCCCCACCTGGCTACAACCTCCTTTCAGGGAGTTGTAGAGAGTGATGAGGTCTCTTCTCCAGGCTAAACAACGCCAGCTCCCTCAGCCTCTCCTCATAGGACTTGTTCTCAAGTCCCTTCCCAGCCTTGTTGCTCTTCTCTGGACCTGCTCCAGCATCTCAATGTCCTTCCTGAACTGAGGGGCCCAGAACTGGACACAGTACTCAAGGTGTGGCCTCACCAGTGCTGAGTACAGGGGAAGGATCACTTCCCTGCTCCTGCTGGCCACACTGTTCCTGATCCAGGCCAGGATGCCATTGGCCTTCTTGGCCACCTGGGCACACTGCTGGCTCATGTTGAGCTTCCTGTCAATCCAAACTCCCAGGTTCCTTTCTGCCTGGCTGCTCTCCAGCCACTCTATCCCCAGCCTGTAGCGCTGCAGGGGGTTGTTGTGGCCAAAGTGCAGGACCCGGTACTTGGCCGTGTTGAACTTCATCCCACTGGAATCAGCCCAACTCTCCAGTCTGTCCAGGTCCCTCTGCAGAGCCCTCCTGCTTTCAAGAAGATCAACACTCCCCCCCAGCTTGGTGCCATCTGCATTACAGCCCACTTTCCAATGGTGCATGGAGGTACATAGATTACACAAAGAAATTTTCATTAATCTAAGATGCCCAAGTTAAGGTGACAGGGACCTTTTTAATTCCCACTGCAGACTGCATTACATTTAGTTTAATATTCAAGGCAAATCTTACATTCACCTCAGTTGCAGGTATCAAGCCTGAGTAATTCAGACTCTAACCTCTAGCAGAAGGAAGAGACATGAGAGACACAACTCCAGTAAGTAATATTCCCAGTAAGGGATGAGTAGTGACCTCTGCAAAGCAAGCCTAGTATACAGGAAGATCTGCTCAGCAAATTCCACAGCAGAGTATGATACAGAATCTAATTCTCTGGGAAAATAATTAACTAAGCATCATACCATCAATCTTTCAAATGCAATTTCCAACTCAAAATTTCATCTTCAAAGTTGCTTCATTCCACAGCTTCTCTGCTACTCAGTCCTAACACATCCATCTAAGTTCTATCATCACTAAAATAACATTGCATAGAAAGCCAGTGTGACTGTATTCTTAAGAGATTTCATAAAAATATACCAGTGCCATAATTTTTGTATTTTCTAATCCCTTTGATTTTTCAAAATTTAAGAAAATTATTTTTGTGGTATCACTTATATGTAATTTTCTTATTCTTTCTTTTTAAAAAGGTAAAAAAAATCCCACAGTGACAGTGAACTGTGGTTCATGTGGATAATTTGAAAACAATTTTTTAAACATCTGCCACTTAAACTAACATAAAAATCACCAAAAAAAATTGGCTGCCAGCATACCACATATGATTGCTGTGCCTTAATACAATCAGTCATCTAGCCTAATTGCTCCAGGCCTCTACCATTCTTTTCCTTACCAAATCTTTACCTCTTTCTCACAAGAAATTCTCTACTGTGAGGGTGGTGAGACACTGCAACAGGTTGCCCTCCATCTCTGGAAGCATTCAAGGCCAGGTCAGATGGAGCTATGAACATCTGGTCTAGTGAAAAGTGTCCCTGCCCACTGTAGTGGAATTGAAACTAGAATATATCTAAGTTCCCTTCCAATCCAAACCATTCTATGATTCTGCATCTCTCACACAGCCAAATCAGCTTCCCGACCCAGTTACAAGCCTACCTTATCACTCAGAATTAGGACTTCCTCCTGAGACCTACAAAGCCTAAGCAGGGTCTTTAGGCTATTTTCTTGCCCAACCTTTCCCCACATCAGCCAGCATTAAACTTCTTTCCAGAAACTCACCACAACTCCTGACCTTCAATTCTTTTCTCATTTCTTGGCCCAAGACGTTCCTCTCTCTGGATCTTTGTCCAGCAGTTTCATTCTGCCCAGACAACCCACACCTCTACAGATCTCTTTTGTCATCCTTCATTCCCAGTCCCACTCCACTGGTTTTTCTATCAATTCTCCCTGCCAAAACCACACAGATTTTCTGCCCTAAATTTTGAACCTCAGCTGGCAGGTGCCTACTGCTCATCACCATCTTCTTGTCCCAGACAATTTGTTAGTCCCTTACTGCCTGCCTGCCTTCAGCTGACAATCCTTTCAGCCAGTCATCAAGTCCCACTCAGTTTCCCTCCTTCCCGCTTCAGTCCCACTCCTGTCACTGATATATCACCTGCCTTTTGTTCCTTCTACTTTGTCATAGCTTCTTCCTCCACATATCTTAAATGACAGCAGATCACCGGCAGCACACACAACACTGAGTTCTCAGCTGTCAATACAGTGCCTGACTTCATCCCTGCCTTGTGCAACCCATTTCAAGGAATATCTACTCCCACCAGGGTTGGGGTGTATTTAATTATTCACTGTAGAGGGAGTTTAAACAGTTCATTAACACACAGGAGGCACAAGAGATCTAGCTTACGTAAAACCGTCATCAGACTTTTAGCTACTAAAAGAAAATTTAAACAATCTTCCCTGGGCATGACCAAGCTCCATTATTTCAGAAGAATGTTTCTTTATTAAGCTCAAGCAAGAAGAGGTTTTTGCCTTTTTATTCCTTTCTCTTTTTATTTCTTTTAAGTTACCAAGAAGTACACAAGAAAATGAGATTAATTTTCTTAATGATGTGATTTTTTTTTTTTCTTCCCCATATTTGAGCTCAGTAACATTTTTCTTCTTCTGGATTAAGTAAACAAAAATTATCTCAGACAGATTAAAAAAAAAAACAAACAAGGGAAAAAGCCCAGAAATAGATGCTACTATTTCTAGTAAGTGATTTTTCACATTGTAAGCACTTGATTATAACCACTTGGAAGCAGGACCCTATAAGGCAGAGCTGCTTGACAACCTTAATTATTGGGAAGTTCTACCAGCCTCCACAATAACATTTCTATGTGTATAAAGACTCCATGGGAACTGCATTATGATCAGTGTAACAGAGCAGCTCAACACTACCTTGGTTCCACTAATTTCAGGTTTGTTGATGCAGATTAAATATTTTTTTTAACATTTTTAAAATTTTTCAACAAGAAGACGATGGAATTGTGAATTTACATATAACAAAGCAAAGTTCAATACTGAGCTTCATACTTTCAGAAAAAAACTGAAAGAGAAGAATTTTTTTTTTAAATTAAAAAAAAAAGTCACACACTGCTGTGTTCCCTGGTACTATTGCACCAACAAATGACACAGATATTTAGAAGCTGTTCCAAGCATGTGGTAATAAATAAGACAAATAAAACTAAGAACTGAAAATAAATGATGTATTTGATGCAAGAAGATACAGAGGCAGCGCCTCTGCAATACTGAGGAACCTGCCCTCCTGTCTAGGAGTAATGACAGATATCAGCTCCACCTTCAAAACAGTCTGATCTAATTTGGATGAAATTATTTTTGAAAGGAAACTGCCATTAGTTAACCATGATAAAAATCTTCAATTAAAAGCTTACACTTCAAAGGAAAGCTTCCAATTAGTTTCATATTAGTTTCCAGTAGTCAAAAAAATTTAAAACAAAAGGTACTTCAGTCAAATAAACAACAAGATTTGTTCACAGATCTGCATTATGCAACAGCAGGTCAGCACTGCAGTCACTGAGACAGCAACTCAGCAACATATATACCACAGTGCAGAAACTATTCCATTATACTGAAATCTGCACTGCAGATTCAAAGTTGAGGGTTTTTTCCCTCCTTCCTGACTACTTAGCCAGAATAACACTGGCTTCGTGGACAAAAGTTTTCAGTTTTATCTTCATTTATGAATTTTGTATTTCAACATCATGTTTAAGGTTTTTTTCTTGAATTATGTTTAAAAGGCTAAGTTATTCAGAGGCTTCATAAATTTGAAAGAATTAGAATTAATTGAACTTCTAAATTATTGAAAATCGGCAATATTGAAAGAAATCGGAACATATAATTAGTATGAGGCATAGGCAAACTTCAGTGCAAAGGTAGATACTATTATGTGCAAGTAGAGAAAACATGCTGGAAACATTACATCTGTTCTTTATCAGGCTGCATCGCCTCAAGAAAGGAAATATAGCAACTCTAGCTTGAACTTAAATTGTGGCAATATTTTTAGCAGAACATCTTTTTGTTAACAGGGTTCAGCAGAGCCAAGTTTCCTCTCTGAAGTATCTGGCAATAGTGCAGCTCACATTATATAATGCCACAAGCACTTACGTAAGTGCTTTGCCTCAGAAATTCTACACAGGAAAATAAGGATCCAAAATTCCATTGTACAGGTAGATATTTAGAGTCAGAAAAAGTGAATGACTTGCCCTGGGACCTTGTTGTGAGTCAACAAACAGCAAGAAAATCCAGATCCCTGGACCTTTAGCTTATGATTTTAACACTGATCTTCCTGTAAGTTTAGCTCTTGTTCATTGCAAGTAAAAAGATCACTCTTTGGGGAAAAAATTAGAGCCCATTGTCCCAAAAAAATTTTTTTGTGTGTAAAGTGGGGAAGGGGAACTATAGCAAAGTCCTGATATTTTCTTAAGACTTACTAGAGGTTGCCAACCAAATGAGGTATAAACACTACATTGACTTTGTGAATTTATGATCTCAATGTTAAATTAATTAAGCTCTAGTCAGAAAACTGGAAAACTAACTAATGAATATGACATAGTTCTGCTCTCTTCTTACATTATATAAATTCAGCTAAAAGTTGACTACATTTTGAAATAGCCATGCCCTGTGAATGAACTCTATTCATGTTATTTTTACATGCACATCTTAGCCCCAGGATGTTTAACCTATTTGTCTTCATTTGGAAAGAATGTTGTTTGAAAACATAGAGCAATATTGCAATATGAAAAGGTGATATTCCAACCGTATTCCTAACACCATATTTACGCAGAACATTTGATAGAAAACTTACTTTTTCCTAAGGTTTTAACCACAGAGTACACAACATACAGAAACCTATCCCTCAGCATCCTGATGAACATTATTCTCTGCTAAGAGATCCATCTGAGGAACTCCACACCCTCAGAAAGAGCATTCCTCAGCTAGATCCAGTACAGCTTGTTTGGTCTCACTATCCAAGCAGCTTTAAAAAAATAACTTCACCTCTCCACAATCCTAACTATTGTAAAAGGCGTAAATTGCTGCATTCCTTTAAGAGTTGTAGAAAATAGCAGCTATAACATGACACTGCACTTGATGAAAAAAAATTACAATTTATAATATATGCATCATTAGATGTATATTTATAATATATGTATTCTTTTCAAAGTGAATGTCCTTTGAAGGTATTTTTCTAAATGACCTAATGGATTAAAAGAAGCAGTTTAAGACAGAGAAGCAGTTTTCATGAAAAATATTCACTGATTTGTAACTGGCTAATACAGTTTTTATCAACTATTTGAATTTTCATAAGTTTCACTGCTTTATTGACAGTGCTAATATAATTACTGAATAGGTAGGTAAAAACCCAAATATTTTTATGATTAGGAAGGTAAATACTTTACCAGCTCTTAATTTAGTCTTGAAAAAATCTGTTTGTAAAAATGTGTAAGTCACATAAGAGCAAAATTAATTTGCTGAAACCTTGCTTCCTCTTACTGTCAAACCAGAGCTGTATAACTGAAATAGGCTTAATAAATAGTCATTAAAGCCTAGCTCTAAATCATTTTACAACTATAATTCAGTGTCATTTCTCTCTAAACTGAAAATATAATTTCTTTTTAGTATACTGATATTTTGCATGGAACATGAAATATACACACTAAAACCACATGTTGACAAAACTCAGTCTCTGCAGACACCATCATGCATCTTGCTGCATCAAAGTACACGTGACAGCCTTGAGAATCTACAGTTGACGCACGAACCTAAATAATATAAAAAGCTGAGCTGATTCACTAATTAGAGGGCAGGAAGTATAAGTTCAGGCATATGCCTGCAGAGACACAATCTGGAGCAAAATTCAACTTCAGCAACCTGCTTCAACAATTCAAGGAAACCCAATGTCTTTAAATAAAACCTTTTCATGAAACAGATTTCTCATTAATTTAGTCCACAATAAGTTGTTTTTCCACTGAGTCTAATTGTAGTTCTCATAAAAATAGTTATTTAAAATAATTTTTAAATGCAAAGATGATGAGAAAGTTGACAGAATACATAATTACTAAAAATAACTCATTTAAGAGTTACTGAGCTTCTAAGCAGAAGTTACAATTATATTCTAATAATTATATTCTAATAATTATATTCTCATTGTCCTATGTGATTCCAAAAGATGGAAGAACATTTTCAATGTTATAATTGAAGTCTTACTAAGTTATTTGCTTTTTCACAAATACAGTTTAAAAAAAAAAGTCTCATAGCAAAAAAAATTAAAAAGTGATTAATAGTGAATAAAACTTAATGTTATATGCAGATATCATAGAATATCCTGAGTTGGAAGGGACCCATAAGGATCATGAAGTCCAACTCTTGGCCCTGCACAAGACAGCCCCATGTGCCTGAGGGCATTGTCCAAGTGCTCCTTGAAGTCTGTCAGCCTTGGTATGTTGGCCACTTTTTTGGGGAGCGTGTTCCAGCGCCATATAATCCTTGGGTGAACAATCTTTTCCAATATCTAACCTAAACCTCCTCTGACAACTTCAGGCCATTCTCTTGGGTCCTGACACTAGTCACAGCAGAGAAGAGATCAGTGCCTGCCCCTCCTCTTCCCCTCATGAGTAAGTTGTGACTGCAATGATATCTCCCCTCAGTCTCCTCCAGCCTGAACAGTTCAAGTGACGTCAGCCACTCCTCATAGGGCTTCCCCTCTCGACCCTTAACCATCTTTGTGGCCCTCCTAGATCTGAAACAGTTTTTTGATAAACCAAAAACACCTCTTGTTTAGAGAATCTATTTTTAGGTTTTGCCAAATCACTGCAGCTAATTTTTCAAAAGCCTCCAGCAGAATTATTTTCTTCTTATTTTGAACTTCTTTTGCCATAAAGAATAGTTCAAGTGTTTGCAACACCAAGAATTCCAAAACAAATTCATGTTAAAGTGTTGAAATGTTTCATCACAGAAAAAATGGGAGATACTTAGATGAAAATGTTATTTAAACCAGTGATAAGAAGCAGCTACCACAGAAATTTTTAAAGTATTTCAACTATATTTAATCATTAAGTATTTGAATTATATTTAATTATAGTGTGTCCATAGCTCTACATATTAAACTGTACATAATCTTAATAAAGTTTTGGTACCAAGCTTTAATTGATATGTAACAGTGTTGTTAACCTCAGAACACTCGAAGGGATTCTAAACATCTCAACTATGCAATTTGGACAGATTTTTTTTTCTGTGTTTTCTTTTTTTCATGACTAGTAAATTTTTCAACTTCTATTCCATTACTGAAATGGACACAAATTGGTTAGCCATATATTGAAGTCACACTTTTCAGACCTTCAGTGTCTTGTGTTGCAAAATAGTATAAAAAACCTCCCAGTTTAAACACAGTTTTACTTTTGAGAGGTGAAAATGTAATCCACATTTTATTACAACACATTTTGTAACTGTTTGGGTTTTTTCTGTAAAAAGAAAGAACTGTATGGATATTGTTACATAACTTACCAAATATCTTTCTGAAGAGACACTGACTAAAATAAGATCATCTCCAACACGCACTTTTTCTCCTTCTGATCGTTGCTTGGAAGCAGGATGTATAGTCCACCAGCATGCCTCACCTGTATCAATATTAAGTAAGAGCAAAGAAATAAATAAGAAAGAAAAAGCCCAATCTTACTGGCATTACTTTCACAGCTATCTCAGCCCTAAAGTTCTGATCCAGTTTTCAGTTGGTTAAACCAAATGTTCATGTGTTTTCAATAAATAGTATCATTTCTGCACCACCTTGACAGAAACCCAGCTGGAAATAATACACATAAGCAGAAGACTAAGATCGCTGGAACAGTGGTGCTGTGTTCTTTAGGCAACCTGGTCCAGGCTGCTTTTGCTAAAGATTCTCAGTCACCTTCTTAACAGTTTCTGGAAAATGCCTCAAAGGCTATTCTGCTGAGAATTTGGACAAAGAAATAGAGCAAACCATCCCTAAGGGCAATGAAAATAACCATTCACAGTACTGCTTAAAACAATATTTGATAGATCTCATAAATTCAAATTCAAATATATTCTTCAACTTGTATTGATTGTTAGTGTATCTAATACTTGTGAGTCAAAAATTCTGTTCCCATGACAAACCTTACTTTCCAATCTGCTTCCTGAACAAAACCCATGCTTTTCAGAAGAGAAATCTTTGATCTTGAAATTGTTCAACTGTTGCAGTTATTACCCTTACTACTCCTAGTTAGAACAAGACTTAGAAAACAAGCAAACTTATGTCTAACTAACAATTACACCAAAACAATGGTATTGCAAGAAGAGTATTAGTCTTAAAAAAATTAAAATAAATCCAAGTCACCAACACTTTAAAGTTTTAATNACTTATGTCTAACTAACAATTACACCAAAACAATGGTATTGCAAGAAGAGTATTAGTCTTAAAAAAATTAAAATAAATCCAAGTCACCAACAGTTAAGTTTTAACAAAATTTTTATTAAAATAATACACGTTTTAAAAAAATTTTACAGGAATTAAAACTCAGGAATATTCCTTTACTTATATTCACTAATACAAACTTATATTTAAATATAAATAGACATATTTATATCTCACAGAAAACAAATTAAATGACCTATTAGAAAATATAAAGATAAGATACTGAATATTTAAACACGAAAATATTGTTTTGTTTCTTTAGNATAAATAGACATATTTATATCTCATAGAAAACAAATTAAAGCATCTCTTAGAAAATATATTCTTCAAATAGTCCTATTTTTTACAAGATTTATACGCAAGTCTCTTCTGATTTTAGACTGAAAGTATTCTTCATTATATAATCATTTTAACTAGTGTTTACCTGTTGTGTCCTCTTGCAATCCTACGTCAAATGCCAGCTTATCCATTGAAGATCGAGATGTAGAGAGGCAGCATAGATACTATCAAAAGAAAAAAAGCATACATTACTTGCTCACTTCTGATAATCCACTAAAATATAAAACCTACTAACATAGGATTAACTATTCTTAGATTATCCCTACCAGTTACTTTCAAGAATGTGTAAGCCTGATCACTGAATGGCACTTACGGAGACTTGACAAAGATATATGTTCCAAAATAACCTCTCAGTCTATCCAAGCTACCTTTCCATTGAGACAGGAAATAGGGAGAGTGGAAATAAAGGAGTTAGTTGAATCACATTTCAGCTCCATAAAGCCTCCTCTGTAGTTAAGGAGTTTGGAACCTATATAATTCACCAAGGAAATGAAGACTGAGACTTCTGTCTAAAATACATGCAAGAAGGAATTTCCTTTTCCACCCAGCCTTTAACATATGATCAGGTTGAAAGCAAGATGCCAGTTGTAGATTCAGGCAAAGCTTATGCAATATGGAATATCCAAGGCAAAAGGAGTGAGAATTCACCAACTCAGACTGATGAATGGAAGATTCAGCAGTATGGGAGCCAGACTTAGTTTTAGCACTTACCAGATCCAACCAGCTCAGTTTTGTATTTCCAAGCATCCACTCTTCACAAAGGTTTAGAGTAATCACGAATAAAATGCCTTTTTGATGTGAATAACTCTCCAGATATCCGTAAGTGGTGGTAAGATGGGCACTTTCAAACATAACTTTCATACAAAAAAGAAATCATTGCTGCTCACAACTGCTGTTACATACCATGCCGCTGTAGGAATGGCGCAGCAAGATTGCATGCCCGTAGAGTAGCGTTCGATGACCACCACCTTGTGCAGACTGAAAGATAAAAAAAGAAACTATATAGTAGTATGTCATAATAAAATGGGGCTTTTTGAGAAAGAAAGGAAGAAAGATGAGAGAAAATTGTGTACTTTGTACCATCACCTATTTGGTATAAAATATGTTCTAGAATCTGGAATCCTTCTTCCTTGGGCTGAAAGCAGGCAGTTCTGGAGAAGAGCAGCTTTGATGCGTCATGCTCCCCTCAACAAACTTATGTATTGTTAAATCTCTCCATATTCACCCATCTTCCCTCCAAATTATATCCTTTTATATACAGAAGGTATGCAGAATGAGTACCTTCTGAAATATTCTACTTATTTTACCAGAAAGTATTAATCAACCACATTGAAGAACATCAACCTGCAGACTTCTTGTCCCCCACTGCTTAAATACCATCAGAGAGAACTCTTTACCTGCTAGGACAGGTAAGCTAACTCAACAGTATTTGGGGGTTATGAAAATTCAGAAATCATGCCCAAGTAATGGTTCCTCTTGAGAAATGCAGCATAAATTTCAAGTGAAAGAAAATGAAAGTAATAACATTCACTTTTATCCCAAGAAACTACAACCAATTTTTCCATAATTTTCATTACAGTTTCTACTTATCAATAATCGGTTTAACTACTCATGAAAGAATAAATAAATCTTGTTAAAGCATGAGTAATGCTTCAACTTCTGCTGAAGATTTATGTATTCCTTAGACTGAGATACAGATGACTGGCACTGGACAGGAGCAGAGACTACCTGACAAGACACTGTGAAGAGCCTAAGTTCATATTTGACAGAACAACTCATGTAACATTATGCACACCACACTCTTCAAGCAGTATTGATAAATACATTTTATGAGTCTATAAATGCAACAATTTCATAAGCAACATTATTCTTTCACATAGGACTCCTAATTTGATTTCTTAAATGCACTATTTATATCCTTTCTTTTACCACAGTAGACTGACCTTATGTTTGATTAGAGTATCAGATTCATTATAGAATAAACCGCAAACAATCATACTACCTAATGTCTCTGGCAACTCTACTTCAGTGCTGAAGATCAATTTAACTGAATGGCTATGATGGCAACACACAGTTATTTCCCTTCCTTGCTTACTCATGGCCTTTCTTTATCCTTTATGCATTTGCATTTGTTGATCTTTGAGTTACTTGGTCAAGAAAAAAGAATAATAGGAATAGGCAGTGAAAAAGTGAGCACTTCAAAAATTATAATTTTAGCATTTTTAAGAATCTGCCAAAAGTTTCTGACTTTCATCTTTATTGAAAAAACAGCAGCTTGATGGACACAAGGTATATTTTGACTTAAACAAACTGCATAGCAGTCAAAATACTGCTATGTATTTTGACTGCTATGTATTCTCAAAAGGAGGAAGATTCTATAATCCCTCTGTAAGACTGAATGACATGAATTTGTATTGAGAAAGAATCAAAGTCATGGAGTTTGTCCACAGACACAGTCTTGACAGGAAGACATGAAGGCTTAGCTTTGAACTAGCATTAATACCACCCCTTTTTCCAAAGGCACAAGGAAAGAACAAGACATTTGATAATGTCAGGCCCACTGTGCTGAAGATGAATGCTGAATGTCTGCTGCTCATCACACTGGGGAAAAGAGTTCACACTGTTGTGAACATACTGCCCTACCAGCACTTCACCAGTATTTTTTTCAAAATTAGTCTGTGTTACTATCCATAAATTTGATATCTAACATAAAGATTTAGTTGTCTTTTGTACAAAGGATAAGAGGAGTAGTGTGACCAAAAGAATCACAGCAATGCTAGTTTGCCCTTACTTTGGCCATATTGATTTGTCTGTCTAGCACCTATTTTGTTAAATGCTCACTTGTAGCTGAGCAGGAAAAAGGCTGGCTCAAAACAACTTCAATCACTTCTGTGAAAAATGGCAGAGTGGTTTTAGATGATTTTTCCAAGAAGATTAAAGGAATTCTTCTTAACCATTATTATTTTGCCCATTAAAAAAAAATGCAAGCAAGTTTGCTGTTCATTTCTTTGATGGAAAATAGAGTTGCAAAAAACATTTTAAGCCTTTTCCACCTAGAGGTTTCTGAGAGGAAATCATAATCAAACCATCCATGTGGGGGGAAATTGAAATGATGAAACAGAGAAACACAGGAAAGGCTAGAAATGAAAGCTGGTTCTATGAAACTGTCTTCCAATTTGAAGCCTGTCTTCCAGGATATGTACATACCTATAAGATAATTTCCTATTTTAATGGCTCATTTCATAACTAAATACTCAGCATCAATCTTTATGCCAGAAACTGCATAGGAAGTAGTGGTTGGACCCTGATTGCCTACTAAAAGAATCCTTGATTTTCAAAATGATCCAAGCTGTAAATTTTCCAAATAAAAAAAATAATAAATTTAAAAAAAGTTAAAAGTTAAAAAAAATTAAAATCCATTTAAAAATTAACAAACAGAATTCTATGGCAAAGTTGCAACATTCAAGATGAGATTTGCCACTGAAGTTTTACCAAGTTTCTAGTAATATTGGATTAATAAAAATATTTCAGAAAACTCTGCAAATAAGGCTTCTTGGAAGCCATGGTGCTGACTAATTCAATCCATAACACCCACAGATTTTTGCACAAATATATGAATGGCATTATAATGCAAGCAAGTTGCTAACAACCACATAAAGAAAATAAGATTCCTGATAAATTTTGTTTTTAATTTCCAAATTTCAGAGTAATTTCTAAGTTGAACAATACATTCCTCGAATAAAACCAGGCTGGACAAAAATACATTTGTGTTCAAGAAGAACTCACCACTGATGTTCTGCAAGCTATGCCATTCAGGAGAATCAATCATATTAACACAAAACTCTTCTTATTTTATCCCCCAGGAATCTGGGATTTAGAATAAGACTGGAAAAGCCTTTAAAACTGACAAACACTAAAGACAATAAATTGAGATTGAAAGTATATTGGGCAAATTCACAATGCTTGTGAAAACTTCATGTAAACTGCCCATCTCTAATCCAATATTTCTGCAGCTGGAATACAAGATTAATTTAGAGTCATCTCATTACCCAAAAGTCATTTCCAAGGAAAAGGCAGATATAACAAGAAGAATTAGCGCTGAAGAAATTAGCATTCAAAATATATAAACTTTCAAGTGCGTATATATGTTTCAATATATAAGCTTTCAAGTTCAATACACTGTTAAACCAGGAAATGAGAATAAATTATTAAAATCTAAGCTGTTTAATTTGATGTAAAGAGCGTTATCTTTAAACAGAAATAAAGGAAAATAAGCTAAAATTGGGAAATATGTTTTTCTTTGTTATCTTAATAGAAAGAGGATTAAAACACCAAGGCACTAAAATGCTACAACCTACAAACTATGTAGTAAAATGTGCAAACAATCGAAGTAGCATAACACGAAATGACATATTTATAATTAGATTGAACCAAAAAATATCTATTTTACTGTGAATATCAATCCTGCAGCAAGGTATGTTATACTTGACTTGCAAAACCCTTTGTACCTGTATAATTTTGTATATACTTGACTGTCATAGGTACACACACATGTAATCATCTGAGAGACCAAAAAATTCACACAATAGCACTTGCACTGTTATGCCTACAGCTGCACTGCTACACTCCTGGACTCACATGAAAAGCTGCAGGAAATTAATCACAGTGACACTGAATAAGTGTTTTGGAACCATTTGTGCTTCTGGGAACCTCTAAAAGAGACTTTTTAGAGGCTGGTGAATAGCTTTGTGGCATCCATGACTTCGAGTCATTAGCCATTACCTTTCTATTCTTTTTAAAAGAACAGCCTTATTTCTATTAGAGAAAAACATTTCTTAGACCAGTGAGTACTCCACTGCAAGTAAATGCTGATGTTTCTTTGCTGACTTTTCTTCACAGTTCTACACAATCTTCAAATGTGTGAGAAAAGGGAAAAAGCTATGAGCTTCAGGGAGGTACCAGAAAGAGACAATCATGCAAAAACTTGTACTCAAGATAGTTATTTCAGTGTGTGTATAGACAAAGCTTCTGTATGTAACATTGCCATTATTCATAAAGCTAATGCTTGAGAAAGCATGGCAGCAATTGCATTTAGCACATGGCTATTCAAACAAGTCTAGTCACCCACAAAACCAATTTAAAAATACTGAATGTGCCACAAGAACACAGGAACTGATTCACACTCTAGAAAAAGTCATACAAGATGACACAGTGACTTTTTGAAACAATGTAATGGCTTTTCCTGCTTCGTTCCATTATGGGTCTGTATCAGTAGAATGGAATTACTGACACGCGCTATAGGGAAAATGACACTATAAAGAGTAAATTGTAGGGGAAAATAGCTTTGATGGACCTAAAGAGATAAAAATAATCAAATTAAACAATAAATGACAAGACATCAGTAGCAAATCCTTTGAAAATGCAATGCATATAACTTACTGTAATGGTAAATCATGACCTAATAGCAATCAGCTGCTCAGCCTTGTATTTCCTCTATGCCCAGATCCAGCCCTAGCAGTCTAGATGGAACTTAGGACCACTCAATATTTGCTCTAAATGGGTTTCTAAAAAAATACTACACAACTACTTTCATGGCACTAAACACTTTTAATATGGGAAAGCATGTACAGAAGCTGTACAGTAAAAGAAGCAACATGCTCCCCGTTTTTCTTCAAAAGTGTTTTCCAAGGCACATATTGCAAGATAATATTAAAAATTTCAAATATGACTGTCATGTATTAGTATATGGCTGTAAAATTAGTGGCTGTTTCATATGTACACTGGAGTAAAAAAATATCCTTTAAAGCACTGAGCACGCACACTTCAAAATGGAGCACACTAATGATGGCCATCTTAAGCATAAATCAGATGCTGGAGACAACGGCATGATAAACAGAGGACACCTATCCATAAAAACACTAGTAAATATAAATGCAAAGGTATTATTTTCTCCATCACAAGAATGTTCTAAGTTTCATGAAGTTCAGTAGTTTATTTTAACATTTATACTGTTAGAAAACTACAAAATTATCAAAAAAAAAATCTCTTTCTAAATCTAGATTTAAAATTAAATGTATAAGCAGAAGTATGGAATTATACACAGAATGTCCTACAGTTACCTGCTATGAACCCTTTTAAATGAAAAACCATCACCACCACAAAAATAAACCAAGCAGGAAACTGCATCCACCAGTGATTGAAGCTCTAAAGAATTATGTGTAAAACAACTACATGTTTCTCCAGTGATGGAACCTTCTCCAACTCCCTTCCCTGGGACCCACATTGCAGCTGTCAAATTTTTCATGCAGGAGAATTCATTACATTCTGAAGTTGTGGTTTTGATCCATTAGGAAGAGAAGACACATAGGATATCTGGGTCTGACCACATGTATTGGCTTGAAAAAAATCAACTACCACACATTTTGAGTAAAACTACATTTAAGTCCTGGACTATGCTGTTCCCAGTCAGAAACAACCTGTGTGAAAATCAGAGATGTAAGGCTGTTGGCATCAATGCCTTTATCAAGATGCTGATGAAAGTTTTTAAACCAGCAGGCTAACTTAAGTATTTAATCTGAGCTAGTTCTTTAGAAAGAGAACTCTGAATGCACAAGAAACATGTTTTGTTTATATAAAATTCTTTAGGACTTCTTTCATTTAAGCAAATTAAAGGTTTCCATTTAAGCAACCTTAAGATAGAGTGAAAATTACTGGAAGGATGTGGAATAAATGCAGATCTTGAAAGCTTTTGAATTATCCCTCAGGAGAAGGCAGAATTAGCAAGGAAGTGAAAGAAACCAGGAAGAGACTAAAAGAAACTGTGAGGAATAGGAAGGAAGGATGTCCCACAGACTAAAACCATCTCACTACGGTTCTATACATAAATATTTCCATGATGCTACAACCATTTCTGTACAGATGATACTCAAAATATTTCCATAGAAATGTAAAAAACACTCATTTCTTGATTTCATTATTAATATGCAGTTTCTTAATCTGTTCTAGACCAACATTGATGGAGGTCAGTATTTATCTAAAATTGGCAATTATGCAATCCTACAAACTGCCTAGAATAGGAGACCACCACAGGTTGATGAGACCTCTTATTCCCCACAATTACACACTCTCTAAATTTTTTAACACTGAGTGCAAGTTACATGACTAACGAGAGCTTCTTGCTGACACTAGGAAACAGCCAGCTGGAAAACACGGGAAAGCCGTTCTCTTAATACCACCATGATCCATTACAGTTTACATAAAACTAAAAAAAAATTCTTGATGTGGTAAGTTAACCTTGGCTGTACACCAAGTGTCCAAGTCACTACCCCTTCTCAGCTGAACAGGGGAGAAAAAGTAAGATACAAAAGAACTTGTAGGTCAAGATAGAGCAGTCTGCTAAACCCAAAGTGAAAGGTCATGCACGTGCACAAGTAACAGAAAAAATACAAAGATTTTATTTGCTACTGCCCTGCATCAGGCAATGTCTGGCCACTTCCCAGGAAGCATGGCTTCAGCACATGTAGTGATTGCTCCAGAAGGCAAATGTTGTAAATAATGAATGCCTCCACTTCCTCCTTTTCTTAGCTTTTATATCTGAGCTGACATCATATGGTATGGAATATTCCTTTGGTCAGTTTGGGTCAGCTGTCCTAGCTGTGTCCACAGATCTTGCCCACCCCCAGCCTACTGATGGGGGAGCAGAACACTGGAGAAACAGCGCTGATGCTGTGCCAGCACTGCTCAGCAGTAGCCAAAACTCCAATGTATCACTGACACTTTTCTAGATACCAATGCAAAGCATAGCACTGTGAGGGCTGCTATGGGGAAAATGAACTCTATCTGAACTAGATCTAATACACTTCACAACAAAATATAACCTCAGATTAATTTAGCCTAAGGCAACTATACAGCCAGCGTAAAGGTCCTTTTGGTAAGTAATTCAGCCCACCTAAAATCTGAGTATTCTGCTTGTGGTTACACAGGGAGCTTAGAATATCCATGGCTTTAAGTCTGGCATTTCAGTCTTTCGAGATGAATGACAAACAAACAGTCCAGAAAACCCCAAGCAGTGGTGAAACCAGAGTGTATGGAAACAGGCTGAATCACTGCAGAACTTGTGAAGTAACCCTGGAACAGAGCTAGATGGCTTGTGAGACAAGATTAGGCAGGCAAAACTAAACAACTAACACTAGGAATGCTAATGCTGGGAAATTAAATCTTCAGTAGCATCAGAGAACCTAGAGAGTGAGCCAAACAGTAAAGACTACAAACAAAGCTAGAGAGTGAGCCAAGAAGTTTTACGTGTTCTTCTTCCTCATAGAAGCATCCATTTTCTTTAAAACTCTTGATACAAAACAGACAGAATTACCTTTCCTAAGGAACAGCATCCAGGCCAAGAAGCCTTGAATTCTTCTACCAAAAAATCCAAATAGCTTATGAGGCCCTTCTGTAATTACTGTGCTCTTGGGCCGCCATTTCCAGTGGCTGACACTAAACCCACAGCTTTTAGTTGCTAAGAATTTAAAGATGCAAAGTAAATCAATTCACTGGCACATGGCACATGCTCCTATCACTTAACAGCAATATCAAAAGGTGAATTCAAACAGTCTAAAACCTTTGTTTGTCTCATTTTAGCCCCTACATATATTACAACAGAATAACAAACAGGAAGTTGACTATATCAAGACATTATATATATTATAAGTCTTTATAGCTTACTTTTAAACCACTACTTATTTATTTGACTTTTCAGAAATTCACTACAAAGCAGTAAGGGCTGCAAAAACTCAGGTATGGAGATTAGTATGACTGATGATTTCTGGTACCTGCTCTTAGATAATGATGGCCACTATGATCC
>VYXB01004104.1:5396-26292 GCA_013397135.1 Pachyramphus minor | reverse complement strand
GCGGGGTGGGGGGGGCGGGGAGGGGGTTCTACTGAGCATTGAGAAGCAAGGTACTACCATACTTGGACTTCCAATGTACTTCTGGACTACAAATAAGTGCCTCTGTTAAATCCCGTAATACTGAAATCAACACAAATTTGATGACTAAACATCTTGAAAACACCACTTTCTCCTTCACTTCAAGAAATCAGAATGTGCTGTGAGTTTTACATACACTTGTTTATCTAGCATCGAATTTTTAGAAGATATTCTGAGAGGAGGGAAGGCGAAGGGAAAGGGGAAAGGGAAGGTGAAGGGATTATTCTATTCATCATCCTAACTATTCTCGCTTTTTCAAAATAAAACAAATAGGTGTAACCTAAAACCTATTGAGGCTTTATCTGAGGACACTAAAAATGTGTTCTCATGTAAATGTAAACATTTACAGCTATTCAGAGCCATTATATTACTTGGCTCCTTGGACAGATTTTGGGTAGCCTATCCTTACTATTCTAATTTATCAGAATCTCACCTTAATGCTTGGGCTTTCTGGCTAGATGAAAAGATCAAAATAGTATCGATATTTTATTTGGAATTTTTTGATAGTAAAGTTGCCAAAAATCCTTTAATTTAGAGATCATCTCCTGACTATATCTTCCATACAATTCTTGTAGCTTCCCATATGCTTATATAGAAATATCTGATCTTTACACTAACCAAGAAGTCTGCTCGCAATTCACAGAAATTACTATTGGCACATGGAACACAGCTTGAAATTCTGAGATCTATAACAGGGACTGAAGGAGAAATACCAAAGGAATTCTAGTATACCGTTGGAAATGCTACTATTCTATTAAAGTAAGTTTTTGTCAGATTTGCACACAGATTTTTTTCTAGAAAGAAAACATGTACTTAGAAAACATTTGGGTTTTTTTTTTTCTTTTTGATGATGTAAATTGGACTTGTCTGCAGTTAGAATACACTACAATATACAGGACAGATGTAGTTTAAACTATCTCTGTAGGTGTGGCATTTTAGGAGCATTTCCATAGTCAGTCTATTTTGATCTGCCTGTTCACTTTAACATCATACAGTGCTTTCTCCTCCCATTTTCCTTCATGGCGTGTATGAGACTAACTGAATGCACCTATGTTAACAGTGTTCATATTACCCTCTATACTGAGCCACCTCTTCAGTCTTTGTTACATCTAAAATTTGAATGCAAATTCTTTATGTTGGGGGATAAAATATTTATGCACAATTCACATATTTTCCAACATTAATATGAAAAATAAATCTATATTTAAGCAAATGAACTTAGTGTGAACAAGAAATTACGAAAAAAATAAGTCCTTATATAATTCATTTAATGCTTGAAAATCATATTGATTATGAAGTATGGATGTGCAATTCATTACTTTAATAGAACTGAACAAATATTACTTAACCATTTCTCTTAATGAAGCTTTGTTTCATGGCTGACTCCAATGTCTACAACAATCCTAGCTTTTTTCCTCTAGCTAAAATCTATTTATTATATTCACCCAGTCCACACTATCCTCAAAGCCAGAATGTATTAATTTCTTCTCATCTCAGAAGTAGTGTAATGAAAGTAATTCTTTTGGAAAGCATCTAAAGTGTGCTTCCTTACTCTGCAAGTCTCTTTTCTCCAAACAAATTGAAAATTAGTTTTACTTGTAGCATAAAACTGAGCTAACACAGTAACTACTTGAGGGTAAAAGAAAAAGATTTACCATTACCTTCAGCAGAAGAGGTTTCTCTGGCTAAAAGCTGAAGATAATCCTACATCGTTAGCACAGTTTTGCCATTAGCCAGGGTAAACACGAAAATTCTTGTATCTTGCACTCTAATTTTAAGAAACAATACACTTCATCTCCCTTCAGGTAAAAAGCTCTTTGGAGTAATCTATCCTGAAAACATTCATCCTTGATGGCTCTTTTTGATGTCAAATTTTCAAAATAATTCAGCAACTACATGTAGTCAAATGTGTAAAAAAGGACAAATGTTAGAAACCACAGACTCCCAAGAAAATTCCTTCTCTTTACACTGAAGTCTGTTGCACTACTAAGCAGTTGTTCTCAAAGCCAAGAGAGACATTTAGGTGTTTTTATGAGTACTGGAGTCCTTTAAATTCAAACCCTTGAGATCACAAATTTGAGATCACCTACCTTGAGATCACAAATTTGCTAGAACCAATAATTACTAGTTCACAGCAACACACACTAAGTTTATTTCCCTTATTTCATCCTAGAAGAGGAAAAACGTCAGTTTGGATTCCTTTCACTACACGTTATTCAATTTCAGCTTATTTCACTACCATAATTTTCTCTGTAAATAAGACATATTCAGAGTCTTCAAATTTCAGTTAAAATTTAGGAAATGCTCCTGATCAAATATTGGGGGTTCCCCACCTTGGTAGTTTAATAAAAAGCAGAAGAGCCATTTTCAAATATGAAATGAGGACCAGATAGAAAAAGTAAGCCTTAATTCCACTAGGTTTTACAATTGGCAAGATGTTTTTAATCTGTTTGAGTCTACACCAAAGCAGATTTACAAGCCTTCACACTCACACCTGCTCAGAGACAAACGGAGAAAGCCAAGGGTTCAAGGACTATCTTAGGCCCATTTAATTTTTACTCAGCTTCAACTCCCAGCACATCCCTTAAGTAGAGATTTTGGAACAAAATCACCAGAATTATAGTCATTCAACAGGACAACACAGGAACTGGAGCAATTTCTCCTAAAATTTTTGTTAGCACTTTTGTTAGCATACTTTACAGGCTAGAACAGATCAGAAATGAATGACTTTAGCTTATCCTTTGAACAGCATGAAACTGCTTGCAGCAAGATTCGGCTACTAATTTGCTCATTAATTTGACATGAAGCTTTCCTCTGGGCTTGGGCTTCAACGTTTCCACAGATACCTACACATAACTGAACACACTTGCATCAGTCTTGTGAGTCTTATATTGGAAAATGGCTTATGAAGAAATAGATGTATTAGAATGAGGTGTCTGACCTTGGTGAACATGGAGCTGTACAACCACCAGCTTTCTACTGCATTAATTCACTGTGTACATCTGCAGTCCACTATAATACCTCTGGTAACAGTCTGAAATTACAGAGGCAGTTAAAAGCTGCATTACAGGCCAAATTGGGGCTTTGTCTGAGGGAGAATTATTTTATGAGAAGTAAAGCCAGCACCCATTCCATCACTATCAGATCAGTTGTCTGGATTACAGAGTCAGTCTGTTAGGAAAAGCCTTTAGCCAATCTAACTTGGAACGAAACCTTTAGCTTTGCTCTCATGGAAATAAGCTCTTTTTAAACAATTTAAGGACACACTTCGATGAAGCAGTCTTTCCAAAGCATAAGATTTTGATGTTTCTAAGTTCTGAATTTAAAAAAAAAAAAAAAAAAAAGGCAGACCTGAAATACTACATTTTCCAAGAACTGACTATGAACACTTCAGTCAAAAACAAGTCACATCAGAGTGTCACTAAACTTCTAGCACATAATTTTTCATGCTTGGGAAGTATGAGGTTAGGTGCCTGTATAACACTGAACATGCTTTTTATCACTGTTTTTACTCTTTCTAGCAAAATTATTTATAGGAATAAAACCACAGAATCTAAAGATATACAATGCAGTTTTCCCAATTGTAATTAAAAAGGTGGGCAAACTGAGAAGGTAAACCTGACCATCAGTATGGCTTAAAAACTCTCAAAATCAATCCATATAAGAACTGATGGTTGTCATCAATTCCAGATCCACCGAATATGGATAATGCTGTCATACTGCTACAATTAGCTAAAATTAATACCTAACTACATTTACTGTTTAATTAATATTATAAATATATACCTATAGATGTCACCTGACATATTTGTATGTACAGTAGAAAGGGTGCTGAAAAACCTAAGTCACCATTTAAACAATGTACTTACCTGCAGAAGTCTCAGGCAAGCTCTAACTTGAGTCACTACTTACTATAAATATGTAATAATCACAGATTAAAATTCTGTAATTTCTGTCTGAAATAAAATGAGACCAGTGCTATAGTTATATTATTGGCCATATTCCAGATGTCTGAGGCTGTCACCGGTCATGTGCAGCTCAAACCAAGTATTAAGAAACCAAGAAGGCCCATTATGGTCCAAGCTTTCATAGCGTCTTCTAACATTTTCAATGTGAACAAACAATTCTACACACATTTTTATGACTACTAACTCATACATATGCAGATGTTACAGGTTACATTGAAGAAAAACATACATAAATATGTCCCACAGAGGGGAGGTATATCAGATGCCCAAACAAATATGCATGGTATACACAGACACATCAGGAAAGGCCTTAACAACACATTCAACAGAGAACTGTGCTGTATTTAAAAAATCTAGGAACTTTTTTTTTTATTCTATAGCAGCTGTTTTCCATCATTAAATGTTTTGTGTATTTGCAGCTACACACGGCATCACGCATTATTTACCAGTGTTAATTATCTTACAGTCATGCAGTTTAGGATTACAGTGTCTATACTGGAAAAGACAGGGTGGGTTACAGAATGGAATTATAACATTAGACAGCAAGGCTCAAAACTGACAGGCAATAATCATACATTTATATTACACAATTCTATGATCAAATTAAAAGAGAAAAAAGTCACTGTGGTAACATGAAATTTGGTATGACAATTCACAAACAACCAGATTCTACAGGACCATATTTTCGCCTCTTTTTTTTTTTGAGCCATGCAAGTTGAAGGGTCATGAACACACAGGGTATCAAAACAGACAGGTTAGACTCAGTGGCAACATGAAACATTTGGGATCGAGTGAATAAAAGACAGAATCACATACCCATTTTTCCACATCAACTAGCTGTAGAAAGAAAAAGCAAGAAATCAGTAAATCTCTTTCCTTAAATATAGCATATCAAAGTCTATTTTGAAGTTAACATTTCACATTTTTGGAAATGTATCTAGTGTGAAAGAAAATATATGAGTCTAAGTTACTCTCCTGGCAACTTCTCTTTAAAATGCCAATACCTCACTTTCTGTGGAAAGCACTCCAAATTCTGGAAGTCCAGAATGTCCATCTAAATATCTAGATAACAGGCAGCAAAGGAAGACTGATGCTGGATTAATTCCACAGTGTATTCGGTACCAACCAGTCAAAAATGCAGAACAGAGTTTCCCACAAACCATATTTCCATTTCTTCTTGAGTAAAGTTCTGTCATGAATGAACATTATTCACTTGAAAAGGTTCCATTGCTGCTATTCAAGGTTTGCCATTTTAGTGAATGCCATAAGTATAAAAGGTAAAATTAGGGGTACCTGTCAGACCTTGACCCTACAACCTGCCACGTAAGAGAATAACTTGCACATGAACAGAGAACAGCACATCAAAATGTCATTCAATTTTCCGATGGGGAAAGAGAGAAGGTTTTCGAAAGTTTGTGTTAACAAAACTGTTTCAAGGTTCATTAAGGAAACAGATTTTAAATTACTTTCTCTAAAAAGCTTTTAGACTATCTTACAGTCTCAGAAAGGACTGAGAGTAACTACTAGAACATATTTCAGCGACTAGAACAGTTTGTATGGCACTATCTATTAAAAACTTAGTTGACAATAACAGCAGTATATCTGAAGTAGATTTGTCTCTGGACTTTGCACAGAAAACACTGCAGCATATCATGCTTTCCATGGTTTTATTGCAGGTACATATTGACGTTTTGTTAGCAGATGCCACATAAAAGTTTAACAATAATTTAAGATAGCTTAGGGAAAACCATGAGTGATTTTCAAAAACAGTAATATGCAGATTCCAACTTGCTTGTGAAATTACTATAATGAAAGGCAATGTATTTAGTTCTCATCTGTTAGAACAGTTCCATTCAAAGTAAATTTTCTCACTTTTTTAATACACACTTCAATTAAAGAGGAGTTTTATATTTTCAATATTGTTCAGTCCTGCTAGCACACAAAATTCTGATTTGCCTCTATTTCTTTTATTAATCTTTACTGTGACTTTTATTATCAACCACACCTGCAGGAATTCCTCTTAAGAAGCACCTAGATGTTTTAAAACAGATGCAATATAAGAAAAAATTCAATAAGATCTTGATATATTAGAAAAGGAAGCCATAATTTAAATCTAAATGCAAACAATACAACTACAATGTCTTAGAGTAAAAAAAGGAGTAAGGAATAGCCAAGTTAGATTTATGTACAAGTACTTAATTTTTTACCTTGTTTTATATACATCTTTTGCTTCGTTAAAATTGTATATGCTCTGAAAACAGCACTGGAAGCAACTTGCCTTTGTGACAATGCTAGAAAGACATGAATTGATTCATGCTTTATTGCCTTTATTGAGAAGTGCTTGCTGTCCCAAAATGTAAGTGAACAGGGCAGTATTGGTATCAGAAGGAATTTACTCAAAGCTCAACAAACATTATCAGTTTTACAATTAATTGCCTTTTTATTGCCGAATTGTTCATTTACTTTATTTTAATGAACACCAGTTATCTTCAAGAGTCAAGTGCAATATTTGCCAAGTATTTATAAACTATACACACAAATTCTGCATTTGAATGCTCACCTTTAAACAGAATTGTCAACAGGCTTTGGCATATGCCAAAGGCACCCTTATTCAGGAGTCTCTCAGGACAAGCACTTGAATGGTGCATGTACACTTGTCAAACCTTACAGTTTGACACCCACATGACATTCATACAGGGAAGACTATGAATTTATCCAGAGATGCTTCTGGGACAGTGTAACGCACAACAAAATCCTGCGTTTGTAATTATGGCCATATTCTATAGGCTCTCTGCTGTGAGCTTCTTCAGAGCCCTTGCAGATCCAGTGTGCTTCCTTTTAATCAGTGGGAGAGCTCAATCAGAGACTGAAGACAGAAGACATTCTTTCTTACAGACCACTTTTACCCAAGTTCTAAAACCTGTCTGTGCAATATATGTAGACAAAATTCAGTTTGCTATACCTTATGGAACCTATTCTCAAAGAGTATGGCCTTCTAGACATCTAATATCCCAACTAGGGGGGAGAAAAGGCATAAGCATGACCTAATAATATATTTACGTATCTGGAAATTCCCAGTAATGCATATTAGGTAAAGCTAAAAGTAAATAATAAGAGTAATCTTATTGTGTATATATATGTATTTATAAATACTATGAGTAATTTTCCTAATGTAAACAAAATAGATGTAAAGCTCATATAAACAGAAATGAAAGCAAACAATGGATATCTCAGCCTAGTGTTTGTATCTAAGATCTATGATTCAGGTATGAAGCAAGCAGATACTTCACAGCACTCTATATATCTATTTGGTTTTGCACTGAGACCTCCATCTTTTGTCTGCCTTCAAGACTAGAAGCTGCAGGAACCCCTTTTCCCATAGATTTCCCAGTATTCATCCAAATGCAGAAAACACTAAGATTTAAAGTTCCTGTTGCTATATATGCATTAGTCATTAATCCAGGGGGAGAACTGAAGAAAAATTAAAAACCTAACAAAACAAAGCAGAGCAAACCATCAACCCCCTCACCACCACCACCCCAAAAAAGCCCACATACACTCAAGAAACCAAACAAATAAACAGAAAACCATAAACAAACGAATTCTAACATTCTCTTCTATCAGACTACATTTTGTCACCTCCTTTTTTTGGAGTGCTTAATGCTCCCTGGATTTGGAACTACATGTTCTTACCATAAATTACTCAGCTTGGGTTTTGCTGAACTGTTCACCTCTTAGGAGGTGTAGATCTTCCAAGTGGTCTAGGAAGATTTACAATTCAGGAAGGGTTGGGGGGATAGCAGGCAGGGACTGGCAGTCACTTCTGTAAGTTCCCTCTCACTGTGGCCTCTTACACTGTAAACCGCTTAATTTCTATCATACATTATGATAAACACAGTCTGAAAGAACAGTACAATCACTTATTTTATAAAGCACAGTCAATTCTGCCTTGTCACAATAAATACAAATCCCTGGAATTCAATAACTATTCTTCTTCTGACTCATTTTCTCTCCTGATCATTTAATCACATTGTTTCGAAAAATAAAATGCTCAGGTAAGTATATACTTTTTTTTTCTCTTTTTCTTTATCCAAAGACTATCTAGATTTACATTTCCTTGAGTAGAGGATGGAGAATCCAAATTAAAACATATATACCTCAAAGGCAGTTTGCTACTTAGAAATATTCTTTCCTCATGTACCTGGGTTTTTCCTAAGAAAAAAAAAGAACATGACCCTGTCTAACACTGCATATGAAAATTTAGTGGGTTCGTTGCCATATGACAGTTCTGAATATAGAAAATTATTATCTTGTCATGAGAAGGTCCGAGTTGGCAAAAGGATGAAGTTGGTAAAATGTCATATCTCCAGAATTTACCTAGTGATTGTGAACTACTTATACAACAACAATCATTTTACAGAAAGCTACTAACTTGAACTTCAAAGAATTCTTTCACTGCCTACTGCTAGTAAGTAGCCATCAACATAACTAATTTAACGAGTAGAAAATATGACACCTCAAACTAGAGAGTAGTGTTTTATGGATCATAAAATGGTATGGCACCAATGTATATGGATGTCTAAAAAATACAGGTAGATTAAGGAGAAAAAGACAAGGATTCAAAGTTATATTCTACGGCTCATGCAAAAGCTCAAAGATGGCATTTAGCATTACAGAATAATTTCTCTTCTTGAAGTAGAAAAGAGTACTGTACTACAGAGTCTTAATACTTCCTTTATAATTTCATATAGCTCTAGTGAGAAGTCCTCAATCAGGAACATACAACCACAACTTAATAATTTACTATGTGAATCCAGAACTTCAGTGATCTGTCCGTGCTGACTTCTCTTCAGAAGCACATCAGAACTCCAATCTTTTCAGGCAAGCTTTCATTTTAAACACATTTAATCCAAATTGGAAAGCTGTTTTTTTCATTGTTATTTTTCCAGAGCACTGCAGATATCCAGCATTACAATAACCAGACATAAAAGCCAGTTAAAAGAGCAGGACTGTAGTTTTGTTAACCATACTTTCTCTTGCCAAAAGGAGCCATGAAGTTAATGAAGAGAAATAGAGGGACCACTTCAACATTATGAGGAGTCATTCACAAACTCACTTTTTAAATTTTGACACAAAGCAAGCTCACAGAACATGTGCCAAATATCCACTAATACAGCAATATTGATTATCAGTGTACAAAGCTGCAAAGCAAGCTACTTTAAGCCATGGAAACAACCTCCCATTCCTAATTCTGGCTTCTGCATTCTGTTTGCTCTCATCTGCTTGAGCAGCATACAAAAACACTAAGGAACTTTATTCCACACAGCATTGGAGAATCTTAGCTAACTATGGTTAATCACATTCTCTACAAATATTTATGAGAACTTCGTGATATTTATAATATACAACCATTACCCACAGATGGGATTATGAGCTGAAATCTCAATGAAGATATGTATTTCCAGTAGTGGATGTTATATCTTCCCTTGCAGTTATACTAAATTTTTTTTAAATGAAGAAGGAAACTCTTATTAGAAAAAAATGATTTTTTTTTCCATTTCTCAGTTATGGAAACTGAGCAAACATAAAGCAAAAACTTTGTCTAAAACTTTAATAAGATAACCAAGGTAAGAATAACTAAAATCAAACCAGAAGGATTCCAAATATAATTGTATTTTTTTAGTTCTGTTACAACACTTGATTAGCTTCATAGACACCTTGATTTCCTGAATTTAATACTCAACAAGTTAATTGATGATATGCTTTCTCTTCCAGCCCAGGGTTATCTTCAACTGCAGACTTTTGTTTTCAAGATGCTTCAAGAGCTGTACTTTCATGTCTATTTGGTTTAACTCCTCTGAATGCAACTTGATCATAAAACATAATTGATAAGAAACAAATTAATTTCACTTCCCCCAAAGTCAGTTTTTACTGGCCATTACACTAGAAAGAAAACTCTGAGCACATTAGCACTCCAAGGCTCATGGTAAGACTGGAAAAAAAGGCTTGCTGCCATCTACCTCCAAAATAGGAAACCTGTCTAGGATGACAAAATGTTTACTTTTATGCTATACATCCTCATTCCAAATATGACACACACAAAAGAGCTCATGTGCCAGGCTAGAAATACTTGCTTGTCACAACTCTGTAATTTTAAATAGGTAATGATTTTGATCCTGTCCTTGCTTCTCCCTGAGGATGAGCAGAATGCAAAAATACTGTGCCTGCCCTTCTGATCTTTTCCAGTACTTGCATTTGATCAAAGTGCAGCTGATCAAAGCCAACTCTTATTCTTTTTGTGCCTTACTTGAAATGTCCTGCTAAGGATCACTTCAGATGCTAAATAAGGTGCATTGAGGAGAAAATGACAGTACCTGTTTGTCTGCAAAAGTTCCGCATTTCTTCCCTCCCCCCCCGCCCCCCCGTTTTATTTCCTATTCTCCTATTAGCAGTGTTGTATACCTAAAATAGCTGTCAGTAGTCACTATTTTATGTAGAAAAAGCCTCTAAATTACCTCACCTTTTCATAAAGCTTTCCACTGGTAGCTAGTAAGTCCATCTACATAGGAAAGGCCACACTGCATTAAATGCTGAGTTACTCTTCTTCCTCTCATTTCTCTCACTTTGTCTCTTTGCAGTGAGAAACATTTAGGTTATGTAAATCCAAAGTTTGGGAGGGCATACCTTCCAATAAGTACAAGGTAACAGTGCTGGACATAACAACTCTGTCCCTCTTTATGACACGCCACCATCTGACAAAGACTCAAGTAATTTCTTAAGAAAATTACTGGGTTTATATTTTGTTATTTTAGAGAGTTATGCTTGGCACCTCTAGACAACCCCTAGACTAATGAAAACAGTTAAATAAAGTATAGAAATAAGAAGCTATAATTTGGACTTTTTGCTCAAAAGTTTGAGTAAGAAAACTTACTGGTCAACACTGGGAAACTAAAAGAGCTCTGGTTTGTTATGTCAAGAGACCTCTGGTTCATTTCTGACTCTTCCATCCTACGTGTGGGGGTTCCACTAGCAAACCTGAAAACATTTTCAGCCCGACATAGTCACAGTTGCTCTTAGCTTTCAAATATGTTATTAACTAGGCTACCGTAGTGTGAATCAGAGAGCTTAAATTGTCAAGAGTGCATTTAACTGCCAATCTCCACACTTTTCTAAGGAAGTACCTCAATAACTTGGCTTATTCATTAACATACAGAACACTTATTAAAAGAAATGGGAGGTGTTACCTTTTTCCATTGGCATAAGGGATGAAATTACTTTCCCCCTCCTCCCATGCTGAGAAAATGACAAATCTGCCAGTTCTCTGTGTTATCTTGCTGCTTACTAATACAAAGTAATTAATGAATTCAGAGTTCCACAGCTGGAGATAGGTGATTTGAATATTTAGAAATCCACCAGCTAAAATTGCATTCCTATCCCAAAATGTCTCCATTCTGTCCCCACAGCATATTTAAGCTTTTTAGCTCTGTAAGGAAACACACATTTTCCCTACCCCTTTAACAAAGAAGAATAATCATACATGCAAGGCTCTTGCATGTGATGATTCCATCACAATGCCCTTCAGATCGGAGTTGCACTTTGATCCCTTCAGCAAAGACTATCCCACACATGAAATTAGACAGCCCTTTTTTTTTTTTTTTTTGGTCAGTGGCACAGAAAACAGATTTTATTAAAACAAGGCACTAGGAGGAGTGATTAATCAGCCATGACTGGATGATTAGATGGGAGTTAATAAGCTCATGATGCAATTTAGCTGGTACGCTGTCTAACTGATGGGTATCTGCAGACACCATTTTCCTGAAAAATGAAGTTGTCAAATATTGGAGTAGAGCTTGTGAAATTAAATTCTTTCTTATTACAGAAAAAGTTTAGCTTAGAATTCACATACAATGTGTGCAACCAAATGCTTTCATTCCCTTAATAAGCTCTGACATGGATTTACAGGCGCACAAGTCCGAAAAACTCCTAGCCTTAATTGCAATGCTTTACCACGATATTACTGAGACTTTTCAACAAAAGATATTTGTTTCATGGCTGTTTTCTCATGTCTTTCATGAATTATTTCTGTCTCTATTTCAGGGCTTCTCTAGTGTAATTGAATTGGGGTGGGGAGGTGAAGCAAAGACTGTGACATTTGGAAGAAAATAAGGACATTCTGGAAGTAATGTTACTAAGGAACAAAAGATAAGTCAGATATTAGTGTCAGTAACCAGGCTGCACACTGGTCAATCAGCTCTGCTCCAAAGTTAAGATCTCCTGTTAGTCAGAGGAATGAGACAACAATGTATGAAAACAATCAGCCTCACAAGACGTGGAAAAATATGCAGCAGATCAAAAATTAACACCATAAATGAAGGAAATAAAAGCTATCAAAAGAAACAAAATAATAAAGTAGGAGAAAAGTTATATTAATGCAAAAGAAACAGATATATGCGTCCTTTATTAGTGTACTCCAAAATCACTGTAAAAATCAGTGTCAGGTTTATATTAGAAAGATAATTAATTCCACAGCAGTCTATTTACGTGGTTACACCAAGCTGCAAAACAAATGAAACCTTTGGCTAAGCACTTCCTCATAGACTAAAGTCTTCACTTAGGCATGACTGAATATTATGTGTTTGCATCACTCCCTTTAATAATCACATTCACAATATCATTTTCAAGAAGGTCTTTAAAAATCCCAGCTACCGTAGGGTTTCTTCATATTTGGCTCTCTGAGTCTGGCTTCTTGATTAGTCTCATCTTACCTCAGTTTGAACTAATCCACTAGGCCTAAATAAAAACAGGAAACTGATCCAAATGAAAAATTCACCCACAATTAGGAAGCAAAGGCAAAGAAATTTGCCTTTATGAAATGCAGCTAGACTATAAAAAGGAGATGTCTATGAGCCAAAAATCCCTAACTGCTTTAAATACAGGCAGAATAAGCATGCAATAAAGAATTCAGAAAATGTTCCTACTGTACTGTATTTAAACCACCAGCTATATTTTTAGACTTCAGATTCTCAGGAGATTTCCATTTCAAGTTACATGGAAAGCCTGTAAACACTGTCCTGTCCTATCCACAAGAGGTTTCAAACGGTGGCCTGTGGTAAAAGACATTGAGAATAAGATTATCAATGCCAGGACAAAAAAATACAGAAGAAGAATAAGAAGAAAGTGGAAAAAAGTCACAAGTGCTTTCCTAAAGGCTTTAGCACATAACAATTTTTGTACTTCACTGATAACTATATCAAGCAGAAATGATTGATTTTTACTGTGAATATCAGCATATCAGTTTATTTCATTAATCCCTTTTTGAGCTTTTAAATATCTTAGAGAGAGATCTCTGTGTTAAGGCATTATTTTTCTTTACTGTTTTACATCAAACCAATTAAATCTTGAAATCATCTATGAAAGCGATTACAATTTCACTGAAAAAAGTAGGATAAGTTACCAGACCTTAAAAAGACATCTCAGATATCTGAGCTATGAAAAGGCTAAAACCAGTGTGCATTCTTGAAATTGAGCAAGTCTGTGTTTTGACTGTATTTCCAAACAAAGATTTTGGATCCCTAAAAAAGTTTTATTTTATACTTTGCATCTTCTTGGAATACTCAGAGAGTCATAAGAAGCACTGGAGTCTCATACTCCTTGCAGTAACAGCAAGAAAGCATACAGACAGAGAATTGTTGTCTTTCTTCTAGACAGAGGTAAATGCTGGCTGCCCAATATGTTCCTCTGAAGCTCTCCAAACCCACCAAAAAGTTGCTTCTTTAAGACAACGTTTTTGTATTTCACAAAGTAATGTACCTAAAAAATAGCAGCACATGGCTGAGGAGAGAGAACAAGAAACCTCGTCTGAAGTTCCTTGAACAGCCAAAGGATTTAATCAGAATTTGGGCAAATGCACAAGTTCTTTTGAAGAAGCAGAGCAATACCCAGTAGATTGCTTATAAGCTGACAAACAAGAACTACCTGGAAGAGGAATTTTACAAAAAGACCAAAATGCACAAAATGCCCAGTTAACTAAAACAGTCTGTCAGTAAATAACCTACATATACACTAGACTATGTGAATTTACCACACTAAATAACCACCACAAAAAAGCAGGATTTCCAGATTTGTCCCTTTCCTTCTGCTCATTATGTACCGTTATCTTCTGTGACTCATCCCAATATTTTTTAAATAGAAACTTGTTTCAAAAAAAGTTCTGCATATTTATCAACAGACTGTTAGCTACAAAAGGATGCTTCAGGAGTGGAAGCTGCATGTACCACCATAATCACCAGCACATTCCACACCATCAGCAGTATCTGCAAAAACAAGAATTAACTACAAAAATCATATACAGTAATACAGCACTTCATAAACTGAATTAATTAGGTCTAAAGCAGACGACACCCAACATAATTAGAGCACAGATTTACTGGTAGCAGTCTGAGTGTCCTCTGTCAAGTCACTTTTCTTTGCCCTGTCTATTTAAAAGTATGTTATTTTCATAAAGAAAAGTAAGGTGTGAGCTTGCACTACTATGACATGAAAAAGGAAATGAAAGCCTTATCTATGTGCAGAGGGAATGACGATTATTTGGAGGACTAAAGGGCAACTAACTGTCTAACCAGCAAATGCTGGAAAAGGCTGTAGCCTAGGCAGAAAAAGAGACTTCTAGGAAAAGGGAGGACAATTTTCAGAGCTCAGCAGCTATCATGTTTTTATCAAAAACACATTTATGGATCAAGATCAAAAACCCTAAAACAGCAATGAATGAGGGGGTAATACCTCCCCTTCTCACTTACCATATTGACAATACTCTAAAAGCACAGGTTTCAATTTTCATTTGCAACATGAAGGACAGATGCATACAGGGAGATCAGGAAGAGTCAAAAAGAGCATACACCCATTTTTTTAACCTAAATGTGTGTTTGTGTGTATACACATATATATATGTATATTTCACAGGCATGCTTTTGAAGGGGAAGAAGTCAATTGAAACTGCCTGCAGGAACACAGCAGGAGCCTTTACTGCAGCTGAGATCTTGCAAACACTCCAAAATGGAGCCTGCTTGCTGGGATCCACTACCCATTACAGAAGCAAGAGACAGCTCAGCAGGTTGGCTGCACAGGCTGCTGCAGGCAGGGGCAGCTCCCTGAGCCTGCAGTCTTGACCAACCCTGGCAGGAACAAGGCCCTGCTCAGAGTGGCCACTCAAGTGCTCAAAACTAAAATCAAGATTTAGGAAAAGCTGAGGGATCCTGACGCACACCAAGACAAACTCATGGTCTATAGCTGGATGATTCTACCATTCAAAAAAGCAAGTCAATGCCCCTGAGAAGAGCAGGGTTCATAGCCTCTGCTGTGCTCAGCTCCCAGACTCAGCTACAAATAAAGCACCTGGAACCCAGGGACAGAATCTCAGCTCTGCAAACATAGCTGCTCCCTGTTCTCAGCCTCTCTCTGTTCACTTAACATCCCTGGTCCATAACCCCTTCATTTCTTTCATTTCCTTTCCCCTATCCCCAGCTCAAGAGTTGTTACCATCTTCCTAAATAAATAAAAAATAGTAATTCTCTATGACAAGAGAGAAACAAACCCCAAACATGTTAAGTTTAGACCTGGTCTCACACTACAGTAGTACTTAAAACAGACCAATACACTCACCTGCTTGAAAGGCTTTGGGTTTACTGTAATTATTTAAACAAACCATTTGACAACTCTCCAGCACAACATTCCAAAATCAGAAACCTTCTCTGTGAATCAACACTACGACAGTCACTAAGGAATTGCTGGGCATCCAAACAAATTGTTTCTCCATAGACAAATAGTTGCTCTACAGTCAGATAGATGTGAAACAATGTCTGTTCTCACCAGACCTATTATTTGTGCTAAGATATTAAAGATTTGATCAGTGATGTAGCTACCATGTCTTATTGCCATGGGGAGATGCAATTACAAATGTGCAGTGAATCCTCCTGCTTATGGTATCTATCCACACCTTTTCATCAACAGCCATAAGGAAATCATGCATATTTATCACCAACTTTGACAGACACCACAGATGCAATACAGAGGGGGACCCTCCTCCTCCTCAAACTCAATTCCTTCCCATTTCCTCTTCAGAAGAGGAATCCAGTCTGTTCAGTCATACTCAGTCTCATGATGCTAGTTCTACCTCTTCTTTCAGACACTAACCTTATTGATGTCATTCAATCATTACCCCTTTGGGGAGGACCATTCTCATCTAAACTTAAACAACATGGAAGTCTATGATGCATACAGAGCATCATTAGCATCAAAAGCACCCCAAGGTGTTGAACCCTGCAAGACAAGGAGAGTTAGAATGAAACTTGCATTAAGAAAATTTGCCCAAATTTGAGAATTAGGATGGTTTGTTAGTTTTTTTAATTATCAGAGAAGGTATTGGTAACCCCTGGAGGATCAATGCACTGAACACATTTCAAGAGGGAGAATCCCCTGTGTAATCTTCCAGCTCCTGCTGAGGTCCTATGGAGCTGCCTGGTAGCAGACTACTCTCTTGTTACTGCAGACACGATTAGCATTTTCCACACTCCCAGCCTTTGGGACTGATACGTATTTCCTACACTGATATAATTTTGCACCAGCCATCTAAATATTCTTTATATTTGCAATTATAAGCCACTGAGTTGAGACAAATGATCCTTCTTTTTTTTTTTTTTTTAATTTTGAATTAACCTAGCCAAATATTGCCAGAAGCTATCCCTATAAGAAGCCATTACAAGACAAATGTAGATTTGGAGAATTTTCATATATATGATGAGATATTTACATAGAGTATAAACAACCTGTATAAAAACATTACATAATTATTATTTCCATTCTTACTATAACTGGATAACTTGGCAAAATTGAAAGTTATCTTTTTATTTAATTTAAGGTCCTGGGCTTTAACAGTAATTTGTATTACAGCTGTGTGCCTTGCAAAAGAAGAAGAAAATACAATATTTGTGTATTACCCTATGGAGGCCTTGTCTCAGCTGTGAGATTAATGTAAAGTTGCACTTTGCACAGTCAGTAATTGGAGAGCTGTAGCAGACACTAGCCAGAACTACATATATTCATGAAAAATTTAATATTTCAAAACACTTTTGATTAAGCTAAACTATCAAGCTTTTGCACTTTAAAAAATTGTGCTTTTACAGAAAAAAAAGTTAATAAATTTAAGGCACACTGAAAGAAAAAGACAAAAAGTGACAAAAATCACCTCTGCAACCTTAAGTTCAGTCCAATACAATATAGTATCAGAAAAGCACAGCTGTTTNAAAATCACCTCTGCAACCTTAAGTATCAGAAAAGCACAGCTGCTGGGCAAATAAATACTGGGGGGAAAAAAGCAGAAAACTGCACACTGAAGTGTTCAGTAGACATTATAGCAACTAAGATCAATTTGCAGGAAATTAACAAGGGATTTAACTCTACATTTCATTTTACATAAAAATAAACAAATTCCAAGTATATTAAGGCAACTGGGAGCCAATTTTTTCCCCTGTATAATGAAGTCTAGCAAGACAAATAGCAAAAAACTACTTCAAGTTTTCTCAGAAAGTAAAGGTCAAATACGGTGTGATTTGCTGAATAAGCACTTAAAATCATCTCAATATAAATTTTAGAAAGCTCCACATTCTCCTGACATATTCTAGTATATAGTTCATTATATCATTCAAAATACACAAATTGTAACTAAATATACATTTACTTTCTTGCTACAGATGACATGCAAAAAATCCGTACTTATTTCAGTGCTCCATTTTTGCTGGTAAGCAATCAAAAAACTGACACTTGAAGTGAAAGCACAAATTTTTTCCTGAGAGAAATCCATTGGGTTCCATAGAGGATAAGTGAGTTTGGTGCATCTGTCCTGCAAGACTCATTAAAACACAATTCCAACAGAAACACATTACACTCCAAGTGCAGATGATTCTACTAGCAAGCAGTTCATGTAGCATGAAGCCTAGCCATTAGCAAAGGAATTGAATTGATTCAAAGAAATCAAACTCAACAGCATAATACTGTTAAGCCAGCATTCCTTTAATACAACATCAGGGTAGTGTTGGGGATAGCTCCTCCATAAACACTCCACCGAAACAAGGATTTTGCAAGCTTTTAAACACTTTAACATCTCTAGCCCCTCCTTGACAGTCAATCATTTCATTGTTACAAGGCATCATTACCTTTAGTCAAAGATAATCTAGACTTCTTTTACTTATCTTTGAAATAGTTTATTATTTTATTGTTACAAGACCTCAGCATCAATTTTTTAGTTAAAGATAACTTAAACTTCTACTTAAACACTCTCTGATTGATTTAGCTCTCTAGAGTGTATTTTCATATCTTATTGTTACAGGATTCATCATCCACCTTTGTTTAAAGATTAGACCTAGACTACTCTCACTTAAACAATTTTCTATTGATTTAGCTCTCCAGAGTGTTACAGTCTCTGAAACTAGTTCAAACTCCAGCTGCGTAGGTTGCTGACCTTCCTAATTTTTACTCTCTATTTTTTAGCAGTGTTCACGTAAGGGTTTCAAAGTTACAAAGTTTAAGCAGTAAGGGCAAACTATAACATTTTTAAGATTCTTAGGTTATAACTGGGACCATCATGATCAGCCCTTTTTAGAATGTTCCACCCACTTTGCTGATAAAATTGGAAAAAAACAACTCAACAAACAAAAAAAATCCACAGCAGTCTCATACCGCTATATATACCTAATCCAAAAAAGCCTGTGCCCACACCTCATGTTGGCAGAAAAAAGCACAGATCCGCAAAGTGGAGCTTCAGAAGCTCTCACCAGAATAGATGTCTCTTACTGTACACCCTCCCAATGACATGAGAATTTCCTGTGGATGAATGGTACAAGAATAAAATTGGGATGGCTTGGCACTCACCGGTCCTCTGGTAGACCAGAATGAAAAGAATGTTTAAGCACTGCTAGAAGAAATAATTAAAGGTGCTGTAAAAGACTGAGTTCTGAATCACCCCAATTGAACTGTGCAGTTAACAACAATTGTCTGCATGGGATATAACATCACTTATCCACACAAAGATGTACACCAGAATGGCATGTGAAAGCAAGTCATGTACACCTGTATTTATATGTGTCATATATAAACAGACACACACACACATATATATAATTTATTCACCAGGTATGGCATTTAAAATGCAATCAGAATCTGGAAACTTGATTGGCCTCATTTATAATAATTATCATGAAGGACTATAAAAGACATAAGACAAAAGAGTGGTACACTATTTATACCATGAGACTGCTGGATATATTTCAAAAATGCAAGCAAAGCAAGTGTAATTCAAATTATAAGAAGCTTTTTTTTTCTTCTTGTCAATATAAAAGATAGGTGACTTTGTGCTTGTCCACTTCCGGTAAAATGTCCTTTAAATGCCAAGCTAATTTAATTTCCTGTACCTAGTCACTCTACCCAAAAGGTTTTTTTATTTCTTTGAAATAATAAATGCATTAGAATAGAATGAAAGTTCAAACTAGCCTCTCATTGTATAAATACAGATAGTAGCACTGTTTTGAATCCTTGGGTACTTCCATTAGAAAAAAATAATTTATATTGAATCATATGAAAAAAACCCTTTGAAATATATTTCAAATAATAGTTAGTAGCAATAGGCTTTATGAAGGTTACCTCACACTTAATTTTCACACCTTCTTGGCAAATTTTTATCTTATTACTTATTTTTCATGCAGCATGTTTGCTTGAGGATGATTTAAAAAAAAAACAAAAACAACAAAAACCACAAATTTTCAGACAAGAGTCTAAATTATTTTTGAGCTAACTGAGGCTAAGAAGATACCTGATGTTGTTCCATGTCAAATATGTCTGGACACCTTTTCTTCTGGCAGTTCTAGAACTGTCACACAACAGAAAAACTTGCTGAAGAATTTTGTAGAATCTGGGAAATTCACCTGTATGTCCTCAATGGAGACTGAAAGCAGGTGGGCTTGCTCAGGACTATGCATGTTGGCCCTGATTTTGGCAAACAAACTGGTAACAACCAGCATCACCACATACTTTGCCTGCTATATAGGCTGAAATCTGTGTGCTGGATCTAAAGGTACCAGTCACCTAAGATCGTTCTGAATCACCAGCATCAGCAAGACACCACATATTGCAGATAAGAATTAAAGCAATTCCTGGATATACAGTAGGACAAAGGGAAATAATTTTCCTTGCCATAAAAGGTGAGACTGGTAATAGCACACAATGTACAGGTCTGTTGTTTAACTTACATGAAAAAGATGTTGAAATCTCAAAACTGAAAGAAGCCACAAAATTATAAATCCCTTTCTCATACCTGAAACCTGACAACTCAGGGCCCTGTCACAGGTCCCTATGACACCTCTGCTGAGCAAAAGACAGCAGTGCAGAAGGTACAACAGCACAGCAGCAGGGGATGGTAATGTAAAACAGACAACTTTGCCTTCCTTTTCCCTTATAAGGGACATAAAGTTAGACCTTTTTCTCCCACCCTACACCCGTCACATCTGGACTAACATAACTATCTGCCCTTGTTTCTAATATTGTCTATATTGTCCAGAAATCTCATAAGTTACTGAATTCAAGAAAACTAATGGATAGATGGCCAGGCTTCATTTCCTAATAAAATTACAGAAAATTTCCAGAATCTGATTTGATTATAGCATTTCATCACTTTCACAAGAAGGAAGTACTAAATGTTAGAACTCTTGAATCTACTAAAGGAAGAGTGATTTGGAAAAAAAAACAAACCCAAACAAAACAACCAGGAAAAAAAAAAAAGAATAATTAGAGGAAAAAAAAAAAAA
>VYXB01004103.1:168752-180519 GCA_013397135.1 Pachyramphus minor | reverse complement strand
GCCATCACCCTCGGTGCCATCACCCTCGGTGCCATCACCCTCAGTCGTCTCAGCACCCTCGCCATCAGCTCCTGTGCTCGCCCCAGGGGTGGGTGTTTGCAGCCTGGCTGTGCTGGGGATCAGCCGTGAAATGTCACCACCAGGGCATTTCTTAATACGCTCAGCCCGGTGCTTCCTTTGCTCCTTTGCGCCTTACGCTGCTGTTTCACTCAGTTTTTAGAGGTCGCCTGGGAAGAGAAGCCCCCCGGGAGAGCAGAGCCCGCTGCAGGAGCTGCCATCCTCGTCCTAACCAAGGTAGGAAACAGCACAGAGTGCTGGGAAGATTTTAGCTGTTCCCAGGGCACAAAGAAAGCTGAAAATGCTTAACTGGTTGCCCATCCCTCTATAAAATAACATAATAAAATGTCAGTGTTCAAGAAAATTTCTTAGATTGATGTGAACTGTGCTGGTGGGTCTTTTAAACCCAGCCTCCTGCCTGACCTCACTGCTGCTGCAAGGCATTATTATTATTATTATTTCTGTGAAAATATAGAGATAAAGATAGTAACAATTATAACTTTAATAATATTTGTAATATTTCACCATAATTACCTCCTGGTAGCTCTTGGCTGCTCCGTGGGACAGCTCTTCCTCACTGTAGTCTTCCCAGTCGGATACTTCTTGGCGTTTCTTGGATTCTCTCTGGGACTGCTCTTGCTCAGTGCATGATTTCCACTCTTTGTCCTCCCCAACCAAGGTCCCCTCCTCAGTCTCTTCCAAAGACAGGACTGACCACCTCTCTATGTCCTCCTGCAGCTCACTGCCGACCAGGACTTCCAGGCTGGAAGCCAAGAGGCTGGGACGGGAGCAAGGGCTGTGTGGGGCAGAGACCAGGCTCTCTGTACTTTCTACTCTAACTCGTACCACTTCTGCAGCTCTGCTTTCTTCCAGGTCTCCCTGTTCCTCCAGCTGCTGGTCAGATCCCTGGATCTCAAGCTCAGCCTTTCTCAGGATCTCAGTGATGCAGCGGTCAGCCATGTCCAGCAGGGCCTGGCTGCCCTCTGAGGGGCTCTGTGGGGCAGGAACAGGGCTCTGTGGCCCTGCTGATGGCACCGGCTCCCCAAAGGTGGGAGAACCTTCTGCCTTTACCTCCTCAGGCCCCTGGGGCTGCTCCTCCTCAGCAGCTCCGGCCGGGGCAGCAGCTGCCGGCTCGGCCTCGGTGGGACTCACCGGGGCAGGAGCTGGACTGGGCAGGTCACGGGCTGCCTCTGCTGCCACCTGGGAGCCCACGCTGCTGGGAGAGCTGGGCCCCTCCTGGGGAACAGCCTGGGGGTCCTCCTGGGTCCCTGGGCACAAGGCCTTGTCAGAGATACTGGAGGTGATGTCTTCTTCCCCATGGGGCAGGTCTGGGTCTCTGACCTCTTCCCCTTGGGACAGGTCTTGCTCACGATTTCCACTCCAGCCAAGGTCTCCTCCTCAGTCTCTTGCACAGACAGGAGTGACCACTCCTCTGTCTCCTCCTGCTGCTCACTGGCAACCTGGACTTGCAGGCTGGAAGCCAAGAGGCTGGGAGGGGAGCAAGGACTGTGTGGGAGCTGGTAAACCCAGGACAGGGTAAGATGTAAATGAAATATAAATATGTAAATGTAAATAAAATGTAAACAACGTGGAAATTAAATGTAAATAAATGCAAGCGAAGCGCAAATCAAATGTAAATAAATGTAAATAAAATACAAATCAAATGTAAATAAAATACAAATAAAATATCAATAAAATGTAAATAAACACATCTGGTACCTTCTTATGATTTTTTGATAGGTTTGGGTTCAACTGATTAAGAAAAAGCCCCAAGTCCCAGGGTCTGCTCACCAGAGATGACAAACCCTGCTGGCACAGGGCTCAAAGCACCTCACACATCCAGGATGGCAACAGATTTGGCACTCCAGAAGTGTGGATGTGCAAGAATGGAAGACAAGTGATGAGTACTCACATTCTGCGTGTTGTTGAAGGAGAAGGAATTGGCTGCCCTGGGAGTCAGAACCTCCCCATCACCTGCCAGGGCTCCTGATGCACTGCTGGAATTCCGGCCCTTACCCAATCCTGCAGACAGCCCAGCCTCAACTTCCAACATTTTCCCAGCTTCCAGGTCTCTGATGTGACAACAGGAGGTAGTTCTGAGCTCTTTCCCATCTGGCCGAGTTTATGGTTTCTGACAGTTTTGATCAAGACTTGTTGAAATTTATTCCCCATAAGGATTTTTGGATTTATCTGGGTGTCTGATTGGTGTGTTTGCACCTTTCCAGCCTGTAGGCCTGGAAAGGTCGGGATTCTCTGGGAATGGGTCCAAGCCCAGACATACAACACCTTCCTGCCAGGTGAGGCTTCAGTTAATTGGGAAAGCCTCTTACAGGAAAACTATGGCAAGAATATTTTCTTCCTTCAGGTTGAGAGCTCTGCCCCAGCTTTAAAACAATCCCCCTCCTCTCAGCTCTGTGCCTGAGGCTTTCCTGCCTTGGATTTCGCTGCCCCTACTCAGTGCTGGGCTAGTGGAAGGTGTCTGTGTCCAGGGCAGGGAAAGTTTGGACTAAATGATCTTTAAAGTCCCTCCCAACCCTTAACATTCGGTGATTCTTATGATAATTCCTTGTGTTTAATACCAGTTTCTTGCAGCTCTGAGGAACCGAGAGGCTGCCTGGGGGTGATAACCCTTTGAAAGGGCAGCCTGAGCATAAATCCTAAATCCCGACTCTGGTGCCTTCCAGCCCCACTGACCACCCAGGATGTACAGAGAGGGCAAAATGTCAGGGAGGGGAGTGTCTCCAGGCCCGGGGGAAATCCCACCAACTGAGGGGGTTTCTCTGGAGAAGAGGAGGCTCAGGGGGGACCTCATTGCTCTCTGCAACTCCCTGACAGGAGGGGGCAGGGAGGGGGGGTCGGGCTCTGCTGCCATGTCCTGAGGGAAAGGAGGAGAGGAAATGGCCTCAAACTGCACCAGGGCAGGTTGAGATTGGAGATTAGTAGAGCACTTTTTCCCTGGAAGAGTGGTCAGACATTGGAATACGTGCTGCAGGTCGGTGGTGGAATCTCGAAGGAGGGCTGAGGCAGCATCGCCGGGAGCCGAGCTCCATCTGCCGGGAAATGCAGCGAGTCACAGGAGCCGCGGTGCCCCGGGAGCGCTTCCCTGCTGTCCTGGTGCTGCGGGCACTGCTGTCACCCCGCTCGCTGCCTCCCCGAGTCCTCTGCCCGGCGGAGAGGGGATGTGCTCCCCCCTCGGGATGAGGGGATGGCTCCCCGCCTGCCCCTCGGTAATGGAGGGGTATATCCTGGGTCAGGACCTGCGAATCATGCTGACTCACTATTTGCAGTCACAGGATTTAATCATAGAATCACAGAATATCCTGAGTTGGGAGGGACCCCCAAGGATCATCCGGTCCAAGCCCTGGCCCTGCCCAGGACACCCCAACACTCCCCCCTGTCCCTCAGAGCGTTGTCCAAAGGCTCCTGGAGCTCTGGCAGCCTTGGGGCCGTGCCCACTGCCCTGGGGAGCCTGGGCAGTGCCAACCACCCTCTGGGGGAAGAACCTTGTGCTGAGCTCCAAGTGCCCCTGCCCTGGCACAGCTCCAGCCCTTCCCTGGCTCCTGTCCCTGCTCCCAGTGACCAGAGGTCGGAGCTGCCCCTTGGGAGGAGCTGCAGCCCTCAATGAATCTCCCCTCAGTCCCCTCCAGGCTGCACCAGCCAAATGCCTTCAGCTGCTCCTCGTGTGGCCCCTCCAGACCCTTCCCCATCCTCATGTCTCTCCTTTGGATGCTCTCCAACAGCTTTACATCCTTCTTGTATTGTGGTGCCCAAACCCCCCCCAGGACTCGAGGTGAGGCTGCCCCAGTGCAGAGCAGAGCCGAGTTTTGTACCCTCTGAGATTGTCCATCCCAGAAGGACCCACTGCCACCCTCTGACCCCAACACTCTTAGCACACCCAATCTGACCAGTTTGTGTTTAACATTTCAAGAGGGTGTGGTAACAACCTAGATTTTTATGTTCCCAGGGCCTGTGTCCATGACAGTCACAGCCTCCACCTCTTTCCTCTGTTAAGTCCCTCTGCTTTCCAGCTGAGAAAAATAACTTCTTCCATCCACCCCTGCTCAGCCCTTCTCCAGGAAGACCTGAGTCAGATGTTTGATACCTAAACCAAATACCTGAGGAAGGTGGGGAAGAAGGAGACAATTGCTGGAGGGAGACACACAGTTACTAAACCAGCCTAATGTAAACAAGATCTAAAGCAAGAGTTCAAAGTTATTAAAACTAGGGGAAAATGCCAAAGAAGGAAATTCTTCTCTGTTCACTCACCCAGCTCTGGAGCCAATGGAACCTGCTTCCCCATCCCTGAAAGGTGATTTATGGGCATGTTTTTAAACTGCAGACAACAATAACAACAACCTCCTCTCCGTGAACCTTTTCATCAGCTCAGAGCTCAAAGGGCTTCTCAAGGATCAGTGGCACTACTCCTGTGTGCAGATGGGGACACCCAGGCACAGGAAGGAAGGGGTTCTGCTTTAGCAAGTGAAGAACTCGGGGATAAATCCTTAGTCAGGTACATTCTGTGCTGAGATCCATCACTCAGCAAACAAAAGTCATGAAGCTTCATCCGCAGCGTGTGTGAGCAGTGGTACAAATGAGAAAAGAGACACTTGAGGAGTTGGATTCTGAGAGATCTGAGCAGTCCCTGTGAGGAAATGAGATTATTTCTCTCCTTGCAGCATCTGTTTCCTTTAGTATCACAGAGAAGAGCCTAATTCCTGGGATAGGTTACCTCTAACAGGTTTGTTTTACCAAGGAAAGAAAAAAAAAAACCAGGACTTTTTGTTTTGTTTTGCTTTGCTTTGCTTTGTTTTCCCCAGTTATTTACAAATTCCTGTGCTGGAAAGAGAAACCACAATTTGGGGACTCTTCTTGCACCTCTTTAAGAGACAATGAAAAACCTCATTCTCTCAATAGAGCTGTTTTTTTCCTCTCCTAGAAGTTTTTCTCTTTCCTAGTTGCAATACCCATGTTATTGCAGGGAAGGATAACAGATGGGAAACCTAATTTTAGTTATTTAAAGCCCCTCTTCTCCCCCAACTCGCTCTTCCCTCATGTGTAGCTGTGTCACTGAAACCACAAAGCTTCTTGTGGGAGGCAAATCTCAATATCCCTGTAGATCTTGCTCCAAAGAGGCACAAAAATCTCCCTCACAGAAGTGACTGGAGGGGTCTCTCTCTCTCTTCCACCCACTCTTTTCTGGGTACTCTGAAGCCGTGGAAGCCTTGAGAAGTGGCAAAATTCACCACCCCCAAAGAGGGAACTCAAGGAGTGACTAATTCCTCACATCTTTACTGGAGCCACGCTGGCTGAGTGGACACTTGGAAACTTCCTGGGCATAGCTCCTGGTGTCTGCAGGAGAATCAAGGTGTGTGGAAGACTTTAGAAGGCAGAAAGGACACAAATATTTTACAGCAGGTGATGTAGCTAAAGAGCCAGGGAGCTTAGGCAGAACAAAGGAATTCCACTAACCAAGTCAAACTAATGGGATCACACTTGGAAAGGCACAATTACAGAGTGAAATATCTGCCCTTTTAATATCTTAGGGCTGCAAGGTGAGCCAGGTGAGCCTGTGGGATCCCAGCCACAGTCTGGGCAACATGGAACAGTAGCCAAAATCCCTGTGTAGGAAGAGCTTGATTCTTCTGATCAGCTGTGGTTCAACAAGCTGACTCACCCCAACCGTGTCACTGCTGCTTCCCACAGAAGTGAGGATCCTGGAAGGCCCAGGATTCCCAGCTTAGCTGGCAGGCTCCAGCCTCTGGCAGCCAAGAGCATTTTGGTGTCATCATTTTCCAAAGGACACCACTGAACATTTTTTCAGGAGAGCACAGGCAGATGTTTGCCACGTGCAGAAAGTTTTGCGTTCCCAAAACAGGACAACTGTTCTTCCTCTTCTCCAGCCCCAAACTGTAATGCCCATGGGATGGAGGCACTGGCTGGGATCACACATCCCACGAAGTGACATGTGCAGGGCTGACATCAGCATGCTCCTGCTCTGCAGGAAGCTGGAGAAGTGTCAGAAAAACGTGTGTTAGGGCAGGGAATCGAAAAGGAAAAGATAGGGAAGACTTGCTTCCCCCTTCTGAAAATTTAGCTACTGTTTTACAGGGCACAAGCGAATCAGGAGACGTTCCCACGTGAAATAACACATATTGTCTTGTTTCAGAGCACAGACATGTCAGAGAGGAAGGGTGAAGTTTGGGGCTTCACGCAGGGATTTTGCTATTTGAGTAAAAATTCACTGATTTCCAGCCAATTTCAAGGGACTTCCATGCCTACAATGCTCATGCAGTATGAAGATATAGTGACCACTGGGCTCCTTGGACAAAGGTCTTATAAAAACGGTGGAGGACACTGGAATATCCAGGCTGGGCTCTGTGGGATGAGATCCAGTGTCCCTTGGGTGCCCACCCACCAAGCTGCCAGGGCTGGGACACCTCATCCCTGTGATGTCCCTGCAGGTGGCAACCAGAGATGTTCTGAGCTCTGGGAACCAGCACAGNAGGACAAGGGGGAATGGCTTCAAACTGCCAGAGGGCAGGGTTAGATGGGATATTGGGAAGGAATTCCTCGCTGGGAGGGTGGGGAGGCCCTGGCCCAGGTTGCCCAGAGAAGCTGTGGCTGCCCCTGGATCCCTGGAAGTGTCCAAGGCCAGGCTGGACAGGACTTGGAGCAACCTGGGCTGGTGGAAGGTGTCCCTGCCCATGGCAGGGATGGGATGAGATTATCTCTGAGGCCCCTTCCAGCCCAAACCATTCTGTGATTCCATGAACTTGGAGGTCTTGCTGCTGAGGGGAGATGAGAATCCAGCAGGAATAACCCTGGCAGTGTTGTGGGGCACACTCAGATGTCAGGGAGCTCCAGAGGAGCTGGACCTGCAGGCTGCCCTGGACACAGGCTCTCTTCTCTGCTCACGGGATGTGTCAAGTGTAAGGTGATTGTAAGATTGCCATCTAAGCTTCCCCAGAAAAAACTACAGATGTTCCTGTGTTTGAGGCATTTGAAAGTAAAACAGCCAGAGGCACTTTTTACATGCTCCAGGAAATTCTCTATCAGCAGGGAACAGGTTCTCTCTCTTTTGACAGCCTTCCTTCACTGAGGAAGCAGCATTTTCTGAAGCCCACAGAGCAGACCTGCCCCCCCTCCCCTGCTCTCAAAGCAGCCCATGTTTTAAATCTGTGTATTAGATTTTCTTTCTAAATTGTTTTATCCTCCTCTCGAAAACCCAAACAATTCCCAGACAGTGACTCGTGCTGACTAATCCAGTCTGGGAGACTTCTAGGTGTCCCTGTAACTTAAAACCAGAAAACAAGCTTCCTAATTCAGTAGCTAGACATTCCAATGGAGACCTGCAGGTTCTGAGCTTTTATTTTCCTTCTCCTCAGGGTTAAACACGCTTTTATCTCCACGGTGCCTCCCTCCCCCAGCAGGCAGGAGTTGAGATGAGCTGTAATTCGGACATTCCTTCCCTGCCTACACTTAGAAGTTCTGCTCCACGGGGCAGCCAGTGGCAAAGTTACTGTGAGCCCTCAACAAAGGCAAACAGGGAGGAAAGGTGTTGTTTTCCACGATGAGAAAGGGGTGCCTGAAATGATAGTTGAGACATACCCAAATCACTGTAAAGAAGCCCAGTGATGAAAAGAAGATACGGGGCCACGGAAAAATTGTATTTTTGGCCCATATACAGTGCTGGGCTGAGTCATATTTTAGTCATGTCTGGAAACCACGGGGCCATTACAAGGCCTTGCAGTCTGACAGTCGCAGCGGGGACAGACTTCCGAGCTCTGAGCAAGGTCTGTCTCAGGGCAGATAATGGAGTTTGTTGTCTGTGCTGTGAGCCAGCAACCAGCACTTCCCCTGCCCCTCAGAAAAAAGGGATATCACTCCTGGACACTATACCACGAACCCAAGCTTGTCTTGCCACCGAAAAGAGGGAAAAAGGCAACCTGCCTGAGTTTCTTTTCCAGGCCAGCTGAGTTGCAGGGGATGGTGTTTAAGGAGCTGCTCTTGCTCCCAGCCCAGCTCTGACGCTTCCTCATTGCACAAGGCAAACAAAGCCGTGTGGGAGCACATGCACGACAACGGCCTCTGTAATTAAAGGTCATTAAGAGCCGCGTGTGAGGTGCCACAAGAAGTCAACAACCCTTTGCATTCAGCCTGCCAGCTCCTGCTCTCACAAACAGCAGCCTCCAGCCTTCGTCTTCATCACCTTTGCTGCCCTTCCCTCTTCCTCCCTGTCAGCAGCCCCAGTTTGAACCCAAACTGGCCTGGTGAGGTCACCTGGGGTGCTGGGGGTGCCCTGTGTGCCCGTGGGCTCTCAGCTCCCCGTTTCCCAGCTGCCCTGGGCGGGGAGGGAGGCGGAGGGGCAGGAGAAGGAGCTGCCACAGTTCCTCCTTCATCCCACAGCGACCCGACACGGCACCAGCGCCGTGGGAACTGGTGGCTTTGGGGGTCTGAGGGATTCCCCTCAGCCCAGAGCAGAGCTGTGCTGCCAAGGCAGACCTGGCCTTTCCCACAAGGACAGGCGGTGGGATCCGTGGATGTGTGGATAAAGTGGCCGTGGCAGTCTGGCACCTTCCCTTCCTCTGCTGCTCCGGCCTCCCCACAACAAATCCAGCGGCAGAGACTCCTGTCGAGATGCCCTTGGGCGTCATATTTTTGGGGGTTGTTTTGACTGTGGCTATTTGGGGCTTCTTTTCCCGTTGGGTTAAAGCGAGGAGCAAAACAAACACGTGCCCTGCTTCGTCCTCCACCTCGGAAAGGCTCTTGGGTGTCACAGGGGAAGGAGAGGGATTTGTAGGGTGGCTCCTGCAGAAATGTAAGGGCAATATTTTGGGATAACGTGGGATTGTGCTGGAAAGAAATGTCAGGTGGCCACAGTGAGCAGGGTGAGCAGGAACCACATTGTGTAGGGGGTGAGTGTCAGTGTTTCTACCTCTGAAGAGGCACCTGGAATTTGGTAACTTCTCTCTCGGTGCCTTGGCCCTAATTTTAAAGAGATCATGTGAATTTTAATTTGAGAGATGGAGGGTTTCCCTACAAGTTGACAGAAGAAAAATATAGCTTTAATAGTTTGCTTTGTAGCTGTTTTTTTCTGAGAGAAACAAATGAAATATATATATAAAAATATATTTAATATAATAGATATTTTATATATATTTTAGAGAGAGAGAGAGTGTAATATATTGACATATATTATATATAAAAATATTACAACCTGGGCTAGTGGAAGGTGCCCCTGCCCATGGCAGGGGGTTAGAACAGATGATCTTTAAGGTCCCTTCCAACCCAAACCATTCTGTGATTCCGTGATTATTGTGTAGAAGGATACTACTGAAAGCTTCTCTAATATAATGTAATATGTTGTGTGAAGGCCAGTTTTAGAAGATTTTATATATAAATATATGGATTCCAAATGAACTTTCAATGTTTTCTCCATTTTTTTCTCATTTTAAAAGCACTGCACACCCAGTAATGTTTCATTACACTGCTGCTTCATTTATTTAAAGAGGAAACACACAATGCATCTTATAAGTATTGTGACCTCAAACTGCCTGTTTTGGTGCTGCTAAAGGAGGGTTCAAACCATCAGTGTCAAAAAGGATCCAATCCAAGAAACAAAAGATGAAGGAAAACAGGAGCTGTAGATGACCTTGAAATATGGAAGTTTAATCAAGAAGTCAGGGATATATTTGGACTTGCAATTATTGGACTTCTGTACCTGCAAAGTCTCATTTCCTAGAATCCCAGGATCCCAGACTGATTTGGGTTGGGAGGGACCTCAAAGCTCATCTCATTCCACCCCCTGCCATGGGTTGGGACACCTCCCACCAGCCCAGGTTGCTCCCAGCCCCATCCAGAATTTTGTTCTTATTTTGGTGCCCTATTGTTTTGCAGGTCTATCCCAGCAGGAAAACACCAGTTTGTTAAACCCTGAAGAAATCAATGCACAAAAATACCAGGGCACCATATTTCTGCTGCTTGCAGTGAGTGACACCCTGTGAACACCCTCTTCCTTTTCTCTGGAGAGGGTTGTTTTTCCCCCCTGAGGAAAGAATGCACCAGGCCCATGTACATACTTGTCAAACATTTTATTTGTCATTCACACTAATTATGATACTGAATTTACAGAGGAAACTGTGGTGCCCAGAAAGAAAGAAAGAAAGGAAGAAAAAAAGAAAGAAAGAAAGAAAGAAAGAAGGTCTTCATTAGAACTAACACAGCAGTCCAGCTGCCCTGGGTGTAGTTGTAATGAATTCTCCTGTGGTGCTGGACACAGCCATCCCTATGGACAGCAGGAGCCTGACCTGGCATCCAGAGACTTCCTGCAGTGGGGAAAAAATCCATTCTATTCTCTTTTCCTATTGGCTTCCCCCTAAAAAACCAGCAGCCACCCCCTCCCTCCCTCCCCAAGAGGAAAAATCCCCTGTGATCAACTTCCCCCCTTCTCCCCTCACAAAAAAAGCAAACTTCCATGAGCTGGTGGTTTCCCCTTCTGGAAATGTTCAGTGTGGAGGGAAAATGGGGCTGTTGGGGAACGGGGCAGCATCTGTTTTGTAAACACAGCCAGAAAATGCTGAATAAATCCCCTTTTGGGGCCATTGTGACAGGGGGTGTCCCCTGCTGTGTCCTCACCACCTCACCCTGGAAGTTCAGCTTTTGTTTGAAGGGGAGAGGGAACCGAAATACCACAAACAACCCACAGATTTTCGGCACATGTTCGTTTCTCCCCTCCCACAAAAAAAGTGAGGGATGGTGGATAGAGGCCATGCTGTAACTGTTTCCAAAAGTGAATAAAAGGTAGTTCCTCCTGAAGCCTAAACAATAACTCATTGAGAAAGAGATAACTCTCACTACAGTATTTAAGCAAACACAAAGGTAAGTTCAATAAAAACACGGAAAAATGGGGGAAAAAACCAAACCAAACCAAAACAAAAAAAACAAAAACAAACCAAAACAAAAAAAGGCAGAGCAATTACAAGCACTAAATATTTTGCTATGACGCTTTTGAAATCTATTTACAGACATAAATACAAGTAACTCTGTCGATGCAACCCTTTTAGGACAAGGAGAAAAATGCCAGGGGGGGGTTGGTACTGACCAAGCGGAGGTTGACAAAAATAAAAATACCCCAAACATTCCGAGGCAGGAAAACGAGCATTTGTGCTCCCATAGAAAAAAAGATCCGCTTCTCCCTGAATCTTCAAAACACACACCAATGGAAAAAGGTCACCCAGGAAGCAGAAACAAAGGTTTCAAGAGTGCAGCCAGCTGGGAATGTTTTGGCAGAGGCCTTGGGAGGGTTTTGGAGGGAAGGGTTTCTCTCCTTCCCAGAGGAGACTTTGGCCTAATCCTACAAATCCAACCCTTTGTGGTGAGGATGCGCTTTGCATCCGCCCATCCTTGGACTAAAGCTCCTGGAAGGGAGCAGGGACTCCTAAATGAGCATAAATGTTGTTGGAGAGGGAAATATTTGGCCTCAGAGCCCTGTATTCAGTTTGAAGCTGTTTGACACGGCTGCATCTGCACAGGGAGCTGTGTCTTGTGAAAGGAGCACCCAAGCTGACAGCCAGGACTGCCCTCAGCTCTGTTTTGGGAGGGGAAGGCACCTAAAACACTCACTGACTGCACCAGCAGGAGCACAACAGCTCTATATTTTTAATCCCATCCAGCTACCGGGGTGATAAAACTATATAAATATATATATTAT
>VYXB01004103.1:134355-168669 GCA_013397135.1 Pachyramphus minor | reverse complement strand
ATATATTTATATAAAAATATACTTATATACTCTGATTTGGAGATGTGAATGGGGGAAATGCTCTCTCCAAATGTCCTTTTCCTGCCTGCTAAGTGCCCTTAAGATACAAGAGGAACAACGTGGGGACATTTTCACAGCCTTGAAGATCTTTGCTGTCCTTGGTGGGTTGGTGGGGGGGGGCTACAAAAATACAGATTTGGGTCAACTGTGGTTTACACAAACACTGAAACCCACAGTGACTGACCAGATTAGTTGCCAGAGATAATGAACTTGGTGCTTCCTCCCTCAAGGGGGTGATGCTTTGTGCTGTGCTTGACATGCACAGAGAGGTTGGACTCCAAAATTTCGATTTGCTTAAAATTACCACAAGGGAGACAGTGGGAAATCCCAGGGGAGTGTCAGTAAGACATGAGATAAGTGTGATAATCAGCTCTGTAGCTCCTCACCCCCTTCACACCAGGGAGAGCAAAATTAAGCTTCAACTTAAGGACAAGTGTAGAGAAAGTAGAAGGGGAGACGTAAAAAATGTTCGGTGTAGGGTCTGATGTCCAGGCTGAGAGATGCCAGCTCTTGGATTCTTGGGAATCCCTGATCTTTGAGTTTCAAAAGTGGGTGGTTTGAAATACTGGTGGCTAAAAGGGCTTCAGCAGAAAGGAGGTTGTGGTGACCCACAGGCCTGGGAGTGTGGTGACCATTAACAACCTCCCTTGGGTGACCACAACAACCTCCCTTGGGTGACCACAACAACCTCACTTCTGCCACTGGGCTGAACTCAAAGAATCATGGAATGGTTTGGGTTGGGAGGGATATTAAAGATGATCCTGTTTCACCCCCTGCCATGGGCAGGGACACCTTCCACCAGCCCAGGTTGTTCCAAGCCCCATCCACCCTGGCCTTGGACACTTCCAGGGATCCAGGGGCAGCCACAGCTTCTCTGGGCAACCTGGGCCAGGGCCTCCCCACCCTCCCAGCCAGGAATTCCTGCCCAATATCCCATCTAACCCTGCTCTCCTTCAGTTTAAGGCCATTCCCCTCGTCCTGTCCCTCCAGGCCCTCATGGAAAGTCCCTCTCCAAGTCTCCTGGCCATGGCAGCTCTTCCCTCTATGATGAGACCTCTGGTTCTTCCAAGCTCCTCTCCCTCCCCTCCGGGTTCCCTTCCCAGCACTTGGGTGGTCCAGTCACAAGGCAGATGTGGGAGCTGAAATAAATGAAGATTTTAATTGCACAGCCACAGAGAGAAAGTGTGAGATGGATTCTGCACCAAGAGCTACTGGATTGGTGCAGTATTCTGATATAATTTTGATGTTTCCTGCCTTTTTTTTTTTGGTTCAGAGCAAACTGTGGGAAATTATAAAGAATATCCCACTAAATGAGAAGCACAAGGCCATAGGCGTATTTTATCAGAAAAAAATTTGGACATTTGCTGGGATCTCTTGAAACATTCCCTATTTTCTGCACAAAAAAAAATGACCTTATTGACAAGGTAAAGTCTTCAATCCGTAACTTTTCAACACCAAAGTGCTACTGCATCTGATTTAAACAAAGAAGCAAAATCATATACATATATTAAAAAAAAAAAAAAAAGAAGAAAACTTGAAAAACAAATGGTTTTAAATAAATCCAGCTGTTTTGCTGCCTGCAGCCAAGGATCTTTTTAATTTGAATCCTTTTAACTTTTTTTTTTCCTTTTTTTTTTTTTTTTTTTTGTTACAACATCAAACACCGATCTGAAGTCCTGCTTTCAAATACTCTCTGAGTTGACCTGCAATTGTTTCACTCTCTTAAGAGGTACATTAAATAACGATCAGCTCTTCTGGGACGCGCACGTGTCGGCGGTTTGGGCTCGAGGAGCGGTACAACCGCTGCCCTCAGACCAAACCCTCCGATCAAACAGTGCCCTCACACAAAAATAAGACTTTCCAGTGACGTCCGATGTGCTGGTGCTGGAACGACGGGCTCCGTGCCCCACGTGCTGTGAGCCTTGTGGAGCTGCCACAGGGCACAGCTCTGTCTGCACCAGCTTTGCTCGCCCTCAGGACGTGGTGGGGGGGTCTTTTCTGGTGCTTTCCAGGAGGGCTGGGCAGCCCTGATGAGTTATTTCGTGGTGGTCTCTTCTCCAGCAGGCTGGAAGGTGGCTTTAGGAATCCTGGCTCTGCTGAGCTGGGAGGAAATCTCACCCAGACTCCACCATTTCAGGCCATGCCTAAAATGAACCATGGAGGGGTTTGGGTTGGAAGGGACCTTAAAGAATGTCCAATCCAAGCCCCTGCCATGGACAAGGAGCCATCCAGGCTGCTCAGAGCTCCATCCTGCTTGGGCTTGGACACTCCCAAAGATGGGGCAGCCACAAATTCTCTGGGCAACCTGTGCCAGGGCCTCACCACGCTCAAAACTGCATGTTGGTTTCACTTCTGAAGGGCCAGGAGGCCACCACTGGCACTGTCAGGAAGCCCAGGCAAGCCCAGGAGCAGACTGGGGCCATATGGGCTTGTATTTAATTAGGGAATATTGAATCTGCCTTATGGAATATCTACATCCTGATCCCTGATCCTGAGGGTCACCACTGGTGCGACGAAGGAAAAGCCTGGGAGCGATAGGGAGAGATGACTCCACTGAAATTCCCAGGGATTTTGGTGCCTTCCAGCGGGAATTGGGCACCTCAATGCCTTTGGGAATCTGAGCCCAGCGAGCTGAGGATGATGAGAGTGAGATACTTGTAAACAACATTTTTAGGTAATTAGGAGGTCACTTTACCCATCGTTATCCAGCCTTTTTCCATGTGATAAATTTGACTTTGGCTGCTACCAAAAAAAGGCAATTGCTGATTTTTTTTAATATAGGCATATTTAAATAATAATAGTATCAACAAATAAGAAAAGTCTAAATATCAAGCATAAATATCAATGAACTCATCAAAGAAGTACAGTAGTTGAAAATGACCCAAGGCTGTAGCCATTGTGTTAAAAAAAAAAAGAAGTCCAAGAGATAAAAAGTTAAATTAACTCATTGAAAAAGGGGCTGATTCTTTCAGTTGACAAAGCAAGAAAGAAGCAAGCGTGATTAAAACAAAACAAAACAAAAAGAAGAGCAAAATCTTTTGTTTTTGCAATTTATAAGGTGCCAAGAGAAATTAGATGCAAAGCAGGATGAGCTGCATCCTAAAAAAAAACCCAAACAAAAATCAAACAAAAAACAAACACAAACCCCAAACAAAACAAAAAACTCCAAAAACCCCCAAAACCCCAGCCATAAAAAATTCCATATTCTTTGGAATATGCAACATGGTTTAAAAAAAAAAACCCAACAAAACAAAGCAAAGAAAGAATGAAGTCCAACATATAAAACCTCTCATTCACAGCATTGCTAAAACAGGAGCGTTCACAGTTTCCCTCTGGGAATCTTCCTATACTTCCTTACAGTTAAAACGTCCATAAGATGCAGCAAACTCAACTAAGGTTTGTTGATTTTTTTTTTTTGGTTGGTTGGTTTTTTTTTGTTTTGTTTTGTTTTGTTTGTGGGTTTTTTTGTTGTTTTTTTTTTTTGTGTTTTTTTTTAAGTCTTAAAAATAGAAGTGAACCGAAACTCTCTCTTTTAGGGCTGTGGAGACCTTCATAAGCCCAGGAAGCCACAGGCCTGGAGACAAACCTTCCTACCCACCCTCGCTACCTCTGGACCACCAGCTCAGGCGTCCTCCTCGCCAGAAGCTCAGCCCTCCGTGGGGGATGTTCTGGTGCTTCTCCAGGGCCTGGCTGGGCCGTGCCACAGCTCCTGGGAGCGCCGGCTTCTGGAGGGTTCTCTCCTCAAACCGCTGGCAGGCGGGTGTTGGCGGGATACCTGCGGGCACCGGGAAGCGCGGCAGTCCTGCCCCGGAGCTCCTCGGGATCAGTAGGGCCTCCAAACGGCCTCCTCGAGCCGCGCCGTGCTGGCCATGTTGGTGGGGGAGTTGCTGTGGCTCCCCTCGGCCTCCACCACGTCGCTCTGGGTGGGCAGGTTGGGGTTGAGCAGCGTGGAGCCCGTGGAGGCGTTGGTGCAGGGCGGGTGGATGCGCGGCGGGGAGCGGTCGCCGCCGGAGATCATGGAGAACTGGTAGGAGCCGGCGGAGGTGCCGTAGTACAGGTGGTAGGAGGGGGAACTGGTCTGGAAGGGGCCGCCCTGGGCCTGCGAGGAGCCGGGGTAGGGCGGCGGGAGGTACGTGTGGTATCTGGTGGCCGTGGACATGGCCGACATGCCGATGCCGATCCCCGAACTGACCGGGGTGGGTGTGTAGGTGAAGGCCCCCGGGTAGTGCATCCGCGGGTCCGAGATGGACGGCAGCGCCGGGAAGGAGCGGTCGATGCCCACCCGGGGGTCGCTGAACGCGGTCAGGTCTGAAGCACCTGGGTGGGAGGGAGGGAGAGCGGACACACAACTGTTAAAGGATCCCAGAATCTCAAGATCCCCGAGGTTGGAAAAGCCCTGCAGGGTCATCCAGCCCACCCTGTGCCCCATCGCCACCTCGTCCCCCAGCCCAGAGCACTGAGTGCCACATCCAGGCCTTCCTTGGGCACCTCCAGGGCTGGGGACTCCAAACCTCCCTGGGCAGCCCCTGCCAAGGCCTCACCACCCTTTCCACCAACAAATTCCTCCTCATGTCCCACCTGCCCCTCCCCTGGCACAACTTGAGACTATGTCCTCTCATTCATAGGACAGTCAAATTCTGCTCCAGTTTTTCTGACATCCTTAGAACTATGTCCAGTCCCTTCAAATCTTCCCCTGGTGTGCACAGATTAAAGAAGCAGAGCAGATAATGGCCCCTTTGGGAAGGATCTCCATCGTGACTCAGCTGAATGGAAGGTGTCAGCCCCTAGAGTTGGCAGCTCTGCACGATTAAAATAACAGCAATAATAGTAATAATAATAATTACAAAAAAATCTTTCCAGAAGACAAGTTCTTCTGTCAGACAAGGCGTGGAGTCTGCAGAAGAGGAGCCATGTGCTGAAGGAAACACTCAGGAGGAGAAGCAGAGGGAAAACAAAGCTCTTGGCTCTCAGCACTCTGAGCTCTGAAAGCTCAACAGGGACACATCAACCCACTGATGAATCTCTGTAAACTCCTCAGAAAAGCTCTTTTGCTTGCTGAATGCTTCCTTTTTCAGTTTGCCCTCCAAAGATGAATGGGAAAACATTTCCTTTCCCTGGACACCAGCTCATGGTGTGGAAAAACAGGAGCTTCGGAGTAGCCAAGGTTAAAGGTGGCATCTGGAGACCTGCCAGACTTTAAATGACGCTTCCACACCTCATTCCTGAGAAAGGAATCAAACTTCCTACCTGGACACATCACTTATCAGATGAGGGCTTGTTCTGCCCTGGCAAAAAGCAGAATAATGACACTTAACGTCAAGATATTTCAAATATGTCCCAGATCGTGGGTCTTCTTGGAGGCACCGGTTCTTTGGATGGGAGGGCCTGAAAAAATCCTCCAGTTTGCTCTTTGTCCTGACAAGGAGAAGTTTCTTAGGTAGACACTAGATGTGTGTAACACACAAGAAAAGAGAAAATCTTGTGGCAGACTTTGGTAGGAATACTGGAGGGCATTTAATACAGAAGCAGCATTTTGGAAGGATTTTGTTGTGATGAACACTCAAAGGACGTGTAAAGATGAGCTTTGTGGGGGCTCCTGTCCCCTGTGCTCTGGGATGGTCCTGCTGGAGCAGGGAGGTGGGATCACACGACCCAGGGTGGGTCCTTCCAGCCTGACCCATTCCAGGATTCCATGAAGAGAGTGCAAAAGGAGGGAGGAACAGCTCAGAAACTAGAAAGGGGTGTTCTCCTTTTAAAGGAAGAGTGTATTAATAAAGAATGAGAATTTTTGCAGAATTTTTTTAAAATCAAGAAATTACCTTTTTTTTTTTTTTTTTTTAAATTTCCCTCTGGAAGGTTTTCTATATTTTCAGCTGTTTCTAGGATGCAATTAACACCCAGGCCCAACAAATCTTTTACTTTTGGTGTGCATCCTCCCCGTGAGGCTTTCAAAGCAGGCTCTATCCGACAACAAAACAGGCTGGAGCACGTTCAAGTGGCTCTCTCTGATCTCAGAAGAAGCCCTGAGTATTCAAACCAGAGCAAGATGTGCAGCCAAAGGAGGGATTTCTGCAAAAGCTGTATGCAAATTGGAATTTTATGGCTCTTGCTGGTTCTAAGAAAACTCCTGCTGTTGCACACGCACAGATTGGGTCAATATGTGTGGGTTTGAGGCAGCACATGGGCAGCTGGGATGGTGGAGCCAGGGGGTGGCTTCCACTTCCAGGTTTTCTCTGTCAGCTTGGAAAGCTCTGCAGCACAATTTGATGGAGATGTAACGAGACAGTCCAACATGCAGCACTTAAAATGACAGTTTTAAGTGATGTCCCCCCATCCTGCAGTCAGTGTGTCCACCCAACACCTGCTGTGCTCTGGCCTGAATTTAAAAGGAGGAAGGGAAACAGAACTGGAATATCTGTGGCATTTGTTTCTTGGCAGAAGGGAGAAGCTCTTCAGCAATCCAAATCTTTTTTTATATAGTTCCATCCACCTTCAAAGTGTTGCTTTCTCCTCTTTTTTCTTCCTTTTTGACAATGGTATGTTGAGCGCCAAACCCAGCAGCAACCTGGGCTAGTGGGAGGTGTCCCTGCCCATGGCAGGGGGTTGAACTGGATGATCTTTAAGGTCCCTTCCAACCCAGACCAGCCTGTGATTCAGGTTGGCCATGAGGAGGAATTTCTTGCTGGAAAGGGAGGTGAGGCCTTGGCAGGGGCTGCCCAGGGAGGTTTGGAGTCCCCAGCCCTGGAGGTGCCCAAGGAAGGCCTGGATGTGGCACTGAGTGCTCTGGGCTGGGGGACAAGGTGGGGATGGGGCACAGGGGGGATCCATGGGCTGGGAGGGCTTTTCCAACCCCAATAATTCTGCAATTCATTGATCAAAAGGTGACCCACTAATCAAAACGTGATTAATTTACTAAAATTCTCCCCTTCTTCACTCTTTGCACGACCCCCCTCAGACCCCGGGGCGGCTTTGCTGCCGAGAGCCCTCAGTGGGCTCTGCCGCCACCGCGGAAGGGCTGCGGTGACACCTGGGGATGGTGCCACCAGAGCCACCTCCTGGGGGGGGTGTGGGAACCCTCCCTGCAGCGTGGAGGAAGCGGGATTTGGGTACTCACTGGAGAGGCGGCTGGAGAGCTCGGCGGTGAGGGAGGACATGCCGCCGGCCCTGCCGGGCGAGATCGGCGTGGCCGGGTGCACCGAGGGCGCGGCGATGGAGCCCAGGTACTGGTAGGACTGGTCGTAGGACCACGGCGGGGACGGCTGCACCTGCCTCGTGTCTGCAACCAAAAAGAGACCTATGGGCCGTTCGGAATGGCAAAACTCCACCAGCAAACCTCTGCACCCAAAGCAGGGCCTAAAGGGCGCCCCGGGAATCACGTCTCGGCGCCGTCACCCCGCCCTCTGCCAGGAGACCTGGGAGTGAAGGGCTTTCTGAAATATTATCTGTGAGATCTGTGAGGTTTGGTCATTTGGATATTTTTTTTTTTGTATTTTTTTCTTTTTTTTTTCTGCTTGCTGTTTCACATGAATGGCAGGAAAGGAAATAATTCCGGGGGAAAACAGGTAAGGATTTCCTCGCTGAGATGCATTAGGATTTGGGGCTGTGGGCTCGCAGCCCTTTTAGCCAAAAAAGGGGTCCTGCAGCACAGCAGGGAGACAAGACTGCTGAACTGGGAGTGTTTCTCTGCAAGGGTGTAAACAGAGAGAGAAAAACTTGATGAAATTATATTTGTGTGTGAGAGACAGAGGCAGAGAGTGACGCCAGTGTCCTCCAGAAGACAGATCACGTGGGTGAATAGGACTGGGGGGGATATGAATTCCTCAGCCCAGGGAAAATCTTGGGTTTTATGAAAGGAACAGGTATTTTGTCCACCTGCTTTGCGCATCCTAAAATACAGAAATAAATTCAGAGTGATGGGAACAGACACAGAAACATAAATTTTAGAAACACAAAGCCTTACACAGAATCTGTGGGACTGCTGAGCTGAAAATCATGGAATCACGGAATGGTTTGGGTTGGGAGGGACCTTAAAGCTCATCCAGTCCCATCCCTGCCATGGGCAGGGACACCTTCCACTATCCCAGGGTGCTCCAACCTGGCCTTGGACACTTCCAGGGATCCAGGGGCAGCCACAGCTTCTCTGGGCAACCTGGGCCAGAGCCTCCCCACCCTCCCAGCCAGGAATTCCCCCTCAACATCCCATCTAACCCTGCTCTCCCTCAGTTTGAAGCCATTCCCTCTTATCCTATCACTGCAATTCCCGATGGGATGCAGACACTGTGTGAAAAACCACCAGCCCTTTATTTTGTAGCCACACAAGTGGCTTGGCTGAGATTTGAACTCAGAGATTCACCACAGGGACTTTTCCCAAACCAGTTGCATCGATGCAAAACCAACTCTTCCCTGCTTATTTCCTCTCTGCAATTCCTGGTATTTTTCAGTGTACGGAAATATCTAATTTTTTGTATAAATCAAAGGAATCAGAGAGATCCCTCCCCCCCTTACCTACCCAGATTTTTTTTAACCTATTTTTAGTAAATTCTTCTCTATTTTCTTCAGCTTTAAGAGCTGCAGCTCCATCCAGATAATTGCCTTTCTTGAAAAAAGCAAACGTTGGATGCATTGTGCTCAGATAAAACTGATATCAGCATGGAAGGGAAACTTCCCAACTCTCAGATGAGGACTTTGATCTCCCATCAGAGAGCCCATCTGGAAAAAATTATTTTGTTGTTCTTGATGGAGATGAGTTTTACATTTTGTTTGCCTCGTCTGTTTACAAGGGGAAGATTTATACAAAACTCCAAGCTTTGAAAAAATAACCAACCAGTGAAGTTGCAGATTGAACTGAAGTCAAGATTTTTTTTTTTTTTTGCTGAGCAGCATATTCAAATTCAGATATTATTAATATTTAATTATTTCTTCTCCAGACAGACTTCCTTAAAAATAAAATCTGTTGGCTTGTGCTGGTTTAAAAGCAACCTCCAATTGCATGGAATGGACTCCAGTAGGAACAAAAAGACCCAGCACAAAGCCTGTAATGTTCTGAGTTGCAGCATCACCTGATTGTTAATGTATGGTCAGGGTTTATTAAAGATCACAGGGAGAGAGAAGAGAGAATTCAGTCTCCAGTGATGGCATTAGGGTAAATACCACAAAGTATCTACAGAGTGAGCCTTGTAATGGTGTGACACCATGTGTTTCAACTCTGAATTGGGGTTAATGAAGTCATTAGTCCCTGATTTCAGCCTGAAATCCCACAGATTTCAGTACTGCAGCCAACTACTGGAATCCTGAGAGTAGAATCCAAGCTGTGGGATGGAAATTCCCTCATCTGTTCCTCCTGCCCAGGAGCCCTCGATGTGCTCTGCCACAGTAACAGAGTCTCTCTCATCTCTCTGTCAAGGGCTCTGCTCAACTGCATCCCAGAATCCCAGGATCCCTGAGGCTGGGAAAACCCTCCCAGCCCATGGATCCCCCCTGTGCCCCATGCCCACCTTGTCCCCCAGCCCAGAGCACTGAGTGCCACATCCAGGCCTTCCTTGGGCACCTCCAGGGCTGGGGACTCCAAACCTCCCTGGGCAGCCCCTGCCAAGGCCTCACCACCCTTTCCAGCCAGAAATTCCTCCTGAATAGGAAGCAGCAGGAGCTACTGAACCCCTCTGTCTGGGAATGTTTTATCACCTTCTGGGGGCTCTGTCCTCAGGTCTTGGCACTGCAGGAAAGACAGGAAAAAGCTCCTGGCAGTGACCTGGGTGTGTGTGAAGGAGGAGCTGCCACCAGTCCCTGCTTTTCAGTATGAAAGGAGACAACATTCTGTTTTCTCCTACTGTGGTGGAGCAGCTCCCTCTGACACTTTTCTCCTTTCCTTTTGTCCTTCAGCACGAGAGACGTGGTTTTGTCCTGTGCCTTGTCCAGCCCTCATGGGATCCTGGTCCATAAACCAGCTCCAAGGGCAATAAATGCTCCAACAACAGTAAGAAAATGCAGAAAAAACCACAGCAGCTACCACAGAGGAGGCAAGGCCTTGTCACACATTTCCTAAACACTGAGAAGACTCCCCTGAAATATGGCTTCTTTCTTTTAGTGCCACCAGAATAATATCATGGAATCTCAGGATGGGTGAGGTTGGAAGGGCCCACAGTGCCCCATCTGGTCCCACTCCCCTGCTCCAGCAGGGCCACCCCAGAGCACAGGATGGGGCTGGAATATCCCCAGGGAGGAGACTCCACACCCTCTCTGGTCTCTGTTCAGAGCTGGGTCACTGCCCAGCAAAGAAGTTCTTCCTCCTGTGCAGGTGGAACTTCCTGGGCATCAGTTCCTGCCCGTTCCTCTTGTGCCATTGCTGGGCCCCCCCAGCAGAGCCTGGTGCATCCTCTGCCCCCTCCCTGCAGCCCCTCCAGACCTGGGGGAGGTCCCCTCTCAGTGTCTGCTCTGGAGGCTGCACAGCCCCAGCTCCCTCAGCCTTTCCTGCTCCCACAGATGCTCCATCCCTGCAGCATCTCCGCAGGAGAATCATCTTCCAGCAGCTCCCTGTCCCTGCTGTGCTGAGGAGCCAGAGCTGGACCCAGCCCTGCAGATGTGCCTCCCAGGGCTGGGCAGAGGGGCAGGATCCCCCTCCCTGACCTGCTGGTAACACTCTTCCTGAGGCACCCCAGAGCACAGGACCCCAGCACACAAAGTTACACCCTCACTAAAAACCAGGTAACGGACCCAGAACGTGTCCAGGAACATCCAGGAAGAGCTTTTAACTGAGGTACCCGACCTGCCTCATCCATCTGCTGTGATTATTGACCTCTGGGCTACTTGAAGCAGTGACAGCCCACCACAGAGACCCTCTTTATTAATCTCCTCATCCCATTAAGTCTGTCTTAAGTGAAGGTTCAAACTACCAATCAATTTTCCATCTCGGTACCTGTATTCCCCATCCCTGTGTTTGCTCTTAAGGGTTCACCTTTTGACATCACACTGGTTAACGAGTTGCAATCCATTCAGGGATGTTAATACAGTGCATTATATTATATACACACATGGAAGCAGGTTGTGCTGACTAACCCCAGGCATCACCCTCGCAGTTTTTTAATAAAAAGTGGAAAACAAGTATCCCTGGAATAGCATTTTTATGGCATGATTTCAGTAGCAAGAGGCACACTCAGCTCCCAGCAAAGCTTTGCATTTCCAGCAGCTTCAGTAGGACACAGGACTGGGGAGGAGGGCCTCAAGCAGTGTTTTATTCCTGGGATATCTGCTTTCCTTCAGCTTTCAGGTTACCCAAAATTAAACGGGAGTGGGTTTGATTTGGACACAGGATGAGGCTGCACCAAAAAAAAAAAGCAACGAGCTCTTTCCTGCTTTCCCAATAAAGAGGAGCACAGCTCAGGAGTTGGGGGTTTGGCCTGGGGAAACGAGCGAGTGGTTTCACGTGGCTGATGTTTGTTTGCTGAAAATACGCTGCAAACAAACGGGAGCTGGTTCCCGACTCGGAATATCCATGATTTTGCAGGGAGAGCTGCTTCAGCAAAGGGAAAGGAAATAACAGGGCAGGATCCCCAAAAATCCCCGAAAAGCGGATCAAACCAGCACGAAAAACCAAGGAAGTCGCTCCACTTGGTGCCCAATCCTCCCGGCGCTTCTCCCATTAGCGACTACTTTCCATTGCTGCTTTTTACGGTGTGAGAAAACGCCTTTTAAAACACATGAAAACACTCATTAATCGCTCCAGCCCCCTCCGGGGCGAGAGTTATGGTGCAATAATTCACACCTCTCCGTGCAGTCCCGGCCTCTCTCGCCCGCCTCCTCAACAAACCCATTAAGCACAAAGGACTGAACCGCCTTTCGTGCCCCGTCATGTTTTATTGCCCCGAAAAAGTCGTGTTCGCCTCGCGCTGAGCGGCTCTAATTAAGCCGCACGAACGTTGCGTAATTAATGGTTTTAACGAAACGCGCTTTGAGGAGGGGGAGGGCTGTGAGATCGGGCAGGGAAAATAACAGGAGCCAGCCTCCTTTTCTGGGGTGCTCCCTCTGGTTCCGGCTGTTTTCCAGTCGTTTTTCCAGCGGTGATTCCCGCAGGGATGACCCGCGGTGGCGATCCCTGGGTGCCCCCCGGGTTTGTCTATTTTCCAGCTGTTTTTCCAGCGGCGATTCCCTCAGGGATGGCCCAGGTGGCGGTCGCCGTGTGCCCTCCCCGTGTCTGGCTGTTTTCCAGCGGTGATTCCCTCAAGGATGGCCGGGGGGGGACGACGGTCTCAGAGTGCCCCCCTGTGTTTGGCTGTTTTCCAGCTGTTTTTCCAGGGGTGATTCCCGCAGGGATGGCTCGCGGTGGCGATTCCGGGTGCCCCTGTGTTTGGTTCTTTTCCAGCTGTTTTTCCAGCGGCGATTCCCGCCGGGATGGCCGGGGGCGGTCCCGGGTGCAGTTGCGGGGCGCTGCCGCGAGGTGGCGATGCCGCTCCGGCAAAGCGGCCGCTCCGCGTCCCCCAAGAACCTCCCGCGGCCCCGGAACCCCCTAAAACCCCGAAATCGCCCCGAAAATGAGCGGTCCCGGAGCAACCGCGGCACTCAGGGCAAACAGCTCTGACTCATTCCCGGACGGAAATCGCCTAAAGGTGCGTCGGAGATGGCAGCTGTGGGTATCCAAGAGCAGGGATTCACAGGAGGGGTCATACAATCACGGAATATCCTGAGCTGGGAAGGACCCACCAGGATCACCCAGTGCAAGCCCTGGCCCTGCCCAGGACACCCCAACACTCCCCCCTGTCCCTCAGAGCGTTGTCCAAAGGCTCCTGGAGCTCTGGCAGCCTTGGGGCCGTGCCCACTGCCCTGGGGAGCCTGGGCAGTGCCAACCACCCTCTGGGGGAAGAACCTTGTGCTGAGCTCCAAGTGCCCCTGCCCTGGCACAGCTCCAGCCCTTCCCTGGCTCCTGTCCCTGCTCCCAGCCAGCAGGGATCGGCGCTGCCCCTCGGGAGGAGCTGTAGCCCCCGCTGAGCTCTGCCCTGGGGCTGGAACTGCTCCAGCTGCACCAGCCAAGTGCCCTCAGCCACTCCTCATATGTCCCCTCCAGGCCCTTCCCCATCCTTGTTGCCCTCGTACACTCCCTGGTGGATCTGCCCAGACCTGAAGACACCCTTGCTCAGCAGGACTGGCACAGTTAAGGAGGGCAAACAAACACCTGCAAGGCACAGGAGTTGTGTCAGTGGGACACAGGTCACATTTTGGCTCCCAAAGTTGTTGTTGATAGCCAAGGACAGAAAGAAGAGCAACCTGATCTAATGAATGGCATCCCCGCACATGGCAGGGGGTGAAATGAGATGATCTTTAACGTCCTTTCCAACCCATTCTGGGATTCTGGGATTCCCTAAGAGGGACAGGTGTGTTGTTTCAGATTTTGAAGTGTGTGCCTCCCCCCCCCCAAAAAATCGCCATAGGAATAACATTCCAGGGCTTCATGTTCATTATGTCCCAGTGATTTCCACATCCTCTGTGCTCAGGATCAGTTTTACAGACAAAAGGACGTTCTGTGAGAGCTCAGGAGCTTGGTTTTGACCCATCATCTTGTGTTGTGAGTGTAATGGGAGTTCTTAGAATCCTAGAATGCCAGAGTGGTTTGGCTTGGAAGGGAACTTAAAGATCGTCTCATTCCACCCCCTGCCATGGGCAGGGACACCTTCCACCAGCCCAGGTTGCTCTGAGCCCCATCCAACCTGGCCTTGGACACTTCGAGGGATGGGGAGTCCACAACCTCCCTGGGTTAAAAAGCCCTGCTCCCTCCAAATGAAATCGCTGTCGTGCTGTCAGGCACTCGGAAGCTGTAAATCAGCAGGTTTCAGAGGGTGATCCACGGTACCAGCTCAGGCTATTGCCTGAGGTCACCGAGCAAAAAACCACCTCCCCATTTCGATACAACCGACAGAACAATCCTCACCACGCTGGCTGAAGGAAAACCCGCACAAGATTTCTGTAACACTGCTCAGAAAACGCTGCATTAAAAGCCCAGAGCTGAAAGCCGAGCACAGGTCCCGCAGCCCCTGGGAGCTGCCAGGGAAAGCGCTGCCGGGGATGTGTGGGATGCCCGCGGAGCACAGAGGGAGCCGGTTCTCCCTGTGTCACTGCAGGTCAGACACTGCTGCCTGCTCCCAGCCAAGAGGCTGCGTGGCCAAATCCCAGTATGATACAGCATGTTCCTGGAAGCCTCGGGAAGGAGCAGCAGGATGTGAGTCAGTCGCCGTGGCGCGGGATGGCGGCGGAGCCGGCAGCGAACCGGGAGGAGCAGGTACACCTTGGATCAGCCAGCCTGCCCCCATTCCCAGCTTCCCACTGGAGCAGGTACACCTTGGATCAGCCAGCCTGCCCCCACTTCCCACTGGAGCAGGAACGACCCAACCTGCTCCCCCTTCCCACATTCCTGCACTGCCACATGGGCCGCCTGCAAATCCTCTCTCCTCACTCACCCCTCTGCCCCCAAAACGACACCTGCCCGCTTCCAACTACAACCACCTGGACAAACTACCTTCAACAGGGGATTTTTCCCAAGCCAGGGGAAGAGGAAGGAGCCAGCCCTGAGTGCCGAGCAGCCAACTGGGCAGTATCTATGTCAGTGAAACCCCCCCATGCTCGGCAGGGCGAGCGTTGCGACACCGCCGCTGCCTCTGCCAGGCTTTTTTCTCGAGTTGCACAAATTTCTGTCAGTCATAACCCAGCAGACCCCGAAAGCCTTTGCACAGCTTTGCAATTCCTCCACCGCCCTGGCAAGCGCCTGAGAGGCAGCAGCTGGCAGGAGACGCGGGCTGAATGAAAGCTGGGATTAGTTGAGCGCTGTCGAACTCGGAGGCAAGACAAGGAGAGGGTCGGAGCCTTAATTGCTTTGAAAGGCTTTTCTGAGCCTGGGATTTGTCCACCTCTCCCCCTGCCTCTTCCCCTGGTCTGGTTTGCTAATCCTTCCAAGGGGAAGCAGTTTTTACGGTGTGACTTTCCCTTCCTTGGAGTGCAAGGCAGGAACGGTCTTGACCAGACTTGTTTGTTCTCGGAGATGTCTTGCCTAACAGAGGAAACGGGCTGTGAGCTCTGAGCTCGGGAGGAAGATGCCTTAAAACTTCGCTTTGGTGTTTCCTCCTTCCCCTCTTTGCCAACGTTCCTGTCTCTGCCTCTCTTCCCACTCGCTGACCTCCGAGTCCCAGCGGCTCCAGGTGAAGGATGGGGAAGCTCTGGCAGGGGAGAGTCTGACCTACTCTACCCCAGGAGCAAGGCATCCAACATGACTCAACCTCCCTCCCTCGGGACCCAGCAAATCCTCGCCCTTAATGCAGCACGGTGGAAAGGTGTGTCATCCCCCAGCAGCTGAGAGAATTAGTCAGGAGCATAAATAAGGGGGACTTTCCAAAGGACAGGCTCGCCACCGGCAGCACCACACAGGGCTGGTGTTCTCGGACCTCTCGGCGCTGGAACACGAGGAGCTGGAAAATTACAGAGCAAACTGTAAAATTCCACCAGCAGCTCCTCTGCCCTGCAGGGTGGTTTCCCTCCGTGTGCCAGGCTCTGGAAACCGGTGTCACCCCATGGAGCCACCTCCCAGAGCAGCAGCTGGGAGAGCCACGGGAGGTGGGTGCGGGCTCCGATTTGCCCCCGGGGAAAGTTTTTTCAAGGCCTTCTAATTTCCACGGGAAATTTATAGGGAATGAGTGTTGCCTCCTCTCCACGTGGCCTTGGGAAGCCCCTTTTAGATTGCTGACAGGTGACAGGGGTTATTCTGGTGGAGAACAACGGGGATACACCCGTTGTGTGTCTGGAAGTTTTAGGGCAGGGGGTGTGTGGGGTGGAAGAGCCACCCAAATCCCCAGCTATGCTCTGGGAGAGGGATCTCTGGCAGTGACCTCCTACCTCCATGTTTGCTTTCATTTTATTTCAATATTCCTGTGGTTTTGTGGGGCGTTGCAAAGGCTGGAGAAGTTCTAGAGGCATTTGAGCCTCTCAAAGAACGTGTGGGATAGGAGGGTGAGGGAGTTTCTCCACGCTAAGGCATCACACTCCTGAGAATACAGAAGGAAAATATCAGCCTCATGCTGAAACCTTTCAAAAAAAAGGTTGCTGGGGCTGTTTGTTCTGCCTGTGGTGGTGCCTATCTGAGGATTTTTTTTTGCCAGCTTCTCTTCGGAAACAGCTGGCAGGGGAGGGAGAACACCAAGCAAGTGCATCCCAGTGGTTCCTTTGAATTCCTTCATCTCCATGTCAAGGAAGTCAGTGCTCCCATGACAGCAAGAGACGGAACCGAAGGCAGCCGTTCCAGCTGTGGACATTTTGGGGATAGAAGGAGAAGAACGTGTTTCCCTCGAGTCAAACGCTGCCTGGAAACAAAGAGCATTTTAGCGCTGGCAGCGGGGTGCCCTAAAAACCCCGCCGGGTCTCCTCGCCGCGGCGCTGCCGGCAGCAGGAAGCGCAGGGCAGCTCCAAAGCCCGAGCTGGGAGCGCTCTGATTTCACAATCCCCGCGTGTGCTGCCCCAGCAGGTCGGTACAGAAGCCGCTCACATGAAACACAACCCACGACTGCTCCTGAGTAAGCGCCCTCCTCCCGGGCTGGCGTCACCGCGGCTTTGGAGAGGATGCTGGCATCGCGGGCGAGCTGCGGACTCTGCGGGTGCCAGCGACAGCACGAGCTGCAGGGCTGAGCTTTGCAAATGAAGGGTGCGTTGTTCTTTGTCTCCGGAGGTGTGAGTCACCCCGGGGAGCTGCAGGTATTTGGTTCGAGAGGGAGACTCCGTTCCGCCAGCCTCTTCCCTCCCCGCTCAGCACCCACGAGGAACGAAGGCAAAGAGCTCAGCCTTGACCTTCCAGCGCTTTGGCTCCCCCGGAGGAGACGGGCCAGACTGGTGCCACTGCCCTGTCTCTGAGTCTGTGCTAAAGCACAGGGAAATCAGTGGGACATCAGGGACAGGCAGCAGGGATGTCACCCCGTGCCCCGCTGTGCCCAGCCCGGCGGTGACACGAGGCTGTCAGGACAAGCAGGTGCGGGTGTGTGCATGTGCCTGCACACCTGTACACACACAGACACTCCTCTCTCTCCCCGCTGCCCAGCGCTGCGGGTTCCCTCTGCGAGGGCGGGAGCGGGCGGGGCTGCCCCGAGAGGGTGTGTGACCCCTGGGGACCCCCACAGCGATTTAAGGGGGGAGTAAAAACCACACCTGGACATCAAATACTCCAGGGGCTTCCCCTGACCTGCTGCCACACTCTGTATGACAAATCCTGCACCTCTGCTCCTGTCCCCTCCCCAGCCTCCTGCTGCTCCCGATCCCACATCCCGCTCTCCCCTTCCCCCTTCCCTGACCGGCTCCAGATGTGCAAATGCCTCCCACCTAATTAACTGCTGCCCCCTGAGGAAGGGTATTCCTGCCACCCCCATGTCAGCAGGGAGAGCTGGTGCCCGCAGGAGGCCTTGGTTCAGCAGAGCACTCAGGGCTGAGTCAGAGCACGTGAGAATTACCTGGTGTCACCCCAGCAGCGAAAGTTCACCTGGAAGAACAGCTTGGGGAGACGTATCTCCTTTGTGCTGGGTTACCTCACGCCCTGAAAGCAGCCTACCCGAAGTGCTGGGCCCAGGTGGGGCACCATGCTCATGGAGGAGCAGTGAATTAACCCATCTTGTTACCCTGCAGCTGCTTTCACCCTGCCTTGGCCAGGGAAATCATGCCCTGCGAACACAGACACTCAGCTGGGCTGTTAATTGTGTGCAAAGTGCTTTTTCCTGCTGTCCCAGCTCTCGGGGGAGGATCCATCCCACCCCAGAGATCCACAGTGGAGGTATCTACCTCTGAGCTACCTGTCTAGACTGCAGACTTTATTGCCAGCAGGGTGAAGCAGACACTTGTGGGGTGCAAGTCGTTTCACCCTAAGGGAGACATCCCAGCCAAGCCAGGAGGGTGAATCACAGCCCAGGAACAGCTGTTTTTCCTCCTCGATTGCAGAGATACCAGATGACTGTGTCAGACAGAGACACACAACATGCAGATGTCTAAAGGGAGGTGAAATGGATCCCAGCCTGGTTACACCTCAAAAGATTCTCTTTCATGGGGTGAAGCAAGACTCAAGGAACTGGAGAGATGTTTCCTGGGCCAGGACCTGGAAGTCACACTGACTCACTATTTGCAGACATAAGATTAAAGCATTGGATCATGGAATATCCTGAGCTGGGAGTGACCCCCAGGGATCATCCAGTGCAAGCCCTGGCCCTGCCCAGGACACCCCAACACTCCCCCTGTCCCTCAGAGCATTGTCCAAAGGCTCCTGGAGCTCTGGCAGCCTTGGGGCCGTGCCCACTGCCCTGGGGAGCCTGGGCAGTGCCAACCACCCTCTGGGGGAAGAACCTTGTGCTGAGCTCCAAGTGCCCCTGCCCTGGCACAGCTCCAGCCCTTCCCTGGCTCCTGTCCCTGCTCCCAGCCAGCAGGGATCAGAGCTGCCCCTTGGGAGGAGCTGCAGCCCCCACTGATTTCTGCCCTGGGGCTGCTCTGCTCCACCTACACCAGCCAAGTGCACTTAACTGCTCCTCGTGTGGCCCCTCCAGACCCTTCCCCATCCTTGTGACCCTTTTTGGAAGCTCTCTATGAGCTTTATATCCTTCTATTGAGGAGCCCAGGGCTGCACAGAGGTGCAGCATCACCTGCACCTTCCTAGGGCACAACCTGCAGTCCCATGGGCTGGACCTGACCCTGCTGGTCCTGGCACGGGGTTGTTCATCCCCTGGTGCTCAGCCCTAGACCTGAAAGATCTTCAGTGCCACCCCCTGCCATGGGCAGGGACACCTTCCACCAGCCCAGGTTGCTCCAAGCCCCATCCAACCTGGCCTTGGAAAATTCNTGTCCAAAGGCTCCTGGAGCTCTGGCAGCCTTGGGGCCGTGCCCACTGCCCTGGGGAGCCTGGGCAGTGCCAACCACCCTCTGGGGGAAGAACCTTGTGCTGAGCTCCAAGTGCCCCTGCCCTGGCACAGCTCCAGCCCTTCCCTGGCTCCTGTCCCTGCTCCCAGCCAGCAGGGATCAGAGCTGCCCCTTGGGAGGAGCTGCAGCCCCCACTGATTTCTGCCCTGGGGCTGCTCTGCTCCACCTACACCAGCCAAGTGCACTTAACTGCTCCTCGTGTGGCCCCTCCAGACCCTTCCCCATCCTTGTGACCCTTTTTGGAAGCTCTCTATGAGCTTTATATCCTTCTATTGAGGAGCCCAGGGCTGCACAGAGGTGCAGCATCACCTGCACCTTCCTAGGGCACAACCTGCAGTCCCATGGGCTGGACCTGACCCTGCTGGTCCTGGCACGGGGTTGTTCATCCCCTGGTGCTCAGCCCTAGACCTGAAAGATCTTCAGTGCCACCCCCTGCCATGGGCAGGGACACCTTCCACCAGCCCAGGTTGCTCCAAGCCCCATCCAACCTGGCCTTGGAAAATTCCAGGGATCCAGAGGCAGCCACAAGTTCATGTCACAGTGAAACACCTCCTAGCTTTGTGCCTACACTTCAAGACAACTGAGTCTGAGGCTGAAAGTTCCTTGGATGGGTTATTCCCACTGGAAAACCATTGCCTTACAAAAAAAAAAAAAAAAAAGAAAAAAAAAGAAGAAAAGCAGAGTTGAATAAGGAAGTCTCTGCAATCCACTGGGAGCCAGGGTGATACAGGGATGACTACAACGTGGCCTCAGGTATCTGACAGGTTGCTCCTGATGATGTTGGCTAATTACTCCATGTCCAAGATCTTTAGCCTTACAGATAAACAGAAAGTCCTCATCCATCTCTTCTTTTACACTTTCACTGCTCCCTCCCTCTTTTTCCACATGAAAGTAGTGGAAGAAAAAACTTGCTCTCTGGAGCTTACAGTCATTTTATCCCCCACAAAACACTGACCTTGATGTGAACTAATTAGGATTGCAATAGATTATTAATACGAGTGGGTAAGGTGGAGTTTTGTCAGTATAAAAGGGGCCTTTGAAGATAACAGCCATTTACACTTTCATGATCTCATCCCAAGTGCTCAGAAGAAAGCCTACAAACTAATAAAGTAGAATTCATCCAGGGGCACTCTCTGCACACAGTGTCACCCTCCAAACCCTCATTCAGGAGGGCAAATGAAATCTGCTTGGATTCTTTTAAACTCCATCACAAATCAGGATTAAAACAACTTTTGGTAATGAGCAGATCTCTGATGATCTAAAGACACCCTGGTTCATTTTATTGACTTAGAGGAAGTAAGCGACATATCAAATGCAACCTTCATACTTTAACAGCTGAGGTCACCTTGAGAAAAATGATACTGAGCCCAGTGGTATGAAACCTCTCTCCAGAGTGCAGCTTTGATTTACAAGGTGAAGTAAGGTCTTCTTCATGTGAACATGTGTCTGTAAAGTCAGTTTGACTTAGAACTGTGCACAGAGGGTTGTTTTTTTTTTAAAAGGAGGCAACTGAGAAACTGTTGCTCATTGTGGCAGCTGAACTAACCCAGACCTGTTGAACACTCTGTTAAAGGATCTGCTCCCCTGAACTCTCAGGCTGGTTCTGAGGAGATCTGCAAAACCGAAATGGAAAATGAGTCAAACCCAGAAGTATGTGCTGAAAGCCCCAACTCACTGGCTTGTCAGGGGCATTCAGGCCAGAAATATGTTTCAAATGCCGTTTAAGAAATGCTCTGCTTCCTTTCCGAGATCCCTTGGCACTGCTGTGTGTGGCTCAGGAATGCAGGACCTGCTGCTCTGCGGCCACCTCCGGCTCCACCCGACCCACGGCCCTCGGGGGTGTCACAGGACACCTCTCCTGACCCCCTGCACCTCAGGGGCTGCAGGAGCACAGCCAGAGGAGGAGGGATTAAAAGGAAGGTAAAGATTCACCTCTGTGTTCAACCCTTTGAACCACAGTGGTGGGAAAGGCTCAACACACACACTGGGCCCAGTTTGACCTGCGCGTTGGCTCTGCTGCCCACAGTGAAACCTTATCCTGCATCATTTCATGGAATCATGGAATATCCTGAGCTGGGAGGGGCCCACCAGCATCATCCAGTGCAAGCCCTGGCCCTGCCCAGGACACCCCAACACTCCCCCCTGTCCCTCAGAGCGTTGTCCAAAGGCTCCTGGAGCTCTGGCAGCCTTGGGGCCGTGCCCACTGCCCTGGGGAGCCTGGGCAGTGCCAACCACCCTCTGGGGGAAGAACCTTGTGCTGAGCTCCAAGTGCCCCTGCCCTGGCACAGCTCCAGCCCTTCCCTGGCTCCTGTCCCTGGTCAGAACAAGCTGGTTCTAAATCTGAAGGGCAGAAGGTACAGGCAGCAGAAGCTCTGAAGGTGAGAGTGCTTCTCTCTGGTGTCACTGAAGATGCCAAGCAGCAGCTCAGGAAATCAACCCACACAGAATGGTGGTCCTTTCAAAGCAACGTGCCAGAAGTGAGAGCCCTGAAGGAGCAAATGCAAGTTTTGGAACAGGCAGGGATCAGCCAGTAACACCCTGGACACACACTCTGGATCAGCANTTCCCTGGCTCCTGTCCCTGGTCAGAACAAGCTGGTTCTAAATCTGAAGGGCACACACTCTGGATCAGCGTGGTCAAGGAGAGCTGTCCCAAAAAGGGGGGATACATCAATGCTACTTGTCAGGGAAGAGATGCCAGGAGGAGAGCAGGGGGAGCCTGGGGATGTCCCGACTCCTGGACATGTCCCTGCATCTTCTCTTGGCAACCAGACAGAATCCCATAATCCCAGGATCCCTGAGGCTGGGAAAACCCTCCCAGCCCATGGATTCCCCTTGTGCCCCATCCCCACCTTGTCCCCCAGCCCAGAGCACTGAGTGCCACATCCAGGCCTTCCTTGGGCACCTCCAGGGCTGGGGACTCCAAACCTCCCTGGGCACCCCCTGCCAAGGCCTCACCACCCTTTCCAGCAAGAAATTCCTCCTCATCTCCCTTCCCTGCACACGCTCCAGCCCCTCAGTGTCTCTTCCATGAGGTTCCAGCACTGGGCACAGCCCTGGAGGTCCCTCAGCAGTGCCAGCACAGGGTGACAGTCCCTGCACTTCTCAAAGAGACCTTGGAAACTTGCCCTGCTGCCCCAAATTTTGTGTACTGAGTCCTGACCCTCATTTCTGGTTTATGTGCAGGTAGGTGTGACCACAGTGGGTGGAGTGAGGAATAACAGCGTTGAAGGAAAACTGTAATCCTGTACAGAAAAGAAGTGTCAACACATGTCAAATGTTGCAAAATATCCTGGTGTGGAAGAAATAAAGTAATTCCCAGTATTAACCAACAAAGTGCTGTTGTTTTGCTAGGCCGAGGAAGATTCCTTTTTGCACTGGGAAATGGGTGGTGTTTTTTGTACAAATAACAGTTTTGTTTCACTTTCTGTATTAAACAACCTAAAAATCAGGCTCTAGACACAAAACACTTCTGAGGGGCTTGAAAAGTCCAGCTTGCCACGAACTCTTTCCAAATTTCAGCCTGTCTGCTCTGAAATATTGTGTAAAATTATTGTTCCCTGTTAGCAGTTCTGAACCTCTGAAACATCAAAAACTTTTTAGAAACTCAGCTAAACTTGGCTGAGCTGCCCTGAATGTGCTGAGCTGAGCACTTCTAAACAGCTGTGGCCCAGAGGGTCACAAGTTACAATTATGAGTAAAAGAAATTTTTCCCATTTAAGAAACTAACTCAAAGCTAAACATGATCTGTAAGCAAATATTAAATAATTATTTAAATAAGGCTAGGACCGAACATTCATACATTTCATGTAAAAATCCAGTGCAATGGCAAAAAACTCCACAAGGTTACTGTAGATTATGGTTTGGTCAGGGGGGGAAAAAACTTCAGAAATTGCCATAATTTAAATATTTTTCACATCTACATTTCCACAATTTTAAAAAATTGGCAACATTTGGAAACAACTCACTTGAATTCAACCAGAAATTGCATATTTACTGTTGTTGTTTTGCAGTTGTTGGTATTTTGAGGCTGCCAGAGAAACCAAACTGAAAACTCCCTCCATATATTTGTGGGGCTCTTTAATCTGTTTAAATCAAGATGCTGCATCACTCATTTCCCCCCCACCACTGCTGTGATCTGAAAATTATCTTTGAGCTGCATTCACATCAGTCCCTCCTGCCAGTGAATTAAATATGAAAGGGTTTGTTCCCCTGTCCTCCAGCAGCTCTTCCCCCATCCTCACGCCCTCATTTAGTCTGAACTTACAGATAAGCTGATGATGAGGCACCAGGAGGCAAACCCAGACAATTACCCAGGAAAATGTTTGAAGGATTTGGGCCCCGAGGCGAAAATGCTGTTTACTGAAGACTGAAAGCCCCGTTTCTGCTCTCTACCCAGTGTGCCTGAACTCAGCAGTGCTGGAGAGTGGCCACCACTGGACTGGGAGAAGGTTCCTAAGTGGAGATAACATCGTGCTCCCCGTCTGCATTTCATCACCCCAGGGCCTTCTCTGGATTCTTAAACAAAGGTGTGCAAGTACCAACAGAAGGATCCTTTCCCATCTGCCTTTGTGTTTGCTCATTACTCAGTTAATCATTTATTTTTATGCTAAAGACCACCCCAGCAAGGTGTCAGGGCAGATCCTCAGCTGGCCTGGTTAGTAGGGTGAAAAAGGATTGGCCAAAAAGGTGTGTTTTGGTCTAACTCTGAACCTTTCCAAGCTCCCTGGACACGAGCAGAGCAACAGAACCTCGTGTTGTCCTTTTGCCCCTTCCTGCTTTCTTGCTCAAAGGGATGTTTGGAGCAAAGAGTGGAGGTTGCAGTAAAAGTCACAGAATCCCAGGATCCTTTAGATTGGAAAAGCCCTCCCAGCCCATGGATCCCCCCCTGTGCCCCATCCCCACCTTGTCCCCCAGCCCAGAGCACTCAGTGCCACATCCAGGCCTTCCTTGGGCACCTCCAGGGCTGGGGACTCCAAACCTCCCTGGGCAGCCCCTGCCAAGGCCTCACCACCCTTTCCAGCAACAAATTCCTCCTCATGTCCCACCTGCCCCTCCCCTGGCCCAGCTGGAGGCCGTTCCCTCTCCTCCTGTCCCTTGTTCCCTGGGAGCAGAGCCCGACCCCCCCCAGCTCCCCCCTCCTGTCAGGGAGTTGCAGAGCCAGAAGGTCCCCCCTGAGCCTCCTTTTCTCCAGACTGAGCCCTTCCAGCTCCCTCAGCCCCTCCTCACAGGACTGATTCTCCAAATCCTTCCCCAGCTTCCCCATGAATTTGTAGGTTCTTTACATTAACACAGAAAATGCAGAGACAACTGCACAGGACGGGCCTACAGCCCCTGCCCCCCTCTGCCACCCACTCTCCGTAGGGAGAATGACACACCAGAAAGGGCAGGAAAAGGTTATTAAACATTCCAGTTTCCAGAGGATGCACATCTAAAACATCTGTGCTGCAGAACCAGAGGAGGGAGAGTGGATGAGGGGAGACCATGAGGGCAAAGATGAGCAACCAAATATCTAATATTTAATTTCTCATATTTAATCTAAACCTTCTCTCAGTTTGAAGCCATCCCCCCTTGTCCTGTCACGCCAGGCCCTCACAAATATCCCTCCATCTTTCTTGTAGGCTCCCTTCAGGTTTGTAAACATATTTTCCCACAGAGAAAAGAGGGACACGCTCCATCCCGGCGCAGGGAACCCGTCCTGTGAGGAGACAGCATTCCCTCAGTCCTCCCTTTATTTTCTTTCCCTCCTTCAAATGTGAAAAATAAGTGGCACGACAGCCTTTGGTGGGGATGTGAGCAACAAGGCCCTCATTGTCTCCGACAGGTGTGAGATTGGAATTGATTCAGCGCCAGCAGCCCCGGTATCAGAGCCAGCTCTGTGAGCTGAAAACAGACACCAGCCATCCAGCAATACCACTGCAGCCAGCCAGAGACTCAACAATTTAAGGCTTAAGACACACACAACATAAATCAGCTGGGGATGTACCAGCCAACCGTCAGCTCCTTGGGCAGATGCCTGCAGACCGTCTGTGCTCATCAGACCTGGCCTCTTTCGGTTATTGGAAACATTTATTATTATTATTATTATTTTTTTCACATGAAGATGAGAGGCTGGGTGGAGCAGCCGGCTCAGGCACATTTACAGTTGCCCTATCTTGCCCCAACAGCCCTCCTTTGCTGGCTGGTTGGAGGGCAGCCCGTCTTGTAAAGTTGCTTTATTCCAAGTGCAGGAGGGAAGGAATTACATCTTGGGGAAATGTTTAATGTACAAACACAAAAATCACATGGACGGGCACTCAGTTTGCACCACCCTCCCAAAACAAAACTATTCCCTGCCATGGGAGCTTGGGAGGCTCTGAACATGATCAAACAAGCACAGGGATTAGCACAGCTGGGTTTTCTTTTCTTTTCTTTTCTTTTCTTTTCTTTTCTTTTCTTTTCTTTTCTTTTCTTTTCTTTTCTTTTCTTTTCTTTTCTTTTCTTTTCTTTTCTTTTCTTATCTCTTTTCTTTTCCTTTCTTTCTCTGTTTTCTCTCTCTCTTTTCCTTTTTCTCTCTCTTTTTTGGTTTATTTTTTTTTTCCATGGACGTTTTTGCTTCACTCTTCCAGGAAAATTTGTTTTCACACTGTCTCCTCTCTGCCTTTACTTCTCTCACCTGCTTCAACTTAGTCCCTGCTCAAGGTCTGGCCTGGTTAGTCACTCCAGCGAGGGCAAGAGAGGGCAGTTCCACCTGCAGCTCCTGCCTACTGGCCCAGGCAGGGGCAGAGGGCTTGGCAGGGTGGATGCTGCAGACCTCCAAATTCCTCCTCATGTCCCACCTGCCCCTCCCCTGGCCCAGCTGGAGGCCGTTCCCTCTCCTCCTGTCCCTTGTTCCCTGGGAGCAGAGCCCGACCCCCCCCAGCTCCCCCCTCCTGTCAGGGAGTTGCAGAGCCAGAAGGTCCCCCCTGAGCCTCCTTTTCTCCAGGCTGAGCCCCCCCAGCTCCCTCAGCTGCTCCTGCTGCTCCAGCCCCTTCCCAGCTCCCTTCCCTTCCCTGCACACGCTCCACCCCCTCCATGTCTCCCTTCCATGAAGTTCCAGAACTGGGCACAGCCCTGGAGGTTCCTCAGCAGTGCCAGCACAGGGGACAATCCCTGCCCTGGGGCTGTGCCCACACTGTTCCTGATCCAAACCAGGTGCCATTGGCCTCTTGCCCCCCTGGGCACACCTGGGCTCATGTCCAGGAGCTGTTGACCAGCACCCCCAGAGCCTTTTCCTCCCCAGGGCCACTTTCCCAGCGTTCCTGTTCAAGCTGGCACAAGTGCTCACCTTTATAATATGTGGCAGAGCAGCACTTGTTTGCTGGTGGATTCCTTCCCCCATGAACTAATTAATACCAACTTCGAATTTGCAAATGGTTTTGCATGGAAAATTGCTCATGTTTATGTAGGTCCCAGGGATATCAAAGGGCCTTTTCTTTTGAGCAGTTATTCTCATGCTTTGTTGCAGAATGAGGATCATTGTTTGGACTTGGGAGTTTGAAAATTAAATATACCTGATGCAATGAGAACTGAAACCAGCACAAATGTTACCTTGGCTCAGCCAAGGTGTAAATCAGCACTGCATTAATAAAATGAGGAATTGCTTTTTTAAAAAAGTGTTGTCTTTCTTACAGGCCAAAGGATGGAGCAATTTACAGCAACTTGCTGTGTAAAGGAATCTTGGTTTCGTTGTTTTTTGCTGAGAATGACCACCTGAACTTGATCTGCAAGAAGCTAAAGGAGCTTAAACTCACCAAATCATACTTAAATGCTCTGATAATTGTAGTCAAACATGCAAAAGGCTTAGAAAAATTGGGATTGCTCAGCCTGGAGAAGAGAAGCTTTAGGGTAACCTGATTGTGGCCTTCCAGGACCTGAAGGAACTACAGGAAAGATGGAGAGAGACTATTTCCAAGGGATGGGGTGACAGGACACAGGGAATGGCTTCAAACTGAAAAATAGTAGGTTTAGATGAGATATGTGGAAGGAATTCCTGGCTGTGAGGGTGGGGAGGCCCTGGCCCAGGTTGCCCAGAGAAGCTGTGGCTGCCCCTGGATCCCTGGAAGTGTCCAAGGCCAGGTTGGATGGGACTTGGAGCCACCTGGGCTGGTGGAAGGTGTCCCTGCCCATGGCAGGGGGTGGGACTGTATTATTTTAAGGTCCCTTCCAACCCAAACCATTCCATGATTCCACGCAGGGGATGCAAACTCCAGTGGTTTATATTCTAAAGCCTGTTCAGTGATCCAGTCCCGTTTTTGGGTATCTAATCAAAGACATTCAAAACATCTCTTTTTGCAGCTAACCAGGCCCCCTCAGAGTGCCTGAAGTTGAGCATCAAGTCCTGGAAACCCTCAGAATCACTGAGCTGGGCTGAATATCAGACCAAGGAAGGAAACCTCTCAGACAGACACAGACACTGCTGGAAATCAAGCCCAAGCTGAGAGCAAACCCACTGTTTTTTAATGGACCTACTTAATATGCTTCTGTTTTCCAACGATTTCAAGAGAAGGGTTATATAAATAGGCTGCAAATGGTGAGATGGAGCTGATAGTCTGGTCGACTCTCTAATGTGCACTTCCCCAGGTAATTGATTGCCTCACCCAGCACATCCCGGCCCATTGTTCTCTGCCTGCGAACAACCTCCGTTTGTTGGGGTCATAATATACTGAATACACAGGGAAAACTTATAAATAAGTTTGCTCAGGGTGTAGTGTGTACTCAGTGGGATAAAAGGAGCCCTGTGAACCCTCCAACCACGTGGGATCATTAGGGAAGATCTGCTTTGACGCAACGTCTTGTTAAAGGCACTGGGACAGAGGGGGGGCAGAGGGGGGCATGGCTGCACCGGGGGCTTTAAAGGAGCCCCTCACCCTGTGGATAAATCCCAGAATCACTGAGGTTGGAAAAGAGCTCCAAGATCATCCAGTCCCCCCTGTGCCTGAGACCACCTTGTCCCCCAGCCCAGAGCACTCAGTGCCACATCCAGGCCTTCCTTGGGCACCTCCAGGGCTGGGGACTCCAAACCTCCCTGGGCAGCCCCTGCCAAGGCCTCACCACCCTTTCCAGCAACAAATTCCTCCTCATGTCCCACCTGAGCCTCCCTTGGCACAGCTGGAGGCCGTTCCCTCTCCTCCTGTCCCTTGCTCCGACCGACCCTGCTCTAGTTCCACCCTCTTCTCAAGGAGCTGGAGAGATAAAGAATGTCCCCCCTGAGCCTCCTTTTCTCCAGCAAATCCCCCTGGGGGAGGAAGCAGAGACTGTGCCAGTCCTCCTTGGCTGCCACGAGCACGGGCAGCCTCCAGCAGATCCAGAGGTGTTGATTCCACCCCATCCAAACCTGTCTGCACCACCCCAGTCCGTGTGGGCTCTGTACACCAAACTGGGGTTTCCAGCTCACCAACACTGGAATAAACTTGGGTTCTGGTCTCCTTGTTTCCTTCTCCTTTGTTTTCCACAGGGCAAACAGCTCGTGTGTCTGTGGTGACTCTGCTCCAACCCCTCGACATTTCAAGTCTGGAGATGCTCAATTCAGTATTTGAGGGAAAAGAGCACATGCAATTACAAAATCCAAGTGGCATCTTTCTGGCACCTGGGCAGCACCAGGTGAATAATAAGCTGGTTTCAGTGGGTGTTTGTTTTTAGGGTAAGGAGCCCTTATTTATTTTTTGTTTGTTTTATTTACCATGGAAGGTAATTTGAGCTCTGGTATCAAAACATGTCATGTTCTGCCAAGAGGGGATTAAAGAGGAGAACGCTATGGAAAGAAAGTGGGTTTGTCAGGAAAGAACTCAGAGAGATTTCGTTTACTGGAGTTTTGCAATCAGTGCTTTTAATCTTCCTCACAATTGGGACATTCAAAGGTTGAGAACATGCTTTGAGGGCCAGGGGAGAATAACCAAAAAACTAAAGAGTAGCTGCCTCAAACACTGAAATGCTGTCAAACCAATGACCACATGTTGCCAGCCAAAGTTCAGGATCATAGAGTAGTGGAATGGTTTGGGTTGGAAGGGATCTTAAAGATCATTTTATTCCAATCCCTCGTCATGGGCAGGGACAACTTCCACTATCCAAGGTTGCTCCAAGCCTCATCCAGCCTGGCCTTGGACACTTTCAGGGATCCAGGGACAGCCACAGCTTCTCTGTCGTGGAAGCTCCTGCCTCTGGAGCAGGGATATTGGCTTTGGATATCTCCTGCCAGGGCTGGAGCATCACAGCAGGACAAAATCCCTGCACTGGGTAAGGGAACAGCTCCACTTTTTCAGTGACATCATGGAGAAGGGACTTTGGCACACGGGGTGGGAGATGATCCAACAAAACAACCCAGAGGATCCCTGTGCAAGTTAAAGACTGAGCAGGGGATACTTGTCACTGCCTGCCAGCTGCTTTTCTCTCAGCAGTATCCATCAGCTCCTGTGCTAAATGGACTGATTAATGAAAAATAAAACTGTGCCTGGGCATGAGCTGCCAAATTTTATGGCTGCCTAAACACTCAGTGAGACACCTGAAGGGATTTCCAGAGCCATCTCCACAGTTTTCAGCGATTCCTCCGTGGCTTAGGTGCTTGGGAACTATCAAAAATCACGCTAAGACACCTTTCTGCTGCACTGAATTTTCCTAAATGCTCTGGAAAAAAATCAAACTGTCCATTGCTTCCCCAGAAGAATCACAGAACAACCTTGGAAAAACTTAGAACAAAATCTTAATCTCTGCTTGAAAAACAAGAATTCCTTTTCTTTGTTTAAAATCATCCTTGAGGGATGCTCTGTGTGGAGGAGGGAAAATAAAAAGGGGAGGGGAAGCAGAAGAAAAATTTGGGCAAGTGAAGGTGTTGCTTGGGGACTGAGAACATGTTTGCTGCCTTATCTACTGCTTTTTTAATCTCAGGAAGTGCCAGGGAATTGGAATATGAAGATTGGTATCTTTTAAATATATCGACACTTGGAAATCTCGTGGATTAACCACCATTACATAACTCTTTCCATTAGTGCCTTAAGTTGATGAAAAAACCTAAACAATCTCAAGCCCTTTAGTTTTTTTTTTTCCCCCTGAATGTGAGGAGCCAGGGGAGGCTCTTGAGCAAGGCTGAGGCCCTGGAGCTGGGAGTGCTCCCCAGATTTTGTGGGCAGGTGTTGAGGAATTGGCTTCCTCGCCTCGGGAGCACATGGAGGAGGCACAAACTGTGTGGCTGAAGGAAATGGATCCTGGAGGGGCATGGAGGGAACAGCAGGATGGATTCCAGGCCTGGAGAGGCTGGAGCCTGCACCACGGGTGGGATTGATCCAGGGATCTGCTCCACATGGGAGTTGGGAGTTTGCAGGCAAAGGTTTAACTTGTTACCAGAGCACAGAGTTGAGAATCCCAGAATGGTTTGGGTGGGAAGGAACCTTAAAATAATACAGTCCCACCCCTGCCATGGGCAGGGACACCTTCCACCAGCCCAGGTTGCTCCAAGCCCCATCCAGCCTGGCCTTGGACGCTTCCAGGGATCCAGGGGCAGCCACAGCTTCTCTGGGCAACCTGTGCCAGGGCCTCCCCACCCTCCCATCCAGGATTTCCTTCCCAATATCTCGTCTAAACCTACTATTTTTCAGTTTGAAGCCATTGCCCCTTGTCCTGTCCCTCCATCCCTTGTCTCCAGTCCTTCTCCAGCTCTCCTGGAGTCCCTTTAGGTGCTGGAAGAGGTTCTCAGGACTCCCTGGAGCTTCTCTTCTTCAGCCTCACCAGCCCCAGCTCCCTCAGCCTGTCTCCATGGCAGAGCTGCTCCATCCCTCAGATGAACTTAACAGCTCTCCTCTGGACTCCAGGGAGAAGATCCCAAATGTTCTCCTGCTTGTCCTGGAGAATTAAATGTCCCTTGATGAGGCCAGTGGTGCAGAGAATTGATTGAATGGAAGAAAACACCAGCCCAGAAATCACCTCCTGGGCCCTGCAGCCCAGCTACACCCCGTATTCTGCATTTACAGAGCAAGATCCGTCTTAAATTACATCCTTCTACCTCTGAGAGGCTCCTGGGAGACAGCCAAGGCTGCTCTGATCCTTGGGAAACATCTTCTGGTTTCCAGCCTGAATTCATCGATGGTCAGTTCACAGGAGAACAAGTTGTTGTTGAGCCAACACTGTCCTTCAGCACAAATAGTTCTGCTGCCTACCTGATGCTGAACCTCTGCTGTGCTTATTGACTGGAATTATCCTCCCTCTCTGCCTCTGTTCTGGCAAACTGAGTAAACCTGGCTCTGCCAAGCCCTCCTTTAAAGCAAGGTCTCGATTGCTCTGCCTGCAATATCCCAACCATGGTATCTCAAATCGGCCAAACCGGTGGTGCCTCCCTCCACCTCCTCCAGGGGAAATCTCCCAGGGAACAGAGATTTCCAATGCCAGGCAGAAGGAATTCCTAAGGCTGCTCCTGGGTATCCCCACCCCACAGCACAACCAGCCCCGCAGATAAAGCCAGGTCTGGGCAGAGATGATGTGTCACAGTGTCAGAATTTCATCTCTGTCAAAAGGAGCCTTTGGAGACGACCCAAATGGCTTTACAGACTTCACAAATGCAAATGGAGACAGGTCTCCTGCTGTGAGGGGCTGATTTCCACTCAGGAGGAAATGACTGAATGCAAAACGATGTGGAGGGACAGAGCCAAGAAAGAATGGGCAATATAAGTCACATATAATAGCTATATAATAACTTCAAAGTTATTTATTTCTATTGTGCACCTCTTTATGTCATAAGATCACAGAATCATGGAATGGTTTGAGTTGGAAGGGACCTTAAAGATCATTTATTTCCACCCCCTGCCATGGGCAGGGACAGCTTCCACCAGCCCAGGTTGCTCCAAGCCCTGTCCAGCCTGGCCTTGGACACTTCCAGGGGTGGGGAGTCCACAATCTCTACTGGGAGGTGTCTGGAGTTGGATGATCTTCAAAGTCCTTTGCAACCCAACCATGATTCTGAGATTCTATGAAACAGAAGGTTTATATATATATATGTTTTTTAGCAGGGGGTGTGAGAAAGGAGGGATTTTCCCTCAGAGTGGACTTCCATTAGCCTGAATGCCAGAGGAATTGTTTTGTGCTTATCCAGTTCATGTGCTCATGTGCTCATCTCTTCAGATGCAAACTGGTGACACGACAAATAGACCCCAGGATGAGTCTGCAGCTCCTGACACTCTCTGCTCCTTAAAAAGGAAAACTGAACTGAGAGGAGGTTACTCATGGTGTTATATAAAATTACTGTCTGCTGAGCAATCACTGAGAATCGAAGAAACATCCTGCACTCTCAGTAAAGAGATATTTCTCTCTGTAAAAATGTCTTTTTCTTTTTTTTTTTTTTGATAGAGCCAGTTGGATCCATCCAGGGGATGGACACCCATTAAAGAGGATCTTCCCTGACCAGTAGCCAAATGGATGTGACCTGGCTCGTGGAGGGGAAACTCTGGGGGTGGAGAGAAGGGTTCCTGAACGTCCAGAAGTGCTGGATCCGGGGAACTTGGCAGCCCTGTCCATGCTGACTGGAGATGACACTCAGGTGCCACCTCCACCACTACTGCAGCACCCAGGGAGCAGCAGTGGGGCTGGCAGGGAAGGTGCCAAGCTCAGGCAGCACTTGCTCCACGTGTATTTTGGTCAGGTGGTTAATTAAATGGAAAGGGGATGAGCACAGAACCACAAAATCACAGGNTGGGGGTGGAGAGAAGGGTTCCTGCACGTCCAGAAGTGCTGGATCCAGGGAGCCTGGCAGCCCTGTCCGTGCTGACTGGAGATGACACTCCGGAGCTGGGAGGGACCCCCAAGGATCACCCAGTGCAAGCCCTGGCCCTGCCCAGGACACCCCAACACTCCCCCCTGTCCCTCAGAGCGTTGTCCAAAGGCTCCTGGAGCTCTGGCAGCCTTGGGGCCGTGCCCACTGCCCTGGGGAGCCTGGGCAGTGCCAACCACCCTCTGGGGGAAGAACCTTGTGCTGAGCTCCAAGTGCCCCTGCCCTGGCACAGCTCCAGCCCTTCCCTGGCTCCTGTCACAGCAGAGATTGGAGCTGCCCCTCCTCTGCCCCTCATGAAGTTGTAACCACAATGAGGTCTCCCCTCAGCCTCTTCTTCTCCAGCTGAACATCCCCAGTGCCCTCTCTCCACCAGCGCTCCGGGTTGGAGATGAGGAGACAGAGCCACGTCCGAAGGGAACATAAATATATCAACATTTACCATGTTACACAACGGGAAGAGCTGGCAAAGCCCTGCTCATGAGGGACTGCTGATGTGTCTTGGCAGGGAGCTACAAGCATGTACATCCAGACTCTCCAAAGTGCCCCCAAACTGCATTTTGCAGCAGAAAACCCCGGGGGCAGAAGCACAACCACGTCAGAGCCCCTCAGGAAGGCTGCAGGACGCCTGTTTAGCAAACCCACGGCCTGTTCAGCTGATTTAAAAGCGCAAATATCCCAAATTGGAGCGGGACACAGCCAGGGAAGGAACAAAACCATTGGAATTCCCTGGGTTTAAACGCTGCCCTTGACTCCCCTCCCGCTCCTGGGAAGCCTGATAAACTTGGGCTGTTTTTGGTGGAACAAGATTACGATAGCAAGGACCTTGAAATGCCTCTCGAACAAAGCCTGTTGCACCTGGAGGAAGACAAAAGGCCTGGCTTGTAACAAAATAATCCCTCAGTCCTTGTGTTTCGGGCTAATTCAAAGAGCTGAGCTTGAAATGATCTGCCTTGCTTTGCTAGGGGGGGCTGAAGCTGCCGCTTCACTTCAAGACCTGTCAGCAGTTTTATTGCAGCCTCTTGTTTCCAGGGATTTTAGATCTGGCCATTAAAGTGTGGTCCCAGCTGAAACTTAACATATAAGGTTACAAAATCTGAGGGGAAAAAGGCAAACTGGGATGTTTTAAGGCTATAAAAGAGTAAAAACGAACCAGAAGCGTGTAGTTTAAGGTGATTGCAGTGATTATTTCTTTTCCCTGGATGGAGAAATAGCTTTATTTAATTTGTTTTTTAAAAATCTATGGGTAATTAGTAAATCACCAGTTGAAAACATCCAAACAGTTGGCAAAGAGTTGAAAATATTCAAGGCCAGGTTGAAGGGGGCTTGGAGCAACCTGCCCATGGTAGGGATTGGACTGGATTGTCTTTAAGGTCCTTTCCAACCCAAACCATTCTGTGATTCCATGAACATTGTTTGGGTTCATTTGAAAGGAAAAAAATTTAGTTATTGTTACTCCTCATTTTATATTTATATTTACAATATAGTTTATGTATTCTTAATATGTTTAAAAGTATATTTATAATATGTGTTTGTATTATAAAATTAGAAAATATTTTTATATTTATATATAAA